>CM008280.1:26428483-26828850 GCA_002319775.1 Fagopyrum tataricum
CGTCCTCCTTGCTTCTCCCTTCTCCCCTCCTTGATCTTGTGTTGTTCTACTTGGGTTTTGGAAGAGTTTTGTTGTGGCTTTGATGTTGATGATGCTAGTGATGTGTGTTGTTGTGCTTGAAAGCCAGTAAGGTTGGTTGGTGATTAGTTCTCTGGCTAACCACAGCTGTGGTAAGCTTCTTGCTCCTTGTTCTTCTTCTCCTTTCCTTGATTCCTTCTTCCTAGCTTAGGATTAGATGCATGTGGATGTAGTTTGATGTTGGTTTATGTATGTATATGCTTGTATGTGACTTTGGATGAGAGAAGACGTGATTTGATCACGTGAAGAGCCGAAGAGAAGCCGCGGGATCACTTTCTGCATCTTCGCCGCCCCCGCGGCTGGAAGATTCCGCCCCTGCGGAAGCATTGTCCCCGCACCCACGCCCGGAAGCCGCCGCCCCTGCGGCAACGGTCCCAGCGCCAACGCCCGCGTTCTTCCACGCATGCGCTTGCCAGCGGCCACGGTAACCGCGCCTACAGCCGAGCACTTCCGCGCCTGCGGTTGCCTGTGTTCCGCCCCTGCGTCCCGTGTGCTACGCAGGTGCGTCTTGTTCTGGTTCTACCTTGAGTTGGGTAGATCCTTTCCTTTCCTAGTATGAGCGGTAGTGGCATGCTAGGTACCTGTTGAGGATAGAATGTTGCTGAATATGGTATCGTTTAGGCAGGTTGGCTTTGAGGTTTACGAGTTGGAATATGATCCTTATGGATCCCTTGGGTCTAGGTGTGACCCTTGTGGTTGATATAAGTTGATGTTGTTGTTATACCTTGTTTAGGCAGTGTTGATCTCCAGAGTTGGAGCCGTTTGAGTTGTGTTGAGACTCCTGAGGTTGAGGTAAGTCCATAGGACTTACTTAGCTACTATCCTTATATTGGATGTATGCATGGATGGTGATTGCTATATGCTTATAGCCTGTGATATTGTTATTATCGACCTATGGCCTATTGACTGCCCATTGTAGGGCCGTGACAACTTGTCCTTTCATCCCGTTGGGAGTCTAGAGGTTCTCTACGGGCAGGCCAGTATGGTTCAGTGGGCCGGACACCTGTCCACTCCCATAGGGTACACGGGAGGTGGTACCGGATCCCCACTCCAGCTGGCACCATTCCCGAGAGGCGAGGGTTATATTCCTCATGTCACATACGTTCATATTGAGATATATTTATACGTTGGAGTGACAGGACGCTATAAAGATAATAAAATGGGTAAATGTGTGATAGCATGATGATGTGTTTACGATTTATTGGTGTGTGTTTGTGCTGATGCATCTTCTTATATATGTGTATGGTTAGCTAACGGTTTTATACCGTGTTGTAGATCCTTTGTAGGTTAGGAGAGTTGCAGAGTGATCTAGAGGGGTGATCTGTTGAGGGTTCCGTACACTGGGCGTTATCGTGGGATGGGTTATTTATGTTGTACGGTTTATGTTTTGACGTTGTATTCAGCAGTACTTTGTATTACCTTTTGATATGTATATATATATATATATATATATATATATATATATATATATATATATATATATATATATATATATATATATATATATATACATCAGTTTAATGTTTTGTTTTAATCTATCAGTGCATTGGTGTAAGATTCAGTGAATTTGTTGTCAGGCTAGGGTCAGGATCCATTGTGAGATCCTAACCCAGTACCACCTCGAGTCCTACGGATTTGGGGTGTTACAAAGTTGGTATCAGAGTTAGGTTGACAACAATGACACTAGTAATCTGCGATAAAGGTCGAATAGACAAACAAACGGAACCCGAAAGGGGTCTGACTTTTCAAAAAGGTTTTTGGTTTGAAATGAGTACAATCGATTTGGGATACCGTGTACGTGAGCCATCGCCCCTCTGAAGACCTCGACAATATAGATATATATAGATACTCTGTTGTGATTGATGTGATATATATATCTATACATACGGCATATATATAGCCTTCTAAGTTAGGTTTATGTCCTCTTGAGATGGTTCAGACTAGAGCCTTACCTGTAGTTGGACGAGGTAGAGGTAGACCCCTTCTAGGTAGAAGACGGGGTAGGGTCCCGCTTTTGATCCACGTGCAGCGGAGGAGATCCATGAGGATATTGCTGAGAGCGTCATTCGTCAGACTGGGAACGGGGCTGCTGGGGAACATGGTCCACAGAGAGTCCAGTCAGCTGACTCAAGTCGTGTTTCCATGGGAGAATCAGAGTTTCGAGAGTATATCCGACGGGTAGAGGAGGCTGCCAGAGCAGGTAGGCGTGCTCCGGATCTGCCAGCACGGGAGGGATCACCTGAGAGATCCCATGCAGTTACTCAGGTGCCAGCTGTACCGGCACCTGCTGCTAAGATTGCTCGAGCCACAAAGGAGCGTAGAGGGCCTAGACTAGACACTTGGTTGAAGGCATTTCACCAGATGGGTGTACCCCCTTTCTCTGGAAGGGTGGGGCTCGAGGTTGAGTTGTGGATTGGGCATGTGGACTCAACTCTGGAGTCTATTAGATGTCCAGCTGACAGACAGATAGAGTTGGTGCAGAGTTTGTTCAGAGACTTAGCACAACACTGGTGGAGGTTTGTACGAGAGCAGGTTACTAGTTATGAGCAGATGAAGACGATGATTAGAGAGCGTTTCTGCCCTACCTCACTAAGGAGGGAGAAACTGCGGGATTTTGTAGAGGCTGGGTTTGAGGATGTACCAGTCTCTGAGGCTATCAGGAGATTCCAGGAGGAGCTGGCATTGTTGGGTCCAACTGCACCTGCCGCGGATCAACATGTATACTTGTTCTCCCGACGTCTGAGGGATGCCACCCGGGCCTATATGGCAGGGTTTCATTGTGAGTCCTTGATGGACTACCAGGATAGAGCCGCCGACTATGAGCGAGAGAGGGCTAGTCAGAGGAGAGCTTCTCAGACCAGAGGGTCTGAGAAGAGGCAGCGTACTGGGCAGACCAGTGGTACTGGAGGAGTTGTTGGTTCAGGGCGAGGCCAGAGTCGCTAGAGTCAGCCCTCATTTGCACCAGCTACAGATCGGGTACGACAGTGTTTTCACTGTGGTGGGTATGAACATATCCAACTAGAGTGTACGAGATAGATAGTGACTTGCTTCACTTGTGGTGAACGAGGTCACAGAGCTGTTTTCTGCCGTCAGGGCGGAGCTTCATCTCGGTAGGGTTCTTCTCCTGCCAATATAGCGGGAGGTGGGCAGAAGCCACCTCAGCAGCAACAGACATAGGGACAGCAGAGAGTCCCAGATCGCCCAACGACTCAAGGATCTGCTCCGGGGGCGAGTAGAGGCAGAGGTCGTGGTGGGAGTACCACTGACACCCGAGGGCCACAGGGCCGAGTTTTCGAGCTGAGGAGTGCAGAGGAGCCAGCTGCACCTACTGCTATAGGTACCATTCTAATTCATGGTTTACCTGTTAGAGTTTTGTTTGATACGGGTGCTACGCACTCTTTTATTTCTGTTGCATGTGTTGAGCGTCTGAGTCTAGATACGGTTGAGGGGATGCCTTTTATTATAGGGTTACCCGATGGTGGTAGGGTCAGAGGTACCCGTGAGATTCATGACTGTCCCATTTCTGTAGGGACCCGTGTGTTACTCGTTAACTTCTTTGTCATGCCATTAGAGCATGAAGAAGTCGTTCTAGGTATGGACTGGATGGATAGACATTTCTGCATGCGCAGTCTTAGATGTAGGTAGGAGAACTGTTACCCTCTCCACCGAGTTAGTTCAGATAGAGGTTTTCCGAGGTTGGGACCTTGGAAAGATAGGCACGACTATCAGTGCAATACGAGCAGCTAGGCTAATTGCACAGGGTTGTGAGGCCTTCTAGTGTTATGCCATGAAGGAGGGGGAGAGTCCAGCACTAGAGGATATCCCAGTGGTCTGTGAGTTTGCATATGTGTTTGCTGAGCCGTCTAGTTTGCCACCTCAGAGGAGTGTGGACTTCGGTATTGAGTTAGAGCCGGGTACGAGACCGATCTCGAAGGCCCCATACCGGATGGCGCCTGTCGAGATGTTGGAGTTGAAGAAGCAACTCGAGGAGTTGGCTGAGAAGGGCTTCATTCGCCCTAGCGTATCCCCATGGGGAGCACCTGTCCTCTTCGTACGGAAAAAGGACGAATCGTTGAGATTGTGTATAGATTACAGAGAACTGAACAAGGTGACCATCATGAACAAGTATCCTTTGCCGCGTATTGATGATTTGCTAGATCAGTTGTAGGGAGCCACAATGTTCTCCAGGATTGACCTGCGCTCAGGTTATCACCAGCTGAGGGTGAGAGAGCAGGATGTGTACAGGACAACATTTCGGACCCGATATGGGCACTACGAGTTTGTAGTGATGCCATTTGGGCTCACGAATGCCCCAACAGTTTTTAAGGAGTTGATGAACAACATCTTCATCGACTTCCTGGATCAGTTTGTGGTAGTCTTTATAGATGACATCCTGGTTTACTCTCGCAGTCGAGAGGAGCATGCAGGACAGCTGAGGACGGTATTGCAGGTTCTACTGGATAGAGAAATTTATGCTAAGTTCTCTAAGTGCGAGTTCTGGATGCCAGAGGTAGCATTCCTGGGTCACATTGTTTCCGCTGAGGGGATCAAGGTTGATCCGGCGAAGATAGAGGCAGTAGCTGCATGGACGACGCCGACTAACGTCAAGGAAGTACGTAGCTTTCTTGGCCTAGCCGGGTATTATAGACGCTTTGTGGAGGGATTTTCTGTGATTGCCCGTCCACAGACGAGTTTGTTGAGGAACACTACCAGATTTGTGTGGTCTGATCAGTGTACGCAGAGTTTTGAGGAACTGAAGAGACTTTTGACGTCCGCTCCTGTTTTGGCACAACCAGAGGGTACAACTGATTTCGTGGTTTACAGTGATGCATCCAAGCTAGGCTTGGGATGTGTATTGATGCAGCGGGGCAGAGTGATTGCTTATGCATCTCGACAGGTGAAGACGTATGAGGAGAACTACCCGACTCATGATTTGGAGTTGGCAACGGTGGTTCATGCACTGAAGATCTGGAGACATTACCTGTATGGTGTTACATGTCAGATCTTCACAAACCATCAGAGTCTGAAGTACGTTTTCACGCATCGGGAATTGAATAACCGCCAGCGTAGGTGGCTTGAGCTGATCAAGGACTTTGATTTGGAGATTTTGTATCATCCGGGGAAGGCGAACGTTGTCGCCGAAGCCCTGAGCAGGAAGACGCCTCGAGAGCAGGCGATTGCGAGGTTGACAATGCAGTCTCAGTTACAGAGAGACCTGATATGGTTAGATTTGGACATCCAGTTTCCTGATGAGGATGCCCGACTGAGTACGTTAGAGATTCTACCTAATCTGTTGGATGAAATCCAATAGAAGCAGGAGACTTGCCCGATGTTGATGAGGATACGAGAGAGGATGTCTCGGGATGAGGCACCATAGTTCCTTCTGGGAGCAAATGGAGTGTTGAGGCGCCAAGGTCGCGTTTGTGTACCTGCTGATGCAGATCTGTGTCAGAAGATATTACAGGAGGCTCACTGTACACCTTACTCTGTACATCCAAGTACGAGTAAGATGTATCAGGATTTGAGACGTACGAATTGGTGGGGAGGGCTGAAGCCCGATGTGGCCAGATTTGTGGCACAGTGTGCGACCTGCCAGCAGGTCAAGATCGAGCATTTCAGACTTGGAGGTGACCTCCATCCACTTCCTGTTTCACATAGGAAGTGGGAGGATGTCACCATGGATTTTGTGACTGGACTGAGGTTGAGCCGGAGTTTTGATACCATCTGGGTCATAGTGGACAGATTGACGAAGACGGCCCATTTCATTCCTATTAAGGAGACGTGACCGGTGAGTAGATTAACTGAGGAGTACACTAGGCAGATAGTGAGACTCCATGGTGTACCGAGGATGATCGTCTCAGATAGAGATGGACGATTTACCTCGAGATTTTGGCAGCAGATTCAAACTGCCCTGGGGACGAGTTTGCACTTCACGACTGCGTTCCATCCTCAGACAGATGGTCAGTCAGAGAGGACCATTAAGACCCTAGAGGATATGTTGCGAGCTTGTGTGTTTGATTGGGGACAAGTGTGGACGGATCATCTCCCACTTGTTGAGTTCTCATACAACAACAGTTGGCATGCATCTATTGGGATGACCCCATATGAGGCACTGTGATAGGCGATGGAATCACTATCAATTTAGGTAGTTTTTAGAGTCGTTTTTATGTTTTCGAGTCATATTATGTCGCTAATGCCTTGATCCAGATAAAAGAGTCAAAATGAAGCAAAAGAAGGTATTAGCAACACTTAGGAGTTGAAGTAAAGAGACGAAGACAAGTTTCTGGTGCCTCACCGCCCCCGCGGAGAAGTGTCACCGCGCTTGCGGTGACACCCTTACCGAGCGCCGCAGCCAGCGGCCTCACCTGCGCCGAACGAAGCATGTCACCGCACCCGAGGCCGCCTTTGGCCGCCCCTGCGGTGACCCATCCTAAAGAAGCGAAGACGGCGCCCCAGCGCCCTTGCTGCGGCCTTGCCAGCGGCCTTGTGAAGCCGAGGATCCAGTGTCACCGCCCCCGCGGTGACTCTGGACCGCGCCTGCGGATCTTCACCAGAAACGCCCGAAGTTAAAGAGTCAGACGTTTCAAGGAGCATTTAAAGACCCGCCCCCGTGGGTGTGACGAGCCGCCCCTGCGGCCAAGAAGAAGATGGAACGTTTTTGCCTAAACCGCCCCAGCGGCGCCCTTGGCCGCGGGTGCGGGTTAGCGCCAAAGGACTTTACTCGGCTATTTTCGTCGGCTTTATGGCCTTAGTTGTGGCTGTTTGCACAGCCTATTTACTCCTTTTTAATGCATTTTGTAGTATAAATAGAGCTTTTGGCTTAGGCTAAATTCATCTCATTTTCCACACAAAAACCTCTATATTTCCTAGTGTCTTTTGTAATGAGTTTCTAAGCTCCCCTTGGCTACATTGGGTTGATTGAAGCTACATTACTATTTGGTTGTAAGTTCTTCTAATATAAGTTTAAGTTCATTATCCATTGTGTTATTTTCCTTGATCTTTAACTTATGTTTGCATGTTTTTATCCACTTAGATTGATCACCTTAAGTGTAATAATGCATGCAAAATGCTAGGATTAATTGATTCCGGGTTCGGGCCCTTAATCTAGTAGCAAACCCATAGGTAAAAACTGGTTGCGATTATCTAAGGGAAAGGAAAATAACTATAAAGAAAGATTTAACGGGTTGTTTTATTCTTCTTTATATCTCTTTATCTTTATTAGAATGCTAACTTGTGGTTTAATCTTGTAGGTTTACGGATTAATAAACTAGTTAAGTTGTGTTAATGCCGGTTGGCTTAACACATATCTACGATCGAGATGAGAACATCGGTGAATAACTTATAAAAAGAATCAACCAAGTAGTATGTATGCTAAGATCCAACCTAGTGTAGTTCTTTAAATCAACTTTTCACCAACTTTATAATTGTCTTTGTCTTGTTTTATTTCAATCCAAATCCCCCCCCCCCCCTATTTGTTACCAAATCAATATTTAAAATAATAAAAACTCGATAAAACTCCCTTGGGTTCGACTCTTACTTAATCACTATACATTGGTTAGTATTAAGTTCGGATTAAACTTGATAAGTTTATAATAACAACCTTAGGAAATACGCTTGTCAAATTTGGCGCCGTTGCCGGGGAGTTTAATTTTTGTTTTTATTATTTTTGATTATTGATTATTGGTTTGGACCATTTTCATGGTTCAAACCCGTGCTACTAACTTAGAATTTGCCCCTTTTGATCCAGAAATCGAGAGGACATACCATCGGAAAAGAACACAAAGTCGGAACGAAGAAGAAATGGCGAACCGCACACTCCGACAACTCACGCAGCCGGATTTGACTCAACACCCCTTGCGGTAACCATACCGGCAATTGGAGAAGGGGTCAACTTCGAGCTCAGGCCGGGCTTGATCCATTTGCTACCTTCCTTTCATGGGCTGAGCGGAGAAGATCCCATCAAGCACTTGGGGAAGTTTCATACCGTTTGCATGAGCATGAAGCCGGCAAACGTGACCGAAGAGCAAATCAAGATGAGAGCCTTCGGATTTATTCTCAAGGATGCGGTGGATGATTGGTATTACCACCTTCCATCCGGTAGTATCGATACTTGGGAGAATCTCCACAAAGCCTTCTTGGAGAAATACTTCCCAGCCAAGAAGGCCAACAGCTTGAAGAATGCAATAAGCAACATCGAGCAAGAAGCGGATGAAACTCTTTATGAGTACTTTGAGAGATTTGTTAAGTTGAGATAAAGCTGCCCCTTTCACGGGTACTCAACCCAAGACCTTGTGTTGTACTTGTACAACGGGCTCTTGGACAACGAAAGAAGGATCGTGGATGACATTTGTGGAGGCAACATTCTAAACTCCACTCCCGAAATCGCTATGGAAAAGATGCAAGAAATGGCGGAAGGTACTAGGAACTTTGGTAGATCCTCTACCAAAAAAGGAGTCCATGCCATCAACCCCAACCCTCCGGAACTTGTGCAAGAGATTGCGAAACTAAAGGAGATGGTGAAGAGGCTTACCTTGATGGGAACTCCACAACAACTCAAGGCTTGTGGAGTATGTGTTGATCCTTTCCACCCCACGGACTTGTGCCCACAAGTCCAAGATGACTCCGTTGTTGAGGTGAACGCCATGTGATATGGACAACAACAGCAACGCCAACGGGACAACCCATATGCTCAAAATTTCATCCCGGGTTAGCGTGATCAACTAAACTACCGGTGGAGGGATCAACAAAACCAACAACAACAACAGCCCCGCCAAGGTAAGTCCCAATCCACTGATGATATGTTACATGTTTTGACTAAACACTTTGCTACTCATGTCCAAACCACAGAATCCAGCATCAAAAATCTCGAGAAACAGGTTGGACAAATGGCGGAAGCCATCACAAGGATCGAAGCTCGATCCCCGGGGAATCTCGAGAAACAGGTTTTCCAACAAAGGATGCCCAAGAAATGTAGTGATCCCGGCATGGTAAGTATCCCTTGTGTCATAGGAGAAACTCGTTTCGATAAAACCATGCTAGACTTAGGTGCATCAATAAATGTACTTCCATATTTTGTCTATCAATCACTTGGTCTTGGACCACTGCATGAAACTCGAATTGTCGTCCAACTAGCCGATAGGTCTAATGTGTATCCTAAAGGAATAATTGAAGATGTTCTAGTAATGGTTGACAACTTGATTTTTCCGGCAGATTTCTTTGTTTTAGACATGGAACATGATATGCATGCCGCACCCATCTTGTTAGGAAGACCTTTCTTGAAAACAGCTAAAACAAAAATAGATTATGTAAGTGGAAAATTGAGCATGGAATTTGATGGTGAAGTTATTGAATTTATTATATATGATGCCATGAAACACCCCATTGATGACCATTCTTTATGCTCCATTGACATAATTGAACCACTTGTGCAAGATGTGTTTAACATTTCCGATTTTAATGAACTAAAAAGCATAATTGAAATGACATTGATGCTCATAAATCGGAATATGCTTTGACCTCTAATATGCAGGATGTTCTAGCCCAAGTGGATAGCCACACAAGGCTCCCCATCACACCTTTGGCCATTGGGCCCACTCTACTAACCCCAAGCGAGAAGCTTGTTCCATCTATTGTGCAGGCCCCGGAGATAGAACTAAAGGAACTCCCCCAACATCTCAAATATGCATTCCTTGGCGACAATGACACATTGCCCGTAATTGTGTCTAGCAAGTTGTCACCACAACAAGAAGAGAAGTTTGTGGAAATGCTAAAAGAGCACAAGACGGCCCTTGGGTGGACTATAGCGGACATAAAAGGGATTAGTCCCTCCACTTGCATGCACCGGATCCTCCTTGAGGAAGATGCAAAACCTTCAAGACAACCTCAAAGTCGGCTCAACCCACCTATGATGGATGTAGTGAAAAAGGAGGTTTTGAAGCTCCTTCAAGCGGACATGATCTTTCCGATCTCGGATAGAAAATGGGTTAGTCCAACCCAAGTTGTTCCGAAAAAGGGAGGAATCACCATGGTGGAGAACCAACATGGAGAAATGGTGCCAAGTAAGACTCAAACCGGATGGAGGGTTTGCATCGACTACCGTAAGTTGAACACGGTAACTAGAAAGGACCACTTCCCTCTACCATTTATTGATCAAATGCTTGAACGTCTTGCGGGACACCCTTACTATTGTTTCTTAGATGGATATTCAGGGTATTTTCAAATAGCCATAGCCCCGGAGGATCAAGAGAAAACAACCTTTACATGTCCTTTTGGCACTTTTGCGTACCGTAAAATGCCATTTGGACTATGTAATGCTCCCGGCACCTTCCAACGGTGCATGATAAGTATTTTTTCCGAATACATTGAAAATTTTATTGAAGTTTTCATGGATGATTTCACCGTTCACTGAAATAGTTTTGATGCATGTTTAGAACACCTAAAACTTGTTCTTAAAAGATGTGTAGAAACTAACTTAGTTCTCAACTCGGAAAAATGTCACTTTATGGTGGAGCAAGGAATTGTATTAGGCTACATAATCTCCTCTAAAGGAATAGAAGTGGACAAAGCTAAAATTGATGTTATCCAAAATTTACCTTATCCTACTAATGTGCGTGAAATCCGTTCCTTTTTAGGTCATGCAGGGTTTTACCGGCGGTTCATCAAGGACTTCTCAAAGATCTCCACACCGTTGTGTGAACTATTGAAGAAGGATGTCACTTTCATAGTAGATGAGGAATGCAAGAAGTCCTTTGACACATTGAAAGAATGCCTCACAAGTGCCCCGATAATCCAATCACCAAATTGGGAGAAGCCGTTTGAAATAATGTGTAACGCTAGTGATTACGTTGTAGGAGCGGTCCTGGGACAAAAGGACGGGAGAGCCTCACATGTAATCCACTACGTGTCGATGACCTTGAACGGAGCTCAAAGGAACTACTCTACAACCGAAAAGGAGATGTTTGTTGTGGTCTTTGCCTTGGAAAAATTCAGGCAGTACTTGCTAGGAGTCAAGGTGATAGTGTACACTGACCATGCAGCGTTACGCTATCTCATGACTAAGAAGGATACCAAGCCAAGGTTGATTCGTTTGGTCCTACTTCTAAGTGAGTTCAACTTAGAAATCCGACAAGAAAGGAGCGGAGAACCTTGTGGCCGATTGCCTAAGTCGGTTGGTCCAAGAGGAAGAAGATCCAGCAGAAGGAAAGGCCATCCTAGGAAGTTTCCCGGACGACACCTTTTAAACAACTCTCTGTTGTGTATCCGCACCCGCGGCCAAGGAGGACCGCCCCTGCAGCAACCAGCCCCTGCGGCAACCCGCCCCGCGGCTAGATCTGGCCGCCCTTGCGACTAACTCTGCAGAAGCGTTGTATAAGCTCCATTCCTTTAGCCGTGGCTTGCGGACCTCGTGAACTTCCTTGTCAGAGGCGAATACCCACCAAATTTCACCAAAGCTCAGAGGGAAAAGGTGAAAGCCGAGGTTAGGCACTATGTTTGGGACGATCCCTACTTATGGAAGCATTGTAGTGATCAAGTAATTCGACGTTGCATCCCGGACAACAAGGTACAATCTGTCCTATCATTTTGTCATTCTGAAGCATGCGGAGGACATTTTGGGGCTAACAAAACAACTAGGAAGGTATTAGAAGCTGGTTTCTTTTGGCCACACATTTTTCGAGACGCTTACGCATTTTGTAAAGTGTGTGATAGGTGTCAAAGAATAGGTAATATCTCTAGGAGAAATGAAATGCCTCAATCATCACTTATTTTTTGTGAAATTTTTTATGTTTGGAGGATAGATTTTATGGGCCCTTTTCCTAACTCCTTTGAGAATAATTATATTTTACTTGCGGTGGACTATGTTTCCAAGTGGGTGGAAGCAAAGGCCACCAAAAATGATGATTCTAAAGTTGTGGAAGCTTTTCTTAAGGATAACATCTTCGCAAGGTTTGGCATCCCTAAGGCTTTGATAAGCGATAGGGGAACGCACTTTTGCAACAAGACGATCACCGCCCTCCTCAAGAAGTATCATGTCCATCAACGAGTTTCCACGGCATACCACCCACAAACCAATGGGCAAGAGGAAGTTTCAAATCGGGAGATCAAGACGATCCTCGAAAAGACGGTTACCCCCGGAAGGAAAGATTGGGACTTAAGGCTCAACGATGCCTTATGGGCATACCGCACGGCGTACAAGACCCCCATTGGGATGTCACCATTCCGGCTTGTGTTTGGAAAGGCGTGTCACCTACCGGTGGAGCTAGAACACAAGGCTTGGTGGGCAATGAAAAAGTGCAACATGAACATGAATGAAGTTGGTGAATTCCGGAAACTCCAATTACAAGAGCTTGAAGAACTTATGCTCGATGCATATGACCATGGCACAGCATACAAGGAAAAAACCAAGGCATGGCATGACCAGAATATCCTCCGAAAATACTTCAAAGCGGGTAACAAAGTCCTTTTATTTCAATCACGTTTGAAGCTTTTTGCAAGAAAACTTCGCTCAAGATGGACAGGTCCATACGTCATAGCCGAAGTCTATCCACACGGTGCTGTGGATCTTTACGATCCACAAACACACAAGATCTTCAAAGTCAATGGACAAAGGCTCAAGCTATACCATGAGGGAGTGAAGATTGATCCAATTGATGAGATGGTCTTGGAGGAAGCCCAAGCAGAGAAGTGAAGGCCTTACGTCGAGCCAACAACGTAAAACAAAGGCGCTGCTCGGGAGGCAACCGGAGAAAATAAGAGAAGAGGAGGTTCTGACGTTCTGTCACGAAAACCGCACCCGCGGACCAATGTCACCGCCCCCGCGGTGACACAACGCTCCCAGCCCGCCCCCGGCGCTGAGCCAGCGCAAGCACAAACCCACTCACCTCCCTCACTCCTCCTCACACATACCCCCGCTCCCGCGGCTGTCACCGCCCCCGCGGTGACAGACCCCCGCTCCCGCGGATTTTCCCTTGACGAACGTTCCCAGCGCCGCACCCAGTGCTGGTCCTGCGTCTCCGATTACCTTGTCACCGCCCCTGCGGTTTAACCCATAAAAGAAAAAAAATAGGATCGGGATTTTAAATCCCTAACCCACTCACCTCCCTCACTCCTCCTCACACATACCTCACCCGAAAAAACACTCTCACTCACTCACAAACTCTCACGCCCCATCGCCGTCAAGCCCGTTCCCTGCGCTACCTTCGCCCGCCCCTGCGCCACCTCGATTTGCTCCTCCCTCCTTCCGGCTGCACAACCTTTCCCCTAACCCACAATCTCACAAACCCTAACCCTAATCTATCACCACCACTCACCACCCTCCAAAACCACCGTCAACCACCGTCGGGAGCACCAATGGACGCCGGAGAAGCGACACAGGAGTGGCCACCCGCGTTCTGTCACGAGTTCGTTCCCAGACTTCGACCGCCCCCGCGGCCACGCCTCGACGCCCCTGCGCCTTACCGCCCCCGCGGCCACACTTCACCGTCCATGTGCCTCACCGCCCCTGCGGGTCTTCAAACCGCCCCTGCGGATAAACAACAGAAGGTCGTCCACTTATTTTTCCTTTGTGAAATTCTAATTCTTTTGATTGCAATTGTGATTAGAATGGATGCAACACGAAAATATAAGATGACTGATAGGGAAAAGGCTCGATATGAGATTGTGCAAAACTGACAAGTCTTTGCAACTCGGTTTTTGCACATTCCGACTTTAGAGCGGTTGGGCATGTAAGAAAGCATGCAATCCTTCCTGAGCAATGCTGGGCTCGGGGAATTTCTGGGAAGGAGTGCCCGAACTTACCCCGAGCTGACAGGCAGTTCGTGGCCACATTCAGCATGGAGCTAGAGGACCACATCTGTGTCGGCCTCACCTTCAAGTTCAACAAGAGGAAATATACGGCCAACTTCTCTTAGCTACAGGAGGCTTTCGGGGTTTCTAAGAACCCTTCGGAAAAATGGTGGGAGGGAGCTCCTACACCAGATTTGGTGGAGTTTTGGTGAACGGCTACCGGCTCCGACTTTCGAACAGGGGCTGAGTACAACAACAAACTCACTCACCCCTGTTTGAGGCTCCTATCCAAGATTATTATGTGTGTCTTCTGTGGACACAAGGAGGAAAACAAGGTGGCCCTCAAGGACCTCCCACTGCTTTATGCTTGTGTCACGGCATGTGACAACGTGCCAGATTGGATCACCCTCTTCCTTACCACTTTGAAGCGGATTAGGAAGGATGAGCCACGTGACATTGTTGGAGGTGGGATCATCTCCCTGATTGTAGAGCAGGTCATGGACTTGACCGAGCTGGAGTATGGGTTGGCAATCCCATCTTACGACGAGGCTCTTCTACGGCGCTGCAAGCTCCTGAGGAGGGATGGTGAGAACCTCTTCTGGTTGTCTTTTACAGATGGGAGCCACGTCACATACTTGCCCCGGCCGCTACCTTTAGGAGATGAGCTCTCCGATCTCTACATTGCCGCCGACCCCTACGTACCGAGGCGATCACAGGTCGTCGTTATTGAGCGGCATGCGGCGAGCTCCAGCAGGGTCCGACAGGAGGACCAGATGCCCATTCATGATGACGATGAGGAGATGCCCACCGCGGCACCAGAGGATGACACCTCACACGCCAGTCCGCTAGCTCAAATGGCGGCTCTGACCACGCAGCATCAGGTGTGGAAGACCGGCTACCATACGTCTATGCTCGAGCAGCAGCAGGCGTGGCAGACAGACTTTGAGGGGAGGATGACCGAGCATTTTGACCGGCGTCAGGATGCTTGGCAGGAGGCTCTCAGAGGAGGATGGAGGCTCAGCAGCTGGCTTGGCAGGCCGGTTTTGAGACCTCTTTCGGAGCTCGGATGGACGCACACCAGGCCCGCCTTGACGGCTTGTACCAGCGTCAGGAGCACTTTTTCAGTCACTTCCCGTATTCTCCGGAGCACGGTCCGGATGGTCCAGCCAGACCATCCCATTAGTGAGCTTCTTCTTTTGCCCTTCTCCACATATTATCTTTGCTTTCACACTTTGAGGGCAAAGCGTTCTTCAAGTATGGGGGAGGGTACTTATCATGCATTTCTAGTTATTTGAGTTTGTTTTAAAAATCTTAATTGTAATTCATGTTTCATTTGTATTATTATAAATAAATAAATAAAAAATAAGAAAAAAAGAGAAAAGGCCAAAGAATTGAGAAAAAAGGCAAGAAATCCTTAGATAAACCAAAAACCCGAGAGGGTGGTTTAGGCAAAAAGAAGGTAGTTCGACCAACTCTAGGTTGGTGCAAAATTGAATTTGAGGGATGTGAGATTTTTGTGAGATCATCATGAAAAGACGAAGAGTGGCAAGGTGAAAACCCGAAAGGGCTCCTTGACAAAATGAGCGATACCGAGTGTAGGTTCTTTTTCCGGCGTTGGCGACATAAGAAGGGGAGTCATAATGAGGATGTCCGGGTAGGTCACTCTTGGAGCAATAAGGATGGTAGTTTTCACATTTTCTCACATTTTCTTTTTTTCTCTCTTTTCTCACTTTCTTTGGTCATTTTTTTTTCTCTTTTGTTCCTCATCTTTCTACTACACCATATTTCCTGAGACTTGTGCTGATTTGTTTGATGTATTGTTTACTCGGGACGAGTAAAGAGTCTAAGTATGGGGGAGTTTGATAGGTGATAGAATCACTATCAATTTAGGTAGTTTTTAGAGTCGTTTTTATGTTTTCGAGTCATATTATGTTGCTAATGCCTTGATCCAGATAAAAGAGTCAAAATGAAGCAAAAGAAGGTATTAGCAACACTTAGGAGTTGAAGTAAAGAGACGAAGACAAGTTTCTGGTGCCTCACCGCCCCCGCAGAGAAGTGTCACCGCGCCTGCGGTGACACCCTTGCCGAGCGTCGCAGCCAGCGGCCTCACCTGCGCCAAACGAAGCATGTCACCGCACCCGCGGCCGCCTCTGGCCGCCCCTGCGGTGACCCATCCTGAAGAAGCGAAGACGGCGCCCCAGCGGCCTTGTGAAGCCGAAGATCCAGTGTCACCGCCCCCGCGGTGACTCTGGACCGCGCCTGTGGATCTTCACCAGAAACGCCCGAAGTTAAAGAGTCAGACGTTTCAAGGAGCATTTAAAGACCCACCCCGTGGGTGTGACGAGCCGCCCCTGCGGCCAAGAAGAAGATGGAACGTTTTTGCCTAAACCGCCCGTGCGGCGCCCTTAGCCGCGGGTGCGGGTTAGCGTCAGAGGACTTTACTCGGCTGTTTTCGTCGGTTTTATGGCCTTAATTGTGGTTGTTTGCATAGCCTCTTTAATCCATTCTTAATGGTGGCTGTTTGCACAGCCTATTTACTCCTTTTTAATGCATTTTGTAGTATAAATAGAGCTTTTGGCTTAGGCTAAATTCATCTCATTTTCCACACAAAAACCTCTATAATTCCTAGTGTCTTTTGTAATGAGTTTCTAAGCTCCCTTGGCTACATTGGGTTGATTGAAGCTACATTACTATTTGGTTGTAAGTTCTTCTAATATAAGTTTAAGTTCATTATCCTTTGTGTTATTCTCCTTGATCTTTAACTTATGTTTGCATGTTTTTATCCACTTAGATTGATCACCTTAAGTGTACTAATGCATGCAAAATGCTAGGATTAATTGATTCCGGGTTCGGGCCCTTAATCTAGTAGCAAACCCATAGGTAAAAACTGGTTGCGATTATCTAAGGGAAAGGAAAATAACTATAAAGAAAGATTTAACGGGTTGTTTTATTCTTCTTTATATCTCTTTATCTTTATTAGAATGCTAACTTGTGGTTTAATCTTGTAGGTTTACGGATTAATAAACTAGTTAAGTTGTGTTAATGCCGGTTGGCTTAACACATATCTACGATCGAGATGAGAACATCGGTGAATAATTTATAAAAAGAATCAACCAAGTAGTATGTATGCTAAGATCCAACCTAGTGTAGTTCTTTAAATCAACTTTTCACCAACTTTATAATTATCTTTGTCTTGTTTTATTTCAATCCAAATCCCCCCCATTTGTTACCAAATCAATATTTAAAATAATAAAAACTCGATAAAACTCCCTTGGGTTCGACCCTTACTTAATCACTATACATTGGTTAGTATTAAGTTCGGATTTAACTTGATAAGTTTATAATAACGACCTTAGGAAATACGCTTGTCACACTATATGGACAGAGATGCCATACCTCGTTATGTTGGGATGAGCAGAGCAGTGTTAGCGGTTTAGCACCTGATCAGATTCAGTATGATGTGGCTCGAGTAGCACTGATTCGAGAGCGGATGCTGACTGCCCAGAGCCGTCAGAAGTCATATGCTGATAGGAGGCATAGACCTCTAGAGTTCAGAGTTGGAGCCCATGTGTGGCTGAGAGTGTCTCCGACACGAGGTGTTAGACGTTTTGGCTTTAAGGGAAAGTTGAGCCCCCGATATGTTGGACCGTTCGAGATTTTGGATTGGGTTGGGAGCGCAGCTTACAGATTAGTTTTGCCTCCGAGGTTAGAGGGTATTCACCTTGTGTTTCATGTGTCTCAGCTGAGGGAGTACATACCAGATCCGAGACATATCGTGAGTTATGATGATTTGGTGGTTGAGCCGGACCACACTTTTGTTGAACACCCGATTGCAGTCCTAGAACGAGGTATGAGACGCCTGCGTTCGAAGGACATTCCCATGCTGAGGATACAGTGGTCGAGACGTGGACCTGATGAGGCTACATGGGAGACTGAGGATAGTATCCAGAGGAACTATCCAGAGTTCTATGCCGATATAGTGGTACCAGTAGGATCGCCGAGTAGACCATAGTACTATCTCGGTGAGTGTTATGCTTATGTGCTTATGTGCTTATATGTCATACTGTGTTTATTTTCGTACTAGCCTGTTGTGATGTGTGATCTTA
Organism: Fagopyrum tataricum; assembly: GCA_002319775.1. Taxonomy (NCBI): domain Eukaryota; kingdom Viridiplantae; phylum Streptophyta; class Magnoliopsida; order Caryophyllales; family Polygonaceae; genus Fagopyrum; species Fagopyrum tataricum. The sequence continues at coordinate 26,446,450 of CM008280.1, forward strand.
TTAGATCTTGTTGTGCTAGTATGACTGTTATGAATAGCGGGAGATGGTTCTTACCTCCACGCTATTGTGATACGATTAGGATTAGCAGGAGAAGGCTATATCTCCATGCTAATTTGATGGACATAGTTTGGATGGAGATGTATATCTCTATGCCCTGGTGTTGTGATGCGATGGTTTGGCTAGAGATGTTTCCCTCTATGCCCCGGATAGTATAGTGATCTTTTAGCTGGAGATGACGTTCTCTCCAGGCCTGGGTTTGAGGTTATAGAGTGGTACAGGTTGGTACCTTATGTGCGGAGATGAGATACCTCCGGTTTAGAGAGATGTACCTCGGCTTTTGAGTCCGAGTGGTTTCACGACCTTGCAACTTTCGGATGAAACTTGTTTTTAGGGGGGAGAGATGTAAGAGCCTTAGTCTTTTGGACCGAGATTACCGTAGCCGATATTTGGCTATGGCCGAGATTCGGCTTAGCCACCCCCGCGGGCTTGTGTGTCGCCCCTGCGGGTTTCCACCCCTGCGGCTCAATGAACCGCCCTTGCGGTTTCCTGCGGCTGCAGCCGTTTTTGTTGACTCCTTGACCCGTGTTTTACCCTCTTTTCCGACTTATCTTCTTACCTTGCTGAGCAAGAGTTTCACTTTCACATCCCTATCCAGCCTTTCACGTCCTCCTTGCTTCTCCCTTCTCCCCTCCTTGATCTTGTGTTGTTCTCCTTGGGTTTTGGAAGAGTTTTGTTGTGGCTTTGATGTTGTTGATGCTAGTGATGTGTGTTGTTGTGCTTGGAAGCCAGTAAGGTTGGTTGGTGATCAGTTCTCTGGCTAACCACAGCTGTGGTAAGCTTCTTGCTCCTTGTTCTTCTTCTCCTTTCCTTGATTCCTTCTTCCTAGCTTAGGATTAGATGCATGTGGACGTAGTTTGATGTTGGTTTATGTATGTATATGCTTGTATGTGACTTTGGATGAGAGAAGACGTGATTTGATCACGTGAAGAGCCGAAGAGAAGCCGCGGGATCGCTTTCTGCTTCGTCGCCGCCCCCGCGGAAGCATTGTCCCCGTACCCGCGCCCGGAAGCCGCCGCCCCTGCGGCAACGGTCCCAGCGTCAGCGCCAGTGCCCGCGTTCTTCCGTGCCTGCGCTTGCCAACGGCCACGGTCACTGCGCCCGCGGCCAAGCACTTCCGCGCCTGCGGTTGCCTGCGTTCCGCCCCTGCGTCCCCTGTGCTACGCAGGTGCGTCTTGTTCTGGTTCTACCTAGAGTTGGGTAGATCCTTTCCTTTCCTAGTATGAGCGGTAGTGGCATGCTAGGTACATGCTGAGGATAGAATGTTGCTGAGTATGGTATCGTTTAGGCCGGTTCGCTTTGAGGTTTACGAGTTGGAATATGATCCTTATGGATCCCTTGGGTCTAGGTGTGACCCCTGTGTTGGATATAAGTTTATGTTGCTGTTATACCTTGTTTAGGCAGTGTTGATCTCCAGAGTTGGAGCCGTTTGAGTTGAGTTGAGACTCCTGAGGTTGAGGTAAGTCCATAGGACTTACTTAGCTGCTATCCTTATATGGGATGTATACATGGGTGGTGATTGCTATATGCTTATAGCTTGTGATATTGTTATTATCGACCTATGGTATATTGACTGCCCATTGTAGGGCCATGACAATTTGTCCTTTCATCCCGCTGGGATTCTGGAGGTTCTATGCGGGCAGGCCAGTATGGTTCAGTGGGCCGGACACCTGTCCACTCCCATAGGGTACACGGGAGGTGGTACCGGATCCCCACTCCAGCTGGCACTATTCCCGAGAGGCGAGGGTTATATTCCTCATGTCACATACGTTCATATTGATATATATTTATACGCTGGAGTGACAGGACGTTATAAAGATAATAAACTGGGTAAATGTGTGATAGCATGATGATGTGTTAACGATTTATTGGTGTGTGTTTGTGATGATGCATCTTCTTATATATGTGTATGGTTAGCTAACGGTTTTATACCGTGTTGTAGATCCTTTGCAGGTTAGGAGAGCTGCAGAGTGATCCAAAGGGGTGATCTGCTGAGGGTTCCGTACACTGGGCGTTATCGTGGGATGGGTTATTTATGTTGTACGGTTTATGTTTTGACGTTGTACTCAACAGTACTCTGTATTACCTTTTGATATGTATATATATATATACATCAGTTTTATGTTTTGTTTTAATCTATCAGTGTCTTGTTGTAAGATTCAGTGAATTTGTTGTCAGGCTAGGGTCAAGATCCATTGTGAGATCCTAACCCAGTAGCACCTCGAGTCCTACGGATTTGGGGTGTTACAATTTCTGCGCAAACATATTTGTCAAAATCATCGGGATTAAATATTTTGTCTTCAGTTGCTAATATTAATAAAAGATGGGCATGTGGTAATCCTATTTTTTGAAATTCTATTACTTCTACGCGGGCACATACATGTCCAAAAAAAATTTTCTCGTTTAGAAGTGTTTTAAGAGCGTATAATTTTGCACGGAAAACTCTTGTAATAATATCTGGACGATCTTCTGTTTTCTCTCCTACTGATAATTGTTCTTTTATTTCTGGCCAATTTGGATTATAGGTCATTGTTATGAATAGATCAAGTTTCCCGTATTTTTGTACAAGAGTCATAGCGTTTAAATATCTTCTTTTCATATCCCTTGGACCGCCTATAAAGGAGGCAGGTAATATTATTCGTTTTCCAATATCCGACGCTCGTTTATACCCATCATTTACACTGTCAACAACACCTTGGTATAGTTCACTACGTATGGTGCTTTGATTTTTTCTTAGAAAATCTAATCGTGTATTTTCTATTTTTACATACATGTCTACTACATATTGTTGAAATATTTGTCCTGCTTTTAGTATGTGATTATTTTGATGAATTTGTAATTTATAACAGTAATATTCACGACACAAAATTTCTTTTTTATTTTTCGGAGGCACTTGATCCACATCTGCATAAATGAAAACATAAAAGTTTAAGTAGGTAGTAAGTTACAAATATATATATATATATATATATATATATATATATATATATATATATATATAGAAAATAATTTAATAGATGAAGTTAATACATACCTGTTCGCGCATAAGAAATTGTTCTGCAGTTTGTACGGTATGTTGTGTTAAGGGAAAATGCAATTCGTTCTGTAAATGGTGGATATTTTTTTTTACCTTTTCTATACCTTGGTGCTATCCAGATTCACCTCTACAGAAAAGAAGCGGATATTGTAGTGCATCATAACAACCGTAATAATGCATGACCTTGTAAATTTTATTTTCAGTTCCAATCATTATTATTTCGGGACTATTTATTCGATCTGGGTTAACATTATCAATTAAAATGGCAGCTACTTCATCCGTTGTAGGCGCATTATTTACTCGTTGATCTAAACAGGGGTTTTTGTTAAGAAATATCTTTGTATCTGCGTCTACATGTCTTTGTGAAAGCGATCGAAAAAACACAGCATAGGGATTATTAGACATTAAATCCATCAACATTGATATAATGTCTGGATTTAGTTCTGAAAACGTCCGTACTCGTTCTTCTTTTTCTTGTAAACCGTCATAAAAATAGAGCTGTAAATATTTACGCTTATCATTTTTCGATAAAATGCTAGGAAGGTAATGATAAAGTTGCCCTTGTAGTCTAAACTCGTGTATTCCCTTTTCTATTCTTGCATCAATTTTATCATACCCTATGGAGCTGAACGCAAAGAAGTTATTGTAAAGTCGAGCATACTGGCGAAAATGATCACCAAGACTACCGGATTCAGTCATTAGCCTGAGTAGAGAAGATGGTATATCGTTTGATACTATTTGAACAGTCCCATCTTGACAACAGAAAGCGGGAGTTTCTGATGCAAATTTAAATGCTCCGCAGTGTCGACAAGGAACTTTAGCAGTTAATCTTGTAACAACTTCTGGAACGTGTTCATCTCCTATGGCTATTCGTATTCTACTTGGTGGTATTCTATGTCGTTGTCGTTTTCTTCTTGACGTTTCTGGAACATCGTCTACAACGTCCATAATATATATTCTTCAACTGGTACTCCTAAAACAAAATTGATGAAGTTCATATTAGGCCATTATAAAGTTCGAGATGAAAATAAGGTCCACGAAAAAAGAATAAGAATAACACAAATCAACAACTAAATAAATGCATTTACAAAAAAATAAAGCTTAAACTGGATATTGTAACACAGAACAACGTTATTTTTATAATGCTCAAGCTGGATATTATGACGCAAAACAACATTATTTGAATAATATAAAGGATAAATTTTTTATTCGATTAAACGCCCTTTTTTTGTCCTTTTAACGTGCACCAATTTGTTTAATAAATATGTATATTTATTAACACGTTAGTTTGTTTATTAAAGTCGAATTATTTTATTTTCGTATTACATTAATTTTATCTTTATGTTCTTCTTCTCAAATTATTAGCCTCGTATTACTCCTTTTATTACCGCTTAGACTCATCAAATATGTAATATTAGAAATTACATTTGAACTTCGTAAAATGAATTGTAATTTGGACGTTATAAATACTTGTTGTCATAATAATCGATTAATTAATTTATAACTTAAAACAGCAAGCGCTTCAATTATTTAGTGTTGGTTAAAGATCTTCATGAACACTTATTTTATTTAATGTTTACGGATACTGGATTACCGAATTGTTCTTATGAGATATCACTTTACTCGTGTCCGATCCGATCCTGGTGAATCACAATGTGCTCGTTTTATATATATTTTTTTTGCAGGGTTAGATCTTTTGTGGGTCTGGTTCATAATCACAAATAGAAGTTGGGGTCTCAGCTTCAATTTGGTGGTCTATTAATTACAAATCCGCGAGGCTTTTATTAACTACAAATCTGTAAGGCTTTTATTAACTACAAATCCATGAGATTATTATTTAATGTGTATCGCACAATTGAAACGGCAATTTCACATCAAAATCACTACAGTATATATACATTAATTGGTTACATGTTTTTGTACAGCATTCCACAAAAACATAACAAACCAGCGGATAACAAAATTACAGCACCCCACAATTACATAGAAGAAAGTGGGAAAAAGGTAACTACCATAGGTTCATCCCATAACTAATATTAACAAAATATAGCTTCCCATAGTAAAGAAAGCGTGAGAAAGTCTAGTAATACAACTTGCCAACTTATCATACTTCATCCGAGAACGTCTTTCAAGTACCACTTTATCACCTTGTGTAACACAAGCAGGTTTTTCACAAGGGTGATTAAGATTTCAGCATAACCTATACGGAAAGTAAGTTGTGCTTTGTCAACCACAGCTTTTCGTTCCTGTAACACAAGTAATACGTAAGTCAGTAATCATGTACACAACAATAAACTCATTAAATAGAACTTGTTCAATTAAAAACTAAATTATCACCGGGATAGTCATAGCATAAAACTCCTCGCTCTTCACCTTCAGAAACTTTTCCGCATTCCTTGTATAGGCATCAAGGGTCATAGTTGCGGATCCATCCGTGCAACGGAATCGAAAATAAATTCTGCAAAGATAATATATAATATTAAAGATTTCAGTAAAACTTGGAAACAATATATACATACAAACTGAGGGTAAAAAAAATACAGCACGTACTTGAGTTCTACCTTCCTCGTCACAGTGCAAGTATCACAGTGATACTCTTACTGGAATTGAATGGACTCATCAGGACAAATTTTTCCACAGATACGACAACCGAAAGATATCTTGAAATCGTCATAACATAACTCTGGAATATGAACTCTCAGCCACAGAAAATGTGGGTCAACAATTTCAGCAGCCTACATATAAATAATAGATATATTAGTACTGAGGAAGTAGGTGTAGTATGTGCACCATTCAAGTCATCTGAGTGATCTCTATAAAATAACATGATGGTTGCACTTTATTTTGATGGCCATCAGGCCCATCATCAACATCAACATGCAGGAGTCTATGCAATGACAACCTCATTCATATATAGACAAACAGTTTATCATGGACCACTGTCTTGAGACGTCTGACGTCTATGAGACTTCTGCACATACGAACTTACTACTCAAATGAATGGAACAATATGGTCATGCAAAGAGAAAAATGAAACTCATACACCAAGGTTAATAATGAAGGCAACCAAGTTATTACTTAAATGAATTAAAGAATATGTGCACATACCAACTTCTTATCATGGAGCACTATCCTAAGAATCATTTAATACCATAGCTATCTCATAATGTAGTAACACAATTTCATAGGGAAGTAAATGAAGGAAGATGAATTGGCGGATTCATCTAACTCCTTATTATCTAAAAATTGTGGTAAAATCACTCAGATACTATTAAAATATTCATCATCCAGGAAGTTATCTCTATCTTAAATCCAATAGCTCTACCTAAGGCACTATTTTCCTTTGACATCATAATCACTCGCAAAAACTTGACAGACACACAAAGAAAACCCGGCATTTCTGCATACACTTCATGACCTACATAACCGGAAAAACATAAGTGAACTTACAGTCATAACAAGAGCTTCGGCAATAGTGGTCACTTCAGTCGGATACCCCGGAATTTCGTTGTTCATTGCACGAAGAGCTCGACCATCTATATCTTCCTTGTGACCATCATACCCGCAAAGGAAAATAAACAAGGTAAGTAAGTAAATTTATAGCAGTATATATCTTTAGTACATAGAATTTTTTAGTACATAAAAACAACAGTAGGAGCATACCACTCACGCAATGCAACAGCCCTCGTACTTGCAGAATGAACTTTTACCTCAGTAGACAATGAAGCTACCAAGGAAAAACCTACAGGACAGAATTTAGGTTAAAAGGTTTAGATAGGAGAAAGAAGAGTCACCAACATCAACTGTACGTCATACATCGTACATCATATCATATAGACAACAGAAAAGTGAGAAAGTAGCACCGAGTACAACTTACCAGCAAAGTTACTAATCTTGAGTCCTTTAAACTCAACCACTGGATCTTCAATCAACAAGTATTCGAGTTTTTCAAACTCAACCATGATGGAACGACTCCAGGCCGATATAATCAGAATATTATCCCCACTTCTTTGAATTTTGGACAGGAAAAAACATAGAAAAAGATTCTTAGTAAGCAGAAGAATAAAAACAACGTAACAAAGGTTCAATTGCATCTTCTATCCTAATGACATAACAATATAAAAAGTGTTTTAAATATTACATTGTCTTCTCACATGACTCAAAGTTTCAGTTATATAAATAAAATAAGTTTGTAAAAACAAGCAGTAAGTAAAATCAAAAATCTTAAATGTAAATACGATAGAACTGAATAAAGCAATACCCTACTCATAAGGTAACACTGAAAAAAACTAAATAAAAATATTCTCATAAGGTAACACTGAAAATGTCATTGCCCTCAGGTAGGGTTTTAGCTTTTTTTAGGCCATAAATTCAGGCGATAAGTAAAAATTTCATTACACAAAGACCATTCCCACAGTTTGACCAAACTGAGTAAAAATGTTCTCATAAAGTAACACTGAAAAAAGTGAATAAAAATGTTGGTAACACTCATGAATGAATCAATTAAAGGTAAATGATTTAAAACATCACCTAACATGCTCAATTATGAATGAAAAATATTTTTTACCCTACTCATACTTCGAAATACAATAAAACTAACCTGTCATCGGTAACTGATATCTCTCTTATGGGCATCATAGTCTCACCTCTGCTAACCATCTTCTCAGGATGAACCCATAACAGAACTACAATAATATCTGTAATACAACGAACAAAAAAACTTTAGCAATCACTGAAAAAAATTTAAGATACAGAAGACGTGAAAGAAATAATTATAAGCAACCAACCAAACCGATCATCCTTAGTCGCGTCTCTAGGAAGATCGTTGATACGGACATAAGGATCGGGAACGCGGCTGGAACCCGCTACATTTCCAACAGCCGAAACGCGAGTGGAATTTGTGAAATACAGTTGGTGTTCACCAGTGTAAAGTGCGTATCGTGGAGGAACCGGCTTCACAACCAGATTGGTAATATCGTACCATTTGCCACATTGAAGAATACTTTCGTAAACGCTTATATCAATTCCAAACAGAGTGGCTGTCATCCTATTACCCCGTGAAAAAATAACAAAATTTCAGTATATATGAGAAACTCGACAATGAAATTAAAAAAATCACTCACCATCTCATCCACAAGTGTCATTCTCTGATAACTGCATTTCGTAGCACTCTCTTGTTTAGGTTGTTTATCAACTACTCTGACACAGACAACGTGACCTCTAGAACGAGGAGTCAGCTTGGGTCCAAATAAACACGAGTGTCTGTCATCCTAACTCTAAAAGTCCAAAGGGTAAAAACAACGTCCATGAAATAGAAGACAATCATAAATGAATGCACATACAAGAGCACAGCAGAATCATAGAATACGTGAAGAGACAATGTGAGGAATAAAAAAATTAAATGAATAAAACATATAAAAACTCATGCAAAGAAACAAACCAAACACTACTTACTGTCTCTAAATAAGGAGCATTAAAGTAATAAATAAAGACATAAAAAACTCATGCAAATAACATATGCAAATTAGACATGCATGAACACCATATTCCGACAAAAAAAAACCCCTACATAAATCCATTCAATGAACTGCCACTGCAGAGAAAGAAAGGAGAGGAATCAACTTCAATGAAACCAAAAAGAAACAACCAATGAACTGCCAAATTAGACATGCATGTACATCATATTTCGGAAAAATTAAAACCCCACATAAATCCAGTGAATGAAGTGCCACTGCAGAGGAAGAAAGGAGAGAAAGCAACTTCACTGAAACCGAAAAGAAACAACCAAACCAAACACAACGTATTCTCAGTAAATAAGGAGCATTAAAATAATAAATAAACACATTAAAGACTCATGCAGATAACCGATGGAAACCAAACCAGATGTTCAAAACACAGAAGAGAAAGAGGGAAAAAAAAAGATCCAAACTACACATGCATGTACACCATAATTTAATAGTTTAAAAAGAACAGGAACCCTACTGTCAGCTGGATAAGTGCACGGACGAAAAAGCCTAAATGAACATAGACCTGCAAGAGGAATAATAAAACAGTAAAAGCCAATAAGAAAACAAAACATAAAACTGAGAAAAAAACAGAAAAATTCCAACTACTAACGACCATAGATAAAAGTGTAACACCCCAAATCCGTAGGACTCGAGGTGCTACTGGGCTAGGATCTCACAATGGATCCTGACCCTAGCCTGACAACAAGTTCACTGAATCTTACAACAAGGCACTGATAGATTAAAACAAAACATAAAATTGATGTATATATATATGTATCAAAAGGGTAATACAGAGTACTGCTGAGTACAAAGTCAAAACATAAATCCGTACAACATAAATAACCCATCCCACGATATCGCCCAGTGTACGGAACCCTCGGTAGATCACCCCTCTGGATCACTTTGCAACTCTCCTAACCTGCAAAGGATCTACAACACGGTATAAAACCGTTAGTTAACCATACACATATATAAGAAGATGATAGAGCACACACACATCAGGAATCATAACATATCATCATGCTTTCACACATTTACCCAGTTATTATCTTTATAACTTTAATCATTCAAATAATATATCTGCATATGAAGATATGTGACACAAGGAATGTATATAACCCTCGCCTCTGCGTGCAATAGCTAGTTGGAGTGGTATCAGCGCACCTTCCCGTATACCATGAGGAGTGGTCAGTGCCCATCCCGTATACCAAGTCTAACTAGCTTATAGAGAACTTCCCAGACTCCACTACGGGATGAAAGGTAAGTTGTCACAGCCACTACAATGGGCGGTCAATATAACATAGGTCGGTAATGAACCATAACACATGCTACAAAGCATATAACAATCACCACTCAAGCATACATCCAATATAAGGAGGGTAGCTAAGTAAGTCCTATGGACTTACCTCAACCTCAGGAGTAAACTCAACCACGATCAACTCTCAGATACGTCCACTCCGATCCGGAGGACAACACTGCCTAATATCAAGGCATATAACATATATCAAACTCATATTCATCATAGGGTCACACCTAGACCCAAGGGATCCATAAGGATCGTGTCCTAACTTATAAACCTCAAAGCCATAACCGGCAAACACTATAACGTACTCATCAACGTTCTAACCTCACACATAAACCTAACATGCTACTAACCCACTCATACTAGGAATGGAAAGGATCTACCTAACTCTAGGTAGACCCGGGACAAGACGCACCTGCGTGACACAAGAGGCGTAGGGGCGGAACAGGCAACCCGCAGGCGCGGCAGGTCTCAGCCGCAGGCGCGGTGACAAAGGCCGCAGTTACGGCGCAGGCGCTGTGGCACAGCTTCCGCAGGGGCGCGGCATCCGGGCGCGGGTGCGGTGACCAAGTTCCCGCAGGGGCGGTAACGTCTAGCCGCAGGGGCGGCGACAGTGCAGAGTTCGCTCCCGCGATTCCTCTTCAGCTCTTCACGTGATCAAATCACGTCTTCTCTCATCCAAAAACATACACATGCATATACTAACATTAATCTATGATCAAACATCTAATCATAAGCTAAGCCAAGGAAGAACAAGAAAGAAAGAACGGAAGGAAGGATGAAGAAGCAAGGAACTCACCACTACTGCTGGTCTAGGAAAGACAAGCTCCCAACCACTAACTCAGTTGGCATCACAAGCTCAGTAAACATGCACACCATCATCAACATCAACAACAACACACCAAACCACTTCCAAACTCAAGGGAGATCAAGAACAAGATTAAGATGGAGGAAGGAGAAGCAAGGAGGACGTGAAAGGCTGTATTGGAAATGAGAAGTGAAGTGAAACCCTTGCTCAGCAAGGTAAGAAGTAAGGGAAAAGAGTAAAGCACGAGTCAACCGGTCAACAAAACCGGTTGTAGCCACAAGAAACCGCGGGGGCGGTTCCCTGGGCCGCGGAAGCGGAAACCCGCAGGGGCGGTACACATGCCCGCGGGGGCGGCTAAGGTCGATCTCGGCCAAAGCTAAGTCTCGGCTAAGGTAATCTCGGTCCAAAAGACTAGGGCTCTTACAAAAAGGTTAAAAGTCTCAATTGTTGGAAAGATTCCCTCTCACGGCCATAAACACAAAAGAGGAAAAAATCCAACTAACGGCCAGATCACCGAGGAAGGAATGCAAAAAGTTAAAGAAAACCTTAAAAGGCTTCACCATCACCGAAAAGAAAAATAAGAGACATAAAAAGAGAAGAAGACAAAATCGTAGACTTTCACACCCCAATGACCATGGAAGACCAAAGGACGGAAAAAGGCACAACCAATCACCAATGAAAATTACACGGCCGAAATAGGCAAAACTGTAAAGAAAACCCTCTCACTGCCATAAACAAAAGACGAAAAATCAATGTCACGGCCAGATCACCGAGGAACAAAAAGAAGGAGAAAAGATCAATAAACCCAGAAAAGAGTCCACCATCACCCAAAACAAAAAATAACAGATCGAACGGCATAAAACCAATAACGAAGAGCCGATAAAAAGAACAGATCCGACCTCAAAGGAATATCCGATAGCACCTGCCACCTCAGAAAAGCCCTCTTCGGTGTACAAGTACAAACGAAAAGGAAAGAAGAAACCGCAAAACAGAGAGACAATCACCTGACGAAGAAGGTGAAATACAAAAGCCGGAACAACTAACAGAGCAGCACATCCAACTTCACAATATTTAAACCCAAGGGAAGATGTTACAGAGACATGCAAATTAGAGAAGAAACTCAGCGCAATACACTGAGGCGACACAAAACCCTACACGGACAGCGTTTATAAAGACTCAAACCACCATAGACATGGAAGTGGAAAACAAAAGATAGTGGGAAGTTCGTAGCCCACAGAGGCTACGACTTCCCACTAGAAGAGAACCATTCTCATTAGAGTGGAAGCTCTTCTCTTTGGAATGGAAGGGGAAACGTAAATGGAAGAATGAAAGGGGACAGATTTCCCAAGAGAATAAACCCTAGGTTGACGACTGAAAGGCCATAGAATCGGCAGCCCAAACCCGTTAAAATTTTAAAATAGGGCCAAAATAGCAAAACAAAAATAGCAAAACGACAGAAGATCATAGAATCAGCAGCCCAAGCCCAGGAAAAAAATTCACGTAGAGGCATTATAGAAAATCAATTGTTTTAAGGGGAATTATAGGAAATCAATTGTTTTAAGGAAAAACTTCCCCTTTTATAATATTATAAGATATATATAGATATATTTTCTTGGGAAGTGGGTGAATCAAAGGTAGTTAAATTTACATATTGAGAATACGTGTAGGTAGAGGATAGTAAAGACAACACGTGTTGAGATTGATGACACGTGTAGCACAGAGGATAAGAAGTAAGAAGTGTATTGGAATATTTGTTGTGTGAAAAGAAAGTTGAAAGTGTTTGTATATAATCTATAGAAGGATGGAAGAGGAGGAGGGTGTTGAAAATGGCTTTAAGAAGAGCAGTTGGTGGGAGGTCAAGCGACTTCATCGCAACTTCACTTGTCTCTTACAAATATTCCTCCCGTGTTAATTCGACTCCTCATCAGGCATCTATCCACCTACTCTTCTATGCATGGCAACTTCACTTGTATCTTATAATATGATATTGATTTAGTTATCTCAGGGAGGCAAGGTGAAGGCGTCATCATCATCAGTAGATCCGAAGCACGACCAAGTTTCGAGCAAGATAAGGAAGTCGCTTGACAACGACGACGGGCGAGACTACGAGGGAGGCAGTAGGGAGTCAGGAGAAGACTTGGCGGGGTTCGTGGCCGAGAAAGCTAGAAAGGGAGCTCGGAAGACAACGGAGACGACATTCGACGCGGCGGCTAAGGTGGTGGCGGAGGGCATGGAGCAGACGTGGAGAGCAGTTAAGAAGACTTCCGAGAAGCTGAAAGATTCGGTTCTTGGAGACGAGCGTGAGAGACCGCCGCAATGATAAAGCGGCTGATGATCATCTAAACAAGAATTCCGGTGATGATAGAAATCAAATAGATTTTAGACTTGTTGGAAGTTATAATATTAGATCGGAATAGGGTTTTCATTTAACTTATATGTGTCAGGGCTTGAAGTTTCTACCATTTATTTTATACAACATTGACCGGAAGTCCTTGATGCACATCAGACAGGAAAGTATGCATAAACCAAAAGCAGGCAACAAATATCATAAATAATCAACAACAGATAAAAAATATTCCACTCAGTTTTAAATGAAATGAAAGGTTCTAGGTGGTAAAATCTGTTTCCACGTGTAAGTAGGGCTTGTATATAAAGTAGGTGGGTTTTAGGATAAGCCAAGTAGACAATTAGTTTTAGGATGAGCTAAGTACGTGGTTATTACTGCTATTGTTGGTAATACTAATTGATTTTAGGATGGGTTATTGTTGCTATTGTCTTATCAATTGGTTTAGGTTTTAGGATGGGTTATTCTTGCTATCCTAAATCGGTTCCAATTTGGGATGGAACAACAAAGACTTGTTCACTAATTTACTACTTGGAATGTGTCAAAAGATTGTTCTATTGTTGTGATTCGATGCCGTACAGTTAGAATTTAAAAGTCAAATGTTGAGTAACCTGCGTAATTCTCGTTTCATCTGACAAATTAAGTATGATTACTCACGTGTTAAGCGTAACCTTCCTTTCTTATGTGTTTTATTTAATCCCCATATGCATGCTTGTTGGTATATCCACTACCACAACAACACCTTAATTTGCTTCTCAACATCGCGTGTGTTTCCACATTCTGTTACTTTACTTGTTTCTCAAACAAAACCACTTTTCAAAACTTTTTTTTTTTTAGACTAGTACCTTAAACTAGGGTTGTTCAAACGGTCCAAGATCGGACCGGACCAGAATTTTACAGTTACGGTCCGGTCCAGATGTATGCAGCCCTACCTGAAACGACTAGATGTCTACGATTGAATACACCATATAGCTTATAAAGCTTCATCACATTCAGAGACACCCAATTACGGTTCGGTCCGGATGTGTGCAGCCCTACCTGAAACGACTAGATGTCTACGATTGAATACACCATATAGGTTATAAAGCTTCATCACATTAGAGACACCCAAATATCGGAAAGCATCATAGTTTAAGATTGCAACTAAGATTACAAAACACAATAATACCGTTAACGAGTTCTCTACTTGATACAAATTATGTTAGGGAGGGCGACTAGTCGATCACACTATGAATCTATAACAGCAAGTGTATGTGTCAATCGTCATCTAGCTCAGTGAAATCTTCTACAACATTACCCCTACTTTCTCTGGCCAACGACCGATGATCCTCGATGTCGACAAGCAACAATGCGTCACATACAACTCTAGCTGGCATCAGCGCTCCGCGACAACCTGACAAGCAAATGCGTCAGAGCATTACCAAAAACAAAAATGACAATTTCCCTAAACAGAAGCACCCACCTGGAATAGGGCACTGACAGGGCCATGTTTTGCTCTTCATATAGTGTTCAATTGCCTGCTTCTCATATACATGTTTGCAGTCCATGCTACCACCACCGATAAGAGACGACAATGGTAAGATAATAATTGTCTACAAGTTACTTTTGTGGATAAAAGGGCAGTGAGGAAACAATACCGCAACAACTTACTACAGCTTTTGTTTTTTAAAACTCTAAAAACAAAAACATGTTTTACAATTGGCAAAAAACAAAGAAAGAGAGGTGCAAATTATTATCAGTACCTGCGGACAGGCTCTTCTAATTCACTGATAGGCTTTCCACTCACTGGGCATTTGATATTCAAAATCACACTCTGTGTGCTAGTCATCACAATGTCTTCCTGCTCTTCTCCAGGCATTAGCTGCCCCAAATGATGAACATTCTGCAAAGCAACTTAAGACATACTCACATACATTCTTTACAAAAAAGGACTTACGCATGCTTAGACCAATGATTCTATCAGTTTGATATTCATCAATAGCTTATGTTGTAAATTAACAGTCAATTCTCATCTACTGCAGATACATGACAATATTTTTTTTGCAAAACTGAGCAGGAGGAGAAGATGATCACTGAACAGAATGTTAAAAAAAAGGCTTCATGCTATTAGTGTGGCTAGTTATGGATCCTACGGCAAACACATACCCAAACAGCCTCCTTGAATTGGCGCAGATATTGATGTTTCTGTCTATTTGAAGAATTGCCAGTCTTCAACTTTGTAAGCTCGTTCTTGAACAGACTCTTAAAATCGGTTGGCTTCAATTCAAAAGGAGCAAGAACAAAGAAGGCAAATAAGAATAGGAAGCTAATAAACATTATTATAAAATAAAAATAAAAAGTTTCTAGATCAACAGATTCCAACCAACAGGGAGATGCAACACCTGCGGCCCATGATTATAAATATTTCCAATGGATTGCATTATGGTGGAGAAGTGTGTGCATTCTTCATAAGAATCCAACAATGCTATCAGTTCATCTTCAAGGTCCTTTACCTGATATGACAATGTGACATTAAGCAAGCAATAACTTATAATCCGTGTTAAAATGGTCAATCATCAGACATATTGCTAGAGAGTTTAACTTTCTTTTTCCCTCTAAAATTCAGGAAATTTCTGAAACCCCATAAGAATGGAGGTAATCGAAATTCCATGAGTAAGTGGGAATTCAATCACTAACTCGTACCAACCACTTATAAAGCCAAACATGGAACTTCATCCGAGCTTGGCAGCCTCCGTTCAAGTAATTGACAATAACCAAGTGAGAATAACATTCTTCATATCGAGTCATGTTATACTAGCTGAGTAGCTGGCACCAATTTATGCAGGCCGTGAAGAGAAGAGTGACAAATGGAAAATATGCTAGTTATTAATTCTGGTGTGATTATTTGTATACTGTATATATATATAAGAGATTGTGCAGAACTGAACTGCAATTTGTTGGCTATCATTTATTGAGTCATCCTTCAGCCAACAGAAGTCCCCTTCATTTCTCTTTATTCCTTGATCTCTTGTGGTCAAAGATGGTTCTCCTGAACGTTAATCTTCAAAAGTACATCACTAAAATTCAACTAAAACAAGCAGTGGACCATGATCACTATCAAAGTTATGGATGAAGAAAATTTGCATTATTGAGTCAAAAGTTCTGTTACAATAAATATTAAACAGGGGAATTATGAACTCTAGCTAGTGTCTACTAGTTTGTAGTTGGTGTATGTTGTCAGGATAAAATTGTAATTTTAGGTCAAGAGTGATGAGTGAAAACTTTACACTCTATTTCCCTTTTCACGAAATTCCTCTCTTCTTCCTGGTGCAGTTCTTCCCATTCACGAATTAAGTTCAATTAATTACCTCAATACTTGAATTCCATCTGGAATTGTTCTAGATCAAAGATGAAGGATATTAAAGCAGAGACTAGCGCTACGTATAAGTGAAAAGAAAAAACATCCGAATATATCGGGTGCAGTATGTAGTAGAACGAGGATTCATTGTACCATTTGGGTCTTATTCTCCTTCTCCAAGGCAACGGCAACTTCCTTCATCGTACCAAAAGCCCTTCGAAAATCCTACAATTTACAACCAGACCCCAAAAAAAGCAACGCACAATAAAGCGTTCATCAAATGTACAACAATACTAGAGATCCAGAAACTAGGGTGTGGCAGAATAAAAAGGACTTACAGAGATGAGGGAGTGATTATCCGACGATATTGTGGTAGCCGCGGTGCTGATTGGCCGTACAATTGCTTCACGGTTGTTGCCAGCAGCGGCGGACGCCATTTTAGGGATGCAGAAACCTCCCGAGAGAGTTTTGCGAGAAATTGGGCGTTCTTCTTTGCTTAGGTTTGGAGGGAAGAAAATAAATCAGGAAATCAAACTTTTTATTTACCCGAAGGCCGTCATTATTTTACTTCCTCCAAAATAATTCAGTAGCTTTCGTTTTAAACTGATTTATATATGTGTTTGGCAGGACACTTAAACTAGTGTTTTTGAGTGTATGTAAGTATTGTAATATTTAACATGTTTAGCATGAAATGAAACACTAGTATTAAGTGTTTTGTGGAAGTGTATCTGAAACCCTCATCTAGTCTTCATGAAATATTTAAATTTTTTTAGGTTCAAAAAAGACGGAAAGGTTGTACCGCTTTAGAAAAGATTGATACACGCAAGACAATATTCTTAGAGAAGATTGACACACGACTTAACAATGGTTGTTGAAAAGCACGAAGAGGGTGTCTATTGAGGTTATGAACACTAATCTTAGTGAAGATTAACACAAGAGACAACTAAGGTAGAAACATCATTATTGTCCTAGAAGCCTTTCTAAAATAAAAAGGAAAATTAGTCTTGACAAATAAAGCAAATTAAAGTCTTATCGCTGTCGGCAACAGCTCCGCCTGGCTCAGCCACCGGAGGCCCCCACCCGCCACCTAACACCACCCGCCGCCCCTGCTGGCCGTCACCGGCAGTCCACCACCCCAGCAGCCCGCCTCCACCACCGGAAGCTTTCAGTCTCCCTCTTTCCACCGGTTTTTTCCGCCGGACTCCCACGTCGCCCCTCCGCCGCCGGTTTTCACCGTTGCAGCACCACCACGCAGCTGCCTCTTCCGGGGAGCAGCAACCCCTTTTGCCACCCTCTAGGGTTTCGGCAATTTTTTTAAAAAAAAAAAAGAGAAGAAGAAGGAAAGAAAAGAAAGGGAGCGTCTTTGTTCGTATTGTTATATATCCGGCTGATTTTTAATTAAGATCAAGTGTTGAAGCCCCTTCTTCATCTCTTAACATCAAGGATTCGAGGTCGAATCCTTTTCAAGAAAGAGAGAATGATGCAGGAACATCTCATACCGAAACCCGAATGGAGATCATTCATGGAATATGATGCAGGAGCATTTCAAGACCTAGCCCGAGTCGAGAACATCATCATGAAAGCTAGGAAGCATGGAGTGAGCATCATTTTAAGGAGAAGAAGAGGATGACTTAAACACATTTCTAGGGGAGAAATGAAAGCCAAGCCTAGAAATGAAATGAAGTCCATTTCTAGAAGAGATAAGAAAATCATTCCTAGAAATGATGTGAAGACCATTTCCGGAGATACATTGAAGACTATTGATTGGAGATGGAAGATTGGTCCAGAAGAGGCGTGCAAGGGCTGCGTGAAATGAAGAAATGTTGGACGTTTTTAATATATTTAGTTGGGCTTATTTTATAGTTAAATAAGGCCTTAATTAGATATATTATGTTCAACCCAACTAGCTATTTTACTTTCAACCCATATTTGGACTATTTTAATATTGGACTTCCTTTTATTTTATTTATTTTAATAGTTTAGATAAGATCTAAATATGATCATATCTTTTAAGGGTTGATCTTATCTTATCTTATCTTGTTAGTTTGATCTTATCTCTTAAAGATTTGATCTTATCTTTTAGCTAGAAGATCCTATCTCTTAAAGACTCGATCTTATCTTTTCGTATTTTATCTTTTCTTTTTAATTAGTTTGGGCTCGATATTAGATCAAGCCCGTAGCCCATGTAGCTTGTATTGGACGTCCTCCATGGCCTATATAAGGCAAGCTGGACGTTCATTTTCAGTCAGACTATTCTATTTATTTTTCAATTAGGGTCTACCGATTTATTCTCGTGATGAAGGGACCGATTATACTCGTTTGTTTGTAATTAACGGATATTTCTACGATCGAGAGACAATGGTTGATTGAGCTCGTTTTATGGAAGGAAATATGAATGTGGTGTTTGTCACAAGTAGGTCATGGAGATATTGGAGTGGACTCGTTACGTTTCGATTTACATGCGAACATTTCGGATTCTCTCGAAAGAATAAAGATGTTGACCCAGATGTCGAGTCATCATGTAGGCGAGCACGTAAATCGATAAAATACAAGTGTTCATTTGAGCTTGATGGCGTACGAAGCAGAATTGATAAATGGACGTTGCATGTAAAATGTGAAGTGCACAATCATACACATCCCGAGAAGTTGAAGGAACATAAATTTGTTGGCCGATTGACGTGGACATAGTTTCGGAAGGTCGGACGTGAATTCGGGTCGGGTTTCAAGTTGTGCAATATCTTGAAGTCACTACAGTTGGATAATCCTCACAATATCACCCCCATAAGAAAAGTATACAATGCTGGATTGAAAATCAAGATACTACAAACTGAAGGACGAGACTCACTCCAACAAGCACTCCACAATCTATGACATCATTATTATGTCAATGTGAGAGGATGTCCGTAGTCAGAGGAAATCAGATTTATTCATCATGCATCCATATTCCAAGCATCACCTAAACTTATTTCCTTATGTCATCATAATGGACACGGCATACAAAATGAACGAGTAAGTTTTAACATTCATTTTGTTTACGAGTCTTTTCATATTACATGAACATTTGATTTCAATTCAATTGGATATTAGAGTCTTGATTGTGCCTCAAAATCAATAGGTATAAGATGCTGTTGTTAGAGATTGTCGGAATCACTAGCACGAGGTTGAAGTCTGCAATAACATTTGTTTTCATGGCTAAGGAAAACTCGAATCACTACGAGTGGGCATTAGGGAGACTCCAACATGTGTTGTGGAAATGTTATACCAGGGGTCATTGTGAGGGAAAGAGAGCTTAGGCTTATAAGTGTACTAGGTGTCGTCTTTCCAAATGTGAAGCACATGATTTTCACATTTCATTCGAAGTGCAACATTAACCACAAAGCTCGGGCAGTGACACGATCCCAAGAAGCACGATCGGCATTTATATCACAATACAATGCCTGGTTTGAATTCCGAACCTCGGTGAGTTACGGGAGGCGTTTGGCTGAGATGAAAGTTACTTGGCAAAGTTACCCCAAGTTGATAGAGTATTTGGAGACCACATGGTTATTCCATAAAATGAGGCAATTGTTCGTGCATGGTACGACTTGTATCTTCATTTTGGCACAAGGACAACAAACACATAAGAATTCAATCCTATATTTATTATAAGTTTGTAGTATTAATTGTAAATTTATAATAGTGCACTGATTCTATAATGATCTGTAGGTGTGCGTCCGTGCACTCTTTGTTGAAGAGAACATTGTGTCCTAGTGTGCAAGGGTTTCAATTGGTTGTGGACAACACCGACTTGATGGTAGTCGATCAAATTAGAAAGATTGAAGCATCCATAAAGACTTCACACGAGAGAATGTTGTTGGATGTGTGGGTTTTCATTTGTTTTGAAACAAAGTAAGCAACGAGTGCTTCAAGTTGTTGTTGTAGATCCACGAAAAGGCGAAGAAAATTAGGAGCATAACAACATGTCAGAATTCATATTTGAGGGAAGCCCATGGGTTTCCTTGTGCGCACGAGTTCTTCCTTGCTATTAGGGTTCGGGTGTCAATACGTTTGGATCAAATCCATCCATATTGGGAGTAAGTGCGAGAATTTAACTTGCGGACTAGAGAATTGGTTTAAGTGTCTGATCCTTCCTTTGCTAGCTGCAACGTATTATCGTTGCGTTGTGGTAGTAATTGGCTCGTCTCCCGAGACATGTTTACCTTTGATTGCTACGATGGAGAACCAAGAGCCACCGACAGAAATTTGCACATTAGCATGGGTCGACAACAATCACTATGTAGATGTAAGTTTTTTTTCTTTATGAACTTGTTTCAAACGAGATTCTAGTGTTAGAGGGTGGACTGAGTGTAATGCCAGATTTTTCACTTGTATGGCTCAAACCCGATTCACCATTACCGAGATTGTCTCCTCCATGAAAACAAAGTCAAGCGTGGATGGATGAGACATTTCTTTTCGTGATAGGATGAAGATGTACGATGACCTATGACGCAAAGAGTGTCCAAGACATGTATTGATCCATGTAAACTCTCTGTAGTTGTTGGATGTACGTGTTGTTGCTCTATCCATGTGGACTCCTTTATCGTGTATTTTTCGTGCTTATTAAGTAATCGATGGACTTGTCGTGATTTAGCACATTCGTATTATGTGTTAAACCAAAATATAAGATTTCAATCCGAAGTATATATATAAACCAACCAAAATACAAGAACTAAATCCGAAATATATATATACACAAACCAAAATGTAACAACACAATCCGAATAAATACAAGAACTAATCCAGCTAATCACGCCTGGGTTGCGACACCCTAACCCGAGACTGTGCAATAGGAATCTGACGTGCCAAAGACTCGTCATAAATCTCCCGAATATCCTCCTTAGTAAATGGCCTACCCCGTGCAAGAAGGTCTCGTAGACGTGTTTGTAGTATGTGTAGATGTTGCAATGATACAAACATTTGTTAATACTTATTTCAATATTTAACAAATCTAAAGACGAAATTTAATGAAGACGTACCCTAGTATTTTAAACTGAAACTGAATGAGGGCGCTCCGGTTGAGGAAATTGTACTGTCGAGGAGTGTAAAACGAATGGGTGACACCGGAAACTGAACTAGTCCATGTAGTCTGCCGATACAATCCATGGATCAGGTGCCGGAATCCGACCAACTAGTGATACTTTGCTCATGTCCTTGTGTCTAGTATCCCATATATCATCTGAGGAGTTATACCGGACTTTGTAACCTTTTCCGGTCTCCGGATGAACCTCGAGGTTTGGTGTGATCCTCTCCAGTGGGATGGTCTGCACAAATCCAAATTGTCGGAGAACCCGACCTGGCATGTATGGCTTGACAATGTCACCAATCTAGATCGTGCCTCTAGAAGTAGATAGTGCAAACCTGCCCTCAAAATCTAGAACTTTATCCCCATACCGCATAAACTTGATGTCCTCTGCTCTCATCCTCTCCGGTGACTGTGATGGTGTCCTCGGGACAAATAGTCTCGAAGCCCATCGAGATGCTCCGTGTAAGCGGGACCCTCGGCCGCATAATAACCCAAGGAGGGGACCTCACCCTAAGCCGTGAAGCAACACCCATCATTAGATACGACAATTTTTGAAAAGAAGGATTGGTATCATTTTAAAAAACCGTATTAAAATAGTTAAATTCATAGTAGTAAGCATCACCCATGGCAAGATCTTTTTCGTCGACTTATTGACGAACAAGCTGGACCCCAAGAAAAATAGGAGGAAGACTGAAGTAATTTCGTCAGCTGGGGTGTTTGGTGAGCGACGTATAATCTCGTATGTCCTCCTAAAATCGATAGATACCGCAAAATTAAACCAATTATTATTATTTTATTAGACTATATATAATAAAATATTATTTAAAATAATTTAATACAATTTTTTCGATGTAATTTGTAATTAATTCGATTTATTTTGATTTCATTCAACTTAATTCGAATTTCATTTAATGTAACTGAATATAATTTAATGTGAAATAATTCAAAATAATGCATTTTATGCATTAAATTCAAAATAATACATTATATGCATTATAATTCAACATAATGCATAAATGTATTATTCAATGAACAGTGGCTCCACGGTTACGGAAACCGTGGCCGTAGTTGCCACTGTTCATCTTCCCCAAACGAACGTCATTGATGGCGTTCATTCGGCCTTCGATTTCGAAGCTCCATTTCGTTCCGATGACATCTAAACTAACCTATTCTATGTGATTACAACCTAAACTACTCAATTCAAACCAAATTATACAAAAATCTAACCTAAAAACTCGTAATCAAAAAATCGTAATCGAAAAAACGCACCCTGCTTTAATAAATTTGTACTATGGATGATTGATGATGATTTGTGATCCAAATTAAAAACCAGATTTTTAAAATCTAATTATATTAATCCAACAAAAAAAAAATCTGCAAATATGGTTTTAACAAATTTAATGAGTCAATAATTTAATTTCACTTGTTTATTAAAAATATAAATCATTTTATTGATAGATTTTAAAAACAAATCACATAAAAGACGGATATTAAACTAGTTTTAAAACTGATGCAATTAAGTTACATACAATCTAAACGAATAGAACACAACCTCACACTCGTTTGAAGGTCATATTAGTAAAAACAAGAAAAAGTCGTGACATATATGTCTAAGATCGATGTAAAGAAAGAAACATACATCATTTATTTTGCCTGGAAGTATTGTATAATTTCTTAGTAGTACAGTGACATTCTCCAATAAAATGTATTTTTGTGCATAAAGAGTTATATGTGGAAAGTGTGGTAAACTGGAGTGTAATTACCCTATAATCTACTATATCTTATATATATTAAAGCAGAGGCCTCTATTGCCACGTGTCGCTCCTACGAATAACCTCGGCCCAACGAAAAATTTCCGGATCTCTACTGCCACGTGTCGCTCCCAGATTTTACGCAGGTTTTATGCAAAAAATTAATCACGTAATTATCTTTGATCTATAAATAAAGATTTGTAATTAAAAATTAAACTACCTAATTAAATTTATTATTATTTTTAAGAGAATCCACTCTTGATTTTGTTAGCCATTATAAAATAATCCGAATAGAAATGTTAATCGAAATTTTAGAAACTAACATTAATTATAATTAACCAAAAACACACGTTAGTTTTTTTTAAAAAACAATCAAATATTTATACTTAAAAAAATATTTAAAAAACATAAAAAGTTGTTAGAGTAAAAATTAATCACGATAATGATTATCTGGTGATTAACATTAATTATTATTAACTAAAAGAACACGTTAGCTTTAAAAAAACATAATATATTTATAATTGAAAAAAAAAACAGAGGCCTCTATTGCCACCTGTCGCTCCAAAAATTTACCTTAGTCCACGAATAAAAAAAAAGAAGTAAAACTCCCGTGAATTTCTCATAACAATTTTGATTATATTAATTATAATTAAAATTAATCATAATTGAATAAAAAAACCCTTAAATTTCTAACATTAGAAATTGTAAAAACAAAAAGGTAAATAAATAAATATACAAAACACAATTGATAATGTTATCTATTTTTCTATAACGTAGATTAAATAATAACAATACTTAATTAATTTTTAGTCGTTATATAAAAATAAATTGAAAAGGTAAAGATTTGAATCCTTCCATATCTATACAACAATTATAATAACATTTTTAAACAAATAAAGTTAAATTAGTTATACATAACCCAAAAATTGACAAGATCGATAAATTTTAATCTAATTACTTTTTATAAAAATTATCTCTTTATTTTTAACCTTTATATTTACCTAATTTATAATTTGGCACAAAAATTTTAAACGTGAGGACTTTAATTGTACTTATCTATTATTTTCAAATTTTAAATTTAAATTATCTGATAAATCTTCACGCGAAAGATCTCTTTTATAGTTTATGATATTTGATCAGATAACTAATGATTTCAATTTTAAATAAATCTTCCACCACACTTTTTTCTCTTTAAATAGTTGTTGTTCGAAGCCGGTTCTTTTCACATTCTTTTGCTTCCCATTTATCATCCGTCTTTCATTACGCTCGGTACGTTTGGATTTCTTGCAGCTAATTACAATATTCGGTGTTTAGTATCACGATCCTCTATCATCACAATGTTTGAGCCATAAGGTTAACAAAATCATATTTTTTGTTTATATTGTCAACAAATAGATAGTCTTAATTGGAAGTTGGACTTAAATGTCAAGTGTCAAAGTTTTAAGACACCAACTCAAATAATTTTAATTATGTGGTTAATTTTGACTTTTAAATTAATAAATGCGTAATTTCTCCTTTTTAGTTATATCTTTGTTTTACCAAGATAACTATGGAATATATCTAATTGAAATCGTGATCTATTTCGATCTTATCTAATCGAGTTAATGTTACTTGAAACCCGTATCAAATTAATCGGTTCAAATAATATAGTTTTAATTTTCTAAAATTGAATATTGAATATTAAGCTTTCTAATCGAGTTTTAATCCTAACTATTGTGCATAATATACTCTTACATGTACGACTTTTTAATATTGATCTCATTTCATTAAAAACTTTATTTATTTTTATAAAATTATTATTTTTTTCTAAAAATGATTTTTTAAATTTAGAAATTTAGTTGTAGACAGATTCACATGAATAACTATATATCATATAATTTAGTGTTTATTATGTCATATAATATTAAACCTAATCTAAAAATTTCGTGCAAGGTAGGATTTATTTAATATGATTTTAAAAAATATTATAGTATGCCGTAATTTATACGAATCAAAGGTGAACGCATTTATAAGATATAAAAATCAAACGTAAATGATATGATTAGTGGGTCAGAGTTTACGTGATTGAAACTTGAATGAAATAAAAAGTGTGCATAAGAAATATGCCTGTAGTAAAATATTTATAATTATGTATAAATATTTATAATTTATTAAAACTTAATACCACCATCTCATCCTTTAAAATAATAATTTCACTTGATTGCTTTGACTAAAATCTTGATTGTTTTTTTATCTAACAAACTAACTCTTAGTATAATTGTAACGCCCGGAATTTTATTAATTTTATTCCGGACTTATAGCACTTTTTAGTTATTTCGTAATCCCGAGATGCCGAGAGCCGGGATTTATTCCTAAGAAAAATCCCGAGCCGACTCGTCGTTTTACCTCTTTTTCCGCGTTCTGACACTTAGTTCCGGGTTAAATATGACAAGGGGTCATTTCCGACCCCTCGGTCCGTGTGAGGGACAAGAGGCCAGCTGACCCCTTGATCCCCACACCTCCCTTTTCAGCTTTGTTCCCTCTCTCCTCCTTGACTCCTTTCTCACGTTAGTCTCTTCTTTCACTCTTCCTCATTCAACTCTTTTCCTCTCTTTGCTCTCTTCTCTTCTCCCTTGGTGCTGAGGATCTGTGGTGGACTGCAGAAGATGATCTCAACTGTTGGTAAGGTCTCCCTCTTCCTTCCCTCTCTTCCTTGCTGCTCTTTCCTTTCTTCTTCCTTCCTCCTTCATCCATGGCCATGGATGAAGCTTGGAGAGGTTTTTGCTCAACCCTTGTGCATGTCTAGGTTCTTAGCTCGTTTAGGTCAAGGAGAGGTGCCTAAGACCTGTGGAGAGTGTTTGGAGAAGATCCAGCAAGAGAAGAAGGACTTTGGAGCCAAGGATCCAAAGTCGAAGACGAAGAAGACGACGTTTTGCGCAGAACCCGCGGGGCGGCTCAACAGGACCGCGGGAGCGGCCAGCCACAGGGGCGGACCAGCAGGCCGCGGGTGCGGCTCAGCATGCCGCGGGCGCGGCCGCAGGGGCGGCGGCAGACACTTGGCTCGGGCGGCAGCGGACGGCGCGGGTGCGGCTCCTGGCAGGCGACGCAGTCCTCCGCGGGTGCGGCTCCTTATTCCGTGGGGGCGGCTCCTGTGTCCGCAGGGGGCGCCAGCTTGACTCCGCGGGTGCGGTTTCGGCAACAGTAGGTTCCTCATCTCCTTTCCTCTTCGTTCCTTCCTTAGTATTGATGTTGGATCATGTTAGTAGCATGCCTAGGATGGATCTAGAGTAGCTTGGAATGCCACTTAGTGGTTGTGAACCTAGGAGCCCTTAAGGCTCGATGTAAGTGATGGATATGAGCATGTGAGCATGATGGATCTTCTAGGCTAGCTTGTGCCTCTTTGGTTGAGGATTTATATCTTGTGACGATATAAGCTGTTGTGGGTTGTTGCATGTGTTGAGAGTGTGATGAGTACTTGAGACCTAGGATGCGTTTCCTAGTTTGAGGTTAGGTGATCTTGCATAGATCACTAGAGTGAAGTCTAAGACTTCTTGAGTGTGAGTATATTGATATGCATATCTCTTGTGAGCAGGTTGTGGGCTTCCTCCTTAAGGAAGCAAGAGTGTGGTGACTTGAGTGTGGTGACGAGGTAAGTCTTCGGACTTACTTAGCTCGTATTTTATGTATTAGCATTGATGTGTGTTTGGTGGTGTGTGTTTATGTTATGTTATAACAATTAAACCGGTAATTAGGACATCGACCTTATATGTATATTTTGGCCCGAGTGTATGATAATGGGCGGTGACCTCTTGCCTAGGCTCTGCGTGAAGTCTAGGGGGATCTCGGCGACTGGCCCGGCGGGTGATATGGTCGGGTGCATCCGTACCATTCTCGCCGGAAGGGGGGACCGGGGCGAGACCACGGTGGTTCTCGTGTCACAACAGAAGTTGAATTAGAACGGGATACGACTTAATAATAAAAAAGATAATAAACCGGACTTGTGTGATTTATGTTTTGTGTTATGTATGTGTTTGTGCCTTCACCGCTTTTCTAATGCTTAGAATATGAGCTAACGGTTTTAAACCGTTTGTGTAGATGACTTGTAGGTTAGGGATGCCGCCGAGTGAGGTGGAGGAGTGGACAGCCGGGGTCTCCGTACATTATAGGACGGGGACGTTTTTGGGTTATGTTTTATATCGTTTGTTTGGGGATGTTGTTATACGTTTTAGACTTTCGGATCGGGGTTTGTGTTGTTTTGAGCACTCGGCTGAGTTTCCACTTTGTATTTGTTACATTTCGTGTCTCGCATACATTATAAACGTTTTCGAGTTTTGCCTTTATTTGTGCCTTGTTGGAAGGTCCGGTGAAATTGTTGTCAGGCTAAGGGTCGGGACCCATTGTGAGGTCTCGCCCGTAGCATCCCGAGTCCCGCAGATTTGGGGTGTTACAATAATAATAAGTGTAATTATATTCTTCGTCTTCTCATCTTTTAGAATATTTATAATTATGCATAAATACTTACAATTTATTAAAATTCAACTCGCACAAGGTGCGGGTAATACACTAGTATAATAGTAAAGCAAAAGTAGATTTTGCCACATGTTATCACCACATTAAGCCACCCAGGATTTTGCCACATGTCATCACCACATTAAGCCACATAGGATTTTGCCACATGTCACCACCACATTAAGCCACATCGAATTTGTATATATCTTATTTATTTTTAGTCAACTATTTCCATTTTTATTATATTTAGTTTCTTAGTTAAGAGAATGACATGAGATATAAAATATAAAAAAGGATTATGACATAAACAAAAATAACTTTCTATATTTAACAGATTTTATACTATTTGTGTGTTAAAAGATAAAATTATATAATTTTTTTTAATTCAAGTTATTCTTAACCCAAGATATATAATTGGTCATTTTACATTTCAAATAATTGTATGTTTTAAATATAGTGAAAATAATTTGATATTTATTAAGCAACACTTTTATTTATCTATTTATTTATTTGTGTCATCTACTATATCTACTATATAATACTAAAACAAAAGTAGATTTTGCCACATGTTGTTACCACATTAAGCCACATCGGATTTGTATATATCTTATTTTTTTTAGTCACCTATTTCCATTTTTATTATATTTAATTTCTTAGTTAAGAGAATGACATGAGATATAAAATATAAAAAAGGATTATGACATAAACAAAAATAACTTTCTATATGTAACAGATATTATACTATTGTGTGTTAAAAGATGAAATTATATAAAAAAATTTTAATTCAAGTTATTCTTAAACCAAAATATATAATTGGTCATTTTACATTCAAATAATTAGTTGTTTTAAATATAGTGAAAATAATTTGATATTTATTAAGTAACACTTTTATTTATCTATTTATTTATTTGTGTCATCCCGTGCAATTCACGGGTACTAAACTATATATGTACTATATAACTACCAACTGATTAAAACCAGCAGGCATCAGCCACATACAATCATTAGAATCAAAATCATTTTGTTATTACAATATAGTACCTTACAAACATACTTTTTATACTAGGCTACCATATAGTACACAATATAATATATAAAGCAGACAACACAAATAAAAATACTTAATACATATACAAACCCTAGATACACTCATGCATGCTTAATGCTTAGCCAACACTTATCCTTGATTAACGCCAAGATGAAACAGAGAACAAAGAATGATTCTTCCAGCAAGAAGCATACATTTGTCTTCACCCACAACCTGCAATCTATACCCTTCCGAAGGGTAATGAAGCCTCAGCAACAGCTTTGCTTGCGACACAGAAAAGCCACTCAAAGCAACACTCTTGAATCCGGTCTCCTTCATTATCTCCTCCCAGGTGCTGAACCTGACGTGTCTCGTCCTCCTCGACACGACGCTCACGATCTCTTTTCCGAACCACGACTGTTCAACCTCCATCCTCTCTTTACTGTTCGGCGGCAAAGTCGCTTCCATTGACTCGAATATCGCCCCGTAATGCTCAAAACCTGCTTCAACCCTAAACCCTAGATTAGGGCTACTATGACTCGCTTCTCTCTCGGATATTGTAACCACTTTAGGGTTCATGGATTTGATCTTGTCTAAGAGTATGATTAGGGCGGATCTGTCCACGTCATCGTCGAGAAGACGGTGGAAGAAATGAACGGCGTTAACGGCGAGGGTTTCTCCGGGGAGGAGGTTAACGGCGGAGGAGAGGAGTGAGACGGAGATAGGATCGTGTGCGGAGAGGGTGCACTGGATGGAAATGGAACTTCAACCCAAGTGAGTTCGCGAATCTTTTTAGCCTTGACCCGGTTTTCTGGAGATGAGCTAGATCGGAGCCGGTTGCGGTTATCGGAGAGTTGGAGGTGGTTTATTAGGGTTTGATGTAATTAGGGCTTGCATGAGTGGGGGCCACTGGAGTCCTTGAAGAAGGTTGAAATCAAGAATGTGGACGAGTTGTTGCTCGATACAGATTCAAGAATGGCTTGGTTTGCAGTTAAGTGACTGAACCGGATAAAGGGAGTAACTTGGTTCAGAGATAAATAAGCCGAGTTTACAAGCTCATAATCATGATCAACATTATTACTAATGATGGTATTAGTAAGATAAAAGGAAAGGGCTTTTACAAAGAGATGTGAGAGCCGTTCGATCGAGTCGCCGTAAGGCGAGCAAGCGTCGTTGATCGGAGAAACGAGAGGATACAATGTGCTGAGCTGATGTCATTCGACGATATCAGCTCCGCGCATCGTACCAGGAGTTGACGCGGATGATGATGATGACAACGATCTTGATCTTGGTCTCCTTGTGGAGATTGATGATCACGGGAAATTGTGGAAGGGAAAGAGCCTAACATTTGTACACAGTTGAATTGAAGAGGGAAGGAAGTATATATATATGGCTATGGATCTAGAGCTATAAGGGAAAGTGTTTTAGGGTTTATATATGCAAGTATTTGGGTGGGAATTGGGGAATAATGATGAGAGAGTGCCGTGCAATTGACATTAAAAACCGAAAGAATATAGAGAGAGCTTGTTATGAAATCTCAACACTGAAGATATATACTACTTGGTGTAACAGTTCCAGAGATTTCTTGACAGTTAGTTCAAAGGACGATATTGAGTTGCACAGAGACAAAGGGTGAAGCCTACCACGACCTACCTCCCTAGCTTATTACATCAAACTGCCCTATATTTCTATATCATTTACAATGTAACACCCTAGATTATTTTTCTATTACTAAAATGTCAAAAATTATATAAATTCTCTCTACTGTGTTAAATTTAGCTCGACAGTAAGTCAGTAAGAGGTTTGTTCTGAGAATAATTGGATAGGAGGGGGTAAAAGGTGTAAATATATGTGTGAATAGAGGGTGATTTGAAGAAATAATAAGTGAGAGGAGACAGGGATGGTGGGAGAAAGAGTGAGAAAGAAGCAAATTACTTGTAGCAGCAACTTAACTTGTAACACTATAATATTTATCCAACCCCCATTCCTTTCTTTCTATCTATCTATCTTGGCAGTCACATATATACACAAAACACACTAACACACACCCACTTTTGTCAGACAACCAAGAAAACTTTGAAGATAAATGAAGTAAACAGTGTTGGCCAAGTCACATCACCCATAACCCAGGCAAAAGACAGTATCCATTACTCTCTTTCTTTATGAATTAATTTGTCTTTCTTCTTTTTGTTCTCTTTCTCAATTCTGAATTTTGTGATCAATGATCCATCTTCTCTCATCTCACTTCAATTCTTTTTTCTTTCAAAGAACAATCACCACGTGAGGCAGTATCAGAGATATGATTACTTACAAACTTCATCAACACTCGGATTCTTTCAATTACCATTTTCGTCTCTAACATTAATTTCTTACCCTACTATTTCTTAACTTCATTGAATTTCGAATGTGCTTCTTCAACTGCAAATTAAACCTATATATAGTTGCAGCTTGCAAACTAGACCTATTAGCTGATCCAATTATATATCCATGGTGGCTGTAACCAGATACACGGAGGCTTCTTTTGGGTAAAAGGGAAAACATGATCGATGATCTGTGTGCAACTTATGTTATAAAAGCCTAATGAATTTGCAGCTAGCTAGTTAGCTCTTCAACGTCTCAGTGTATATGTAGTTGGATGATATATATATGTGTATCATATTGAAGCAGCATTTTTGCATGAATTCTGCATGTACTATATCAACTTTAAAGATGAAGTTGAGAGGTATAAGTGTTGCTTTTAATTCGATACCATTTTGTACGTTTCTGTCGTGTCTTGGGGTGTAAAATTACAGACCATAACAGATTCTCTCATGTATATACATATATAGCACACCAATTTTAATATAAAGTAAATAGTTTTTTTTTTTTTTTTTTTTTAATGTGTTCGATCCTTACATTAGAATAGAAATATAAATGGAGAACATATTAGCACGGCCAATTTCAATTCGCAATGGATGTAACTAAGCTGAAACTTGTTGTAGCACTTTTTTTTGGGTAAGTAGCTGAATTTATAGCACTTGCCTGAATTTATAGCACTTGACATACAGCTAAACCCCATATTTAGGACCTAGTTTTTTTTATAGCACTTGAATTTATATGCTGTTTTAATTTAGGACCTAGTTAAACTAGGTTAAAGTCAATCCTCTTCCGATGTTAACTAAAAAAAAAACTTTTAACGTTTCTTTTTGTTTTTTTATTTATTTTATTTATTTATTTATTTTTTGATAACAGAAAGCGGTTATGTTAAGTTACTTTCTAGAGAGTCTAACCTAAAGCATCCTTATGGATGAGAACACGGAGTTCGGGATCATAGGAAAAATTGGTGTTTGGGGTCGAGATTCCCAGGTGGGTCAATCGGTCAGCAACACAGTTGATTTCTCTGAAAACATGTTTGATTTGAATTTTGTCAAAAAAAAGAGGAGTCGGAAATAATCATCTCGACATCTCACGGGCAACTCCACAAACCTTGGAGTGCCCTAATAACACATAGACTGTCACCTTCGATTTCAATTTTTTTTATCTGTAATCTGAATGCCTCTTGTAAACCAGCCTTAAGAGCGAAAACTTCAGCTTTTATGACTGAATTGAAGTTATTTTTCTTTGCATCAAGGCTAATAACATCTCCATTATGATTTCCAATCACAAAACCAATGGATGTTATACCCGAATCAAGTTTTGATCCGTCAAAATTAAGTTTATGGAACCCCGGATTTGGTTTTTCCCATTTAATATTGTGTTTTTTCCTTATAGTCGCGTTAGTGTCCTTTTTTTGCCTTTTAATATTGTAGTCATCTTCGTCAAATATTTTAGTTTTTCACTTATGGATTTGGTTTTTAATGAAAGCAATTACCTTATTATCAGGTCCAATTGGTTCATTATTAAAGATAATTTTGTTCCTAAAAAACCAGATGTTCCACTAAATATTTGCAAGACACTCGAACTTGCTCGTTCCAATTTTGTTTTTTTAATTCCTATAGGAATTCATGAGCTTTTTTATTTTGGGTTTTTATTTTGTTAAGTTCATTCAAAATTGTTTTATCAATTTTGGTAATAATTTGTTTAGTGAAAGGGCATTCGATTATCAGGTGGGACAAGTCTTCTATGTGATGGTTACAAAGTTCACAATGTCTTGTTACGGCAATTTTCCTTTCATCAAGTTTTTCTTTTGTTGGAATTCCGTTTATAGACATTTTCCAAATAAAGTTTTTAACTTTAGGTTGGATATTGAGTTTCCAAATCCATTCACAAGAATTATTTGTTTGGAAACTGGATTCCACCTCAATCATATCATAAACAGATTTTGTAGAGAACCAACCGTTCTTACTGCATCTCCAGTAGAGTCTGTCATGCAGTTCATTTTTTGGTATGATTGTTTCTTTTATCTTTTCTCTAATATCTAGATTGATGATATCTTGAAGTTCGTTGTCAATTTTGTTGGTATTCCAGCTTCTTGAATTGTTAATAAAGTGACTAACTTTTATATTTGTGTGTAATTAGATTGGTATTTTGGACCATTTTTATTAGTGGTGTCGTTGTTACCCAACTGTCGTGCCATAAATTGATTGTTTTACCATCACCGATCTGCCAGATAATACCTTTTTTGAATTCAGATTTAAGTTTCATAAGGTTGTTCCATTGCCATGAATTTAACCCTTTCTTTTGGTAGTGGAGAATATTTTGATTTTTCAAGTATTTCGTTGATAATTTTAACCCATATATTGGTTGGTTATGCTAGAATTTTCCATAAGAGTTTCATTTGTAGAGCTTTATTTGTGATTATAGATTTCCTTAATCCCAGACCACCATTCTTTTTCGACTTACAGATTGTGTCCCAACTTATGATAGGTTTGTGTTGGTCTCCTTTGTTCCAGAAGAATTTTTTGTAGGTTTTATCAAGCTCCTCCAGGTTATGATTAGGGAGCATAAAACTTTTCATAACAAAAGTCGTTTTGGTTGCCAAATTATGTTTTATGAGGGTATTTCTGCCTTCTTGAGATAAAGAGTTTGTTTTCCATTTTAGAAGTTGTTGTTTTGATTTAATGTTTATTTCACCAAAAGTTTCTTTTGTCACTCTTCCATTTATAATTGGACATCCAAGATATTTGTCGAGGGTTGTAGTATGACACATTCCTAACACGTTTTTTAGTTGGGTGACACTGTTATCACAAGTGTTCCTTGTTGTTTGGAAATCTGATTTTTCGAAGTTAATTTTTTGTCCTGAGATGGAGCAATACATTTCAAGGATTTGCTTTGTTCTTTGACAAGAAGCCACATTAGCTTTTGCAAAAATGATCATATCATCAGCGAAAGAGAGGAAAGGGATAAGTGTTGCTTGTCTGCATACAGAGAAACCAATATGGTTATCGTAATTGTTACAATCATCTTGTAGCATTTGTGTAAGGACTTCAGCTCCCAAAATGAAGAGATATGGGAATAGGGGTGTAAATGGGACGGGGATTCCCCGAAATTCATGGGTATTACCTGTCATGGGGACGGGGATGGGGATTTTAAATGGGATGGGGATGGAGATGGGGAAATTTTTTATTACCCGCTTGGAGATGGGGACGGGGATGAAGATAGGGATATTCGCCCCGCTCCCCGATCCGTACCCGAACCCGCCGGGGAACTCGATGGGATCCCCGTTGGGGAGCCCGATAAGAATCCCCGTTGGGTAACACGATGAGAATCCCATTGGGATACGTAAATAAACAAATTGTATTTATATTAGACTTTCATTGTAGTTTCAAATTTAATTCAAAAAATTCCGATTTTTAATAAAATTTGAAACTATATACAATTTTGTACTTTAGTATCATACTCGTTCCTAATTATACAAAATGTATTTTAAGCTTAATTATTTACTTGATAATTATACGTGTAAATTACGCTAATGCTAACCTATATTTATTTGGTTTTCGATCATATGAGGATAACACCCTTGCAAAATTTTTAAATACGCCCTAAATGTCAAATCACGATGATCAAATGCACGACATACTACATGTGTTTTTTTATGTGTCTTACTCTCTTCAATACGTGTTTTGATGTGCAACTTAAATCCTAAACCGTGAAATTAAAATGATAAATAATATAACATTTTATCTTGAGATCGTAATCTAAATGTTAGTAAAATATAATTAAATTTAGTTTACACTAGCTTGTACTACGAGTCTCGATCCACTTGAATGAACGAAACTTAATATATACACAATATACCTATACTTTGGCAAATTGGATAAGGTGATGCGTTAAACAACCAACTAAGTCACGTCAACAATTTCAATTAAAAATGTATATTAATATAATATATATTGACATTTATCATGTGATCATGAATTAATGGTTAGTAAACTATATACACTTTTGTACTTTAAGAATTAAGAGTATCATACTCGTTCCTACTAACACAAAATATAATTTGAAACATATGAGGATAACATTTCAATTAAAATGTATATTATATGCGTAAATTATGTACATGTTAATACTAACCTATATTAGTTTGGTTTTTGATCATATAAGGATAACACTCTCGTGAAGTTTTTGAATACGTCATATGTCAAATCACGATTCACGATGATCAAATGCATGACAAACTACATGTTGTGTTTTTTTACGTGTGTATTAGTCTCATATACATGTTTTGGTGGTGCAGCCTAAATCCTAAACCGTAATATTAAAATAATATAATAATATATCATTTTATCTTAAATCGTAATCTAAATGTTATTAAGATATAATTATTGTAACACCCCAAATCCGCGGGACTCGGGATGCTACGGGCGAGACCTCACAATGGGTCCCGACCCTTAGCTTGACAACAATTTCACCGGACCTTTCCAACAAGGCACAAATAAAGGCAAAACTCAAACCGTTTATAATGTATGCAGAAAAACTGAAATGTAAAGATACAAGGTGGAAACTCATCCAAGTTCTCAAAACGACATAACTCCGATAAGAAAATCTAAACCGTACAACATAATCCAACAACACAAAGACATAACCCCAAAAACGTCCCCGTCCTATAATGTACGGAGACCCCGGCTGTCCACTCCTCCACCTCACTCGACGGCACCCCTAACCTGCAAGGCATCTACACAACGGTTTTAAACCGTTAGCTCATATTCAAGGTATTAGAAACGAGGTGAAGGCACATACACACATATATCACATAACACATACATACTCCAAAACACACAAGTCCAGTTTATTATCTTTTTATTATTAAGTCATATCCCGTTCTAATTCAACTTAGGTTTGTGACACGAGAACCACCGTGGTCTCGCCTAGGTCCCTACTTACCGACAAGGAATGGTACTGATGCATCCGACCGTCTACCCGCCCGGGCTAGTCGCCGAGAACCTCCTAGACTCTCGCAAGAGCTAGGCAGATGATGTCACCGCCCGTTATCATACACTTGGGCCAAAATAATATAAGGTCGGTGGTCCTATTTACCGGTTTAGTTGTTTATAACATCAACAATAACACGAACACACACCACCAACAAACATCAATGCTAATACGTAAAATACGAGCTAAGTAAGTCCGGAGACTTACCTCGTCACCACACTCAAATCACCACACTCTCGCTTCCTTAAGGAGGAAGCCCGCAACTTGCTCACAAGAGATATGCATATCAATACATGCTCACGCTCAAGAAGTCTTAGACTTCACTCTAGTGATCTAAGCAAGATCACCTAACCCTCAAGCTAGGAATGCATCCTAGGGTCGAAGGTACTCACCACACTCCCCACACATGAAAGATATTCACAACAGCTTATAACCTCACATGATCTTAAACCTCAGCCAAGAAGGAACAAGCTAGCCTAGAAGGTCCATCATGCTCAACATACTCATAACCATCAACTAGATCGAGCCTTAAGGGCTCCTAGGTTCACAACCACTAAGTGGCATTCTCAAGCTACTCTAGGCCATCCTAGGCATGCTACTAACATGATACAACTACATAACTAAGGAAGGAACGAAGAGGAAGGGAGGAGAGGAACCTACTGTCGAAGAAACGCAGCCGCGGAGTCAAGCTGGCACCCCGGCGTAGCAGATGCCGCCCCTGCGGAATGCTGGCGCCGCCCATGCGGCCCTCTGGCGGAGCATGCACCGCCCCTGCGGTGGCAGGAGCCGCCCCTGCGGCGGTCTGGCGCCCTAAGCTGCCCCTGCGGTGACCGGAGCCGCCCCCTGCGGTTGTCTGGGCCGCCCCTGCGGCTGTCTGGCGTCCTGGAGCCCGGAGCCGCCCCTGCGGCCGTGATGAGGCGCACCTGCGGCTGTGATGATCCGCCCCAGCGGGTTCGGTGCAGAAACTCGTCTTCTTCGTCTTCGATCGTGGATCCTTGGTTTCAATGTCCTCCTCTCCTTGCTGGGTCTTCTCCAAACACCAACCACTGATCCTAGACTCCTCTCCACCACCTAATCGAGCTAAGAACACATGCATGTAAGGATTTGAGTACAAACTTCTCAAAAGCTTCATCCATGGCCATGGATGAAGGAAAGAAGAAGAAAGAGTTAAGCAGCCAAGGAAAAAGAAGGAAGGAGAGGGAGAAGCTTACCACACCAAATCTGATCCTCCTCTACTGCAGTTCATAGCCAAGAGCTTCCATGGAGAAAGAAGAGAAAATAGAGCAAAGAGAGGAAGAGAGGAAAGAAATGACGTGAAAGAGAAGAGAGGAGAGAGAGAGAGGGGACAAGGGCTGAAAAGTGGGGAGGGGATCAAGGGGTCAGCTGACCTCTTGTCACCTCACCACGGAACGAGGGGTCGGAAATGACCCCTTGTTGTAACACCCCAAATCCGTAGGACTCAGAGTGCTACTGGGCTAGGATCTCACAATGGATCCTGACCCTAGCCTGACAACAATTTCACTAATCTTACAACAAGGCACCAAAAGATTAAAACAAAACATGAAACTGATATATATATATATATATATATATATATATATATATATATATATATATATATATATATATATATATATATATATATATATATATATATATATATATATATATATATATATATATATCCAAAAAGAATGTACTGCTGAGTACAAACAAACTAAACTGTACAACAAAATAACCCATATCCCCGATAC
The DNA here is from genome assembly GCA_002319775.1 of Fagopyrum tataricum. Classification (NCBI taxonomy): domain Eukaryota; kingdom Viridiplantae; phylum Streptophyta; class Magnoliopsida; order Caryophyllales; family Polygonaceae; genus Fagopyrum; species Fagopyrum tataricum. The sequence continues at coordinate 26,484,275 of CM008280.1, forward strand.
CACCCCAGTGTACGGAGCCCTCAACGGATCACCCACTCTGATTCACTCTGCAGCTCTCCTATCCTGCAAAGTGTCTACAACACGGTATGAAACCGTTAGCTAACCATACACAAATATAGGAATATGCTAGAGCACAAACACACATCAGAAATCTTAACACATCATCATGCTTTCACACATATACCCTGTTCATTATCTTTATAAAGTCCAGCAATCAACTCATATATAAATATCCATATAAACATAAGTGACACGAGGAATATAACCCTCGCCTTTGGATACTATAACTAGCTGGAATGGTGCCTGGAACACCTCCCCGTGTACCCTAAGGGAATGGAGAGTGCCCGAACCGTTTACCAGGTCTGGCCTGACCACAGAGAACCCCCAACTCCCATCGGGATGAATGGAAAAGTTGTCACAACCCTACAATGGGCAATCAATATATCATAGATCGGTGACCATCATAACACATGCTATAAACATATAACACACACCACTCATGCACAACATCCTATAAAGGAATGGCAACTAAGTAAGTCCCACGGACTTACCTCAACCTCGTAGTCGTCTCACTGGATCAACCTCAACTCAGTCCACTCCAAACTGGAGGATAACACGGCCTATACAAGGCATACATAAATATCAAACTCCTATCACACAAAGGGTCACACCTAGACCCAAGGGATCCATAAGGGATCATATCCAACTCGTAAACCTCAAAGCCCTAACCGGCAATTCCATATCATACTCGTCAACATCCGAATCCTAGCATGGTACTAAGTTCCTCATACTAGAAAGGAAAGGAACTACCTAACTATAGATAGTCCCGGGACAAGACGCACCTGCGTGAACTAAGGACGCAGAGGCGGAGGAGATCACCCGCAGGAGCGGCAAGTACAATCCGCAGGGGCGGTGACAAGGGACGCTGGCAAGCGCAGGCACGCTGCTGGCACGACGCAGGCGCTGTGACAAGGTAACCGCGGGAGCGGTGACTCTCGGCCGCGGGGTGGCGACAACGCAGAATGAAACCTCGCGGCTTCTCTTTAGCTCTTCACGTGATCAATCACGTCTATTCTCTTCCAGATTCATATCCATGTCACAACATACACATACAAACATCAATCCTACATTCAATCATCTAATCCTAAGCTAAGGAAGAAGAAGAACAAGAAAGGAAGAAGAAAGAATGAAGAAGCAAGGAGGAAGAAGCTTACCACAGCTGTGGTTAGCTAAGGTACTGATCACCAACAACTCACTGGCTTCCAAGCACAGCAGCACTCACAGTCATCAACCACAAAAGCTACAACACATCCAAACTCAAACCAAACTCTTCCAAACCAAGAACAAGATCAAGAGGGAACAAGGGAGAAGCAAGAAGGACGTGAACTGGATTAGAAAAGTGAGGAAACCCTTGCTCAGCAAGGTGAAACGAAGAAGGTAAAGGAAGGTAAAGCATAGGTTAAAGGGTCAACAAAAGCGGCTACAGCCGCCGGAAACCGCAGGGGCGGGTTTCCTGGCCGTAGGGGCGGAACAACAGGGGAGCCGCAGGGGCGGCCTCACAGACCCGCGGGGGCGGCTAAGGCCAAAACTAGCTCCCAAAACTAAGGCTCTTACACCTCACCCCCCTAAAAACAAGTTTCGTCCCGAAACTTGTAAAATCCTCAAACCACTCGGACTCAAAAGCCGGGGTACAACTCTCTTTATAACCTCAACATAAGCATGGAGGAAACCATCAGCTCCAGCAGCAAACTATACTGTCCAAGGCCTAGAGGAAAACCATCTCTAGCCAAAACGTCACATATCCCAATAGCATGGAGGAAAGAGCCATCTCCAACTATAAACAGAAATCATACTAGCACAACAAGATCTCATAAGATCATAATCACAAAAAGCTAGCATGAAATAACATATCATAGCATATAAGCATGTAAGCACATAAGACTCACCAAGCTAGTACTAAGATCTACTCGGTGATCCTACTGGTGCACCTATCTCGGCATAGAACTCTGGATAGTTCCTCTGGATACTATCCTCAGTCTCCCATGTAGCCTCCTCAGGTCCTCGTCTCGACCACTGTATCCTAAGCATAGGTATGTCCTTCGAACGCAGGCGTCTCATACCTCGTTCTAGGACTGCAATCGGATGCTCAACAAAAGTGTGGTCTGGCTCAACCACCAAATCCTCATAACTCACGATGTGTCTCGGATATACTCTCTCAGCTGAGACACGTGAAACACAGGGTGAACACCCTCTCTCGGAGGCAAGGCCAATCTATAAGCGGCACTCCCAACCCGATCCAGAATCTCAAACGGTCCGACATATCGGGGACTCAACTTCCCCTTAATGCCAAATCGCCTAACACCTCGTGTCGGGGATACTCTCAGCCACACATGGGCTCCAACTCTGAACTCCAGAGGTCTACGCCTCCTATCAGCATACGACTTCTGACGGCTCTGCGCAGTCAGCATACGCTCTCTGATCAAAGCTACTCGGGCCATATCATCCTGAATCTGATCAGGTCCTAAACCACTGACACTGCTCTGCTCATCCCAGCATAACGGAGTACGACATCTCTGTCCATACAATGCCTCATATGGGGCCATCCCAATAGATGCATGCCAGCTATTGTTGTAGGAGAACTCAACAAGTGGGAGATGATCCGTCCACACCTGTCCCCAATCCAACACACAAGCTCGCAGCATATCCTCTAGGGTCTGAATGGTCCTCTCTGACTGAGCATCTGTCTGAGGATGAAACACAGTCGTGAAGTGCAAACTCGTCCCCAGGGTAGTCTGAATCTGCTGCCAGAATCTCGAGGTAAACCGTCCATCTTTGTCAGAGACGATCGTCCTCGGTACACCATGGAGTCTCACTATCTGCCTAGTGTACTCCTCTGCTAATCTGCTCACCGGCCACGTCTCTCGAATAGGAATGAAACGTGCCGTCTTCGTCAATCTGTCCACTATGACCCAAATGGCATCAAAACTTCGGCTCAGCCTCAGTCCAGTCACAAAGTCCATGGTGACGTCCTCCCACTTCCTCTGTGGAACAAGAAGTGGATGGAGCTCACCTCCAGGTCTAAAATGCTCGATCTTGACCTGCTAGCAGGTCGCACATTGTGCCACAAATCTGGCCACATCGGGCTTCAGCCCTCCCCACCAGTATATATGTCTCAAGTCCTGATACATCTTACATTTACCTGGATGTACCGAGTAAGGTGTACAGTGAGCCTCCTGTAATATCCTCTGTTTCAACTCTGTATCAGCAGGTACACAGACGCGACCGTGGCGTCTCAAAACTCCATCTGCTCCCAGCAGGAACTGTGGTGCCTCATCCCGAGACATCCTATCTCTTATCCTCTGTAAAGTCGGGCAAGTCTCCTGTTTCTGTCGGATCTCATCCAACAAATCAAGAAGGACCTCTAATGTACGCAGGTGGGCATCCTCATCAGGAAACTGGATGTCTAGCTCTAACCAGATCAGGTCTCTCTGCAACTGATGTTGAACTGTCAGCCTCGCAATCGCCTGCTCTCGAGGCGTCTTCCTGCTCAGGGCATCGGTGACTATGTTCGCCTTCCCCGGATGATACAGAATCTCCAGATCAAAATCCTTGATCAGCTCGAGCCACCTACTCTGGCGGTTATTCAATTCCCGCTGCGTGAAAATGTACTTCAGACTCTGATGGTCTGTGAAGATCTGACACGTAACACCATACAGGTAATGTTTCCAGATCTTCAGTGCATGAACTACCGCTGGCAACTCCAGATCATGAGTCGGGTAGTTCTCCTCATACGTCTTCAGCTGTCTAGACGCATATGCAATCACCCTGCCTCTCTGCATCAACACACATCCCAAGCCTAGCTTGGATGCATCACTGTATACTACGAAATCCTCTATACCCTCTTGCTGTGCCAAAACAGGAGCAAAAGTTAGACGTCTCTTCAGCTCCTCAAAACTCTGCATACACTGGTCAGACCACACAAATCTGGTAGTCTTCCTCAGCAAACTCGTCAGTGGACGGGCAATCACAGAAAATCCCTCCACAAAGCGTCTGTAATAACCGGCTAGGCCAAGGAAGCTACGTACTTCCTTGACGTTCGTCGGTGTAGGCCATGCAGCTATTGTCTCTATCTTCGCCGGATCCACCTTGATCCCCTCAGCTGATACTATGTGACCCAAGAATGCTACCTCTGGCATCCAGAACTCGCACTTAGAGAACTTTGCATAAAGTTCTCTATCCCGCAAAACCTGCAATACAGTCCTCAGATGTCCTGCATGCTCCTCTCCACTACGAGAATATACCAGAATGTCATCAATGAAAACCACCACAAACTGATCCAGGAAGTCGATGAAGATACTGTTCATCAACTCCATAAAGACGGTTGGGGCATTCGTAAGCCCAAATGGCATCACTACAAACTCGTAGTGGCCATATCTGGTCTGGAATGCTGTCCTGTGCACATCCTGCTCCCTCACCCTCAGCTAGTGATACCCGGAACGCAGGTCAATCCTGGAAAACACAGTCGCTCCCTGTAGCTGATCTAACAAATCATCAATGCGCGGCAGTGGATACTTGTTCTTGATGGTCACCTTGTTCAGCTCTCTGTAATCAATACACAATCTCAGCGATCCGTCCTTCTTCCGTACGAAGAGGACAGGTGCTCCCCATGGGGACACGCTAGGGCAAATGAAGCCCTTCTCAACCAACTCCTCGAGTTACTTCTTCAGCTCTAACATCTCGACAGGCGCCATCCGGTATGGGGCCTTCGAGATGGGTCTCGTACCAAGCTCTAACTCGATACTGAAATCCACACTCCTCTGGGGCGGCAAACTGGACGGCTCAGCAAAAACATCAGTAAACTCACAAACCACTAGGATATCCTCTAACACTGGACTCTCCCCCTCCTTCATGGCATAACACCAGAAGGCCTGACAACCCTGTGCAATAAGTCTAGCTGCCCGTATAACGCTGATAACTGTGCCTACCTTTCCAAGGTCCCAACCTTGGAAAACCTCTATCTGGCCTAACTCGGTAGAGAGGGTAACAGTCCTCCTACCTACATCTAAGACTGCATAATGTCTAGCTATCCAATCCATACCTAGTATAACTTCCTCATGCTCTAACGGCATGACAAAGAAGTCAACTAGTAACACACGAGTCCCTACAGAAATGGGACAACCGTAAATCTCACGGGTACCTCTGACCCTACCACCATCGGGTAACCCTATAATAAAGGGCATCCCCTCAACTATATCTAAACCCATACGCTCTACACAGGCATCAGAAATAAAAGAATGCGTAGCACCAGTATCAAATGAAACTCTAAGAGTTGAACAATGAATCAAAATGGTACCTGTAGCAGTAGGTGTAGTTGGCTCCTCTGCACTCCTCAGCTCAAAAACACGACCCTGTGGGCCTCTGGTACCAGTGGTGCCCCCACCACGGCCTCTGCCTCTACTCGGCCCAGGAGCAGATCCCCAAATCGTAGGGCGATCTGGGACCCTCTGTTGTCCCTGACTCTGCTGCTGCTGCTGAGGTGGTCTCTATCCACCTCCTGCTGCACTAGCAGGAGAAGAATCCTACTGTGATGAAGATCTCCCTCGTCTACAGGTCACCGGCTGCCTAGTACACTCTGACCTCATATGTCCATACTCACTGCAGTTGAAGCACCGCACTCCCTTATCTGCACCCGGTGTAGATGTAGGACGACTCTGGCGACTCTGGCCTCGCCTGGAACCAGCAACTCCACCAGTACCACTGGTCTGACCAGTCCTCTGTCTCTTCTCAGACCCTCCGGTCTGAGAAGCTCTCCTCTGGCTAGCTCTCTCCCTCTCGTAGTCAGAAGCCCGGTCCTGATAGTCGACCAAGGTCTCACAGTGAAAACCCGCCATATAGGTACGGGTAGTATCCCTCAGACGTCGAGAAAACAAATACACGTGCTGATCTGCAGCAGGCAGCTGGACCCAGCAATGCCAGCTCCTTCAGAAATCTCCTAATAGCCTCTGAGACCGGTACATCCTCGAACCCAGCCTCAACAAAGTCTTGCAGTTTCTTCCTCCTCAACGAGGCAAGGCAGAAACGCTCTCGGATTAGAGTCCTCATCTGCTCATAACTAGTAACATGTACTCGTACAGACCTGCACCAGTGTTGTGCCAAATCTCTGAACAAGGTCTACACAAGCTCAATCTGCCTATCAGTTGGACATCTAATAGACTCTAGAGCTGAGTCTACATGTCCTATCCAAAGCTCCACCTCTAGCCCCACTTTCCCAGTGAAAGGGGTACTCCCATCTGATGAAAAGCCTTCAACCAAGTGTCTGGTCGAGGCCCTCTATGCTCCTCTATAGCCCGAGCAATCTCAACAGCAGGTGCCGGTGCAGCTGACACCTGTGTAACTGCATGAGATCTCTCAGATGATCCCTCATGTGCTGGCAGATCAGGAGCAGGGCTACCTGCCCTGGCAGCCTCCTCAACATGTCGTATGTACTCGTGGAAGGCTGGTCCCTCCATGGAGACACGGTCAGACTCCCTAGACTGGGCTCTCTGTGGCCCCTATCCCTCAGCTGCACCGTTCCCAGCCTCAGGAACGACACTCTCAGCAACCTCCTCATGTATCTCTCCCGCATGTGAACCGTCAGCAGGAGTCCTACCCCGTCCTCTACCTAGAGAGGGTCTACCTCTACCTCGCCTTGCTGCAGGTAAGGCTCTAGTCTGAACCATCTGCAGAAGACGTAAACCTATCTTAGAAGGCTATATATATGCCATATGTATAGATATATCACAGATCAATCACAGCAGAATATCTATATATATCTATATTGTCGAGGTCTTTAGAGGGGTGATGGCTCACGTACACGGTATCCCAAAACATTTATACTCATTTCAAAACCAAAACCTTTTTAAAAGTCAGACCCCTTTTCGGGTTTTGTTTAGTTATCTATTCGACCTTTATTGTAGATTACTAGTGCCATTGTTGTCAACCTGGGCTCTGATACCAACAGATTAAAACAAAACATGAAACTGATATATATATATATATCCAAAAAGGTAATACAATGTACCGCTGAGTACAAACAAACTAAACAGTACAACAAAATAACCCATATCCCCGATACCGCCCCAGTGTACGGAGCCCTCAGCGGATCACCCACTCTGAATCACTCTGCAGCTCTCCTATCCTGCAAAGTGTCTACAACACGGTATGGAACCGTTAGCTAACCATACACAAATATAGGAATATGCTAGAGCACAAACACACATAAAAAATCTTAACACATCATCATCCTTTCACACATTTACCCTGTTCATTCTCTTTATAAAGTCCAGCAATCAACTCATATATAAACATCCATATAAACATAAGTGACACGAGGAATATAACCCTCACCTCTGGATACTATAACCAGCTGGAATGGTGCCTGGAACACCTCCCCGTGTACCCTAAGGGAATGGAGAGTGCCCGAACCGTTTACCAGGTCTGGCCTGACCACAAAGAACCCCCAACTCCCAACGGGATGAATGGAAAAGTTGTCACAACCCTACAATGGACAATCAATATATCATAGGTCGGTGACCATCATAACACATGCTATAAACATATAACACACACCACTCAAGCACAACATCCTATAAAGGAATGGCAACTAAGTAAGTCCCACGGACTTACCTCAACCTCGTAGTCGTCTCACTGGATCAACCTCAACTCAGTCCACTCCAAACTGGAGGATAACATGGCCTATACAAGGCATACATAAATATCAAATTCCTATCACACAAAGGGTCACACCTAGACCCAAGGGATCCATAAGGGATCATATCCAACTCGTAAACCTCAAAGCCCTAACCGGCAGTTCCATATCATACTCGTCAACATCTGATTCCTAGCACGGTACTAAGTTCCTCATACTAGAAAGTAAAGGAACTACCTAACTATAGATAGTCCCGGGACAAGACGCACCTGCGTGAACTAAGGACGCAGAGGCGGAGGAGATCACCCGTAGGAGCGGCAAGTATAATCCGCAGGGGCGGTGACAAGGGACGCTGGCAAGCGCAGGCACGACGCTAGCACGACGCAGGCGCTGTGACACGGTAACCGCGGGAGCAGTGACTCTCGGCCGCGGGGGTGGCGACAACGCAGAATGAAACCTCGCGGCTTCTCTTTAGCTCTTCACGTGATCAATCACGTCTATTCTCTTCCAGATTCATATCTATGTCACAACATACACATACAAACATCAATCCTACATTCAATCATCTAATCCTAAGCTAAGGAAGAAGAAGAACAAGAAAGGAAGAAGAAAGAATGAAGAAGCAAGGAGGAAGAAGCTTACCACAGCTGTGGTTAGCTAAGGTACTGATCACCAACAACTCACTGGCTTCCAAGCACAGCAGCACTCACAATCATCATCCACAAAAGCCACAACACATCCAAACTCAAACCAAACTCTTCCAAACCAAGAACAAGATCAAGAGGGAACAAGGGAGAAGCAAGAAGGACGTGAAACTGGATTAGAAAAGTGAGGAAACCCTTGCTCAACAAGGTGAAACGAAGAAGGTAAAGGAAGGTAAAGCATAGGTCAAAGGGTCAACAAAACCGGTTGCAGCCGCCGGAAATCGCAGGGGAGGGTTTCTTGGCCGCAGGGGCGGAACAACAGGGGAGCCGCAGGGGCGGCCTCACAGACCCGCGGGGGCGGCTAAGGCCAAAACTAGCTCCCAAAACTAAGGCTCTTACACTTGTCACCTCAACTCAGAACGAAGGGTCGGAAAGCGGAAAAAGGGAAAAACGACGAGTCGGCTCGGGGTTTTAGGAATAAATCCCGGCACTCGGCACCTCGTGCCTGCGGGAAGATCTACAAAACGCTCTAAGTCCGGAATAAAAATTCCAGACGTTACAACTAACCCCCCTAAAAACAAGTTTCGTCCCGAAACTTGCTAAACGTAGCACTCTCGAACAAACACGTCTCGTAACCACGTGGAACTCATAAAGCGTCAACTATCAGCTCTAATCCAAGTCTACGTATAGAATCACATCAAGACCTCCTAGGTGCACATATACTCATACGAACTCACATAACACGTCATGACATAACCACATAGAACAAACAAGGGAAGATCTCTGGACTAACCCGACGGTCCTATCGATGTCGCTAGATCTGCGTAAAACTCGGGATAGTTCCTCCGGATACTATCCTTTGTCTCCCATGTAGCCTCATCGGCTCCTCGCCTCGACCACTGCACTCTCAGCACCGGTATCTCCTTCGATCGAAGGCGACTCGTACTCAACTCTAAAACTGCTATCGGATGCTCTGCAAAAGTATGGTCCGGCTCGACCACTAGGTCCTTGTGGCTAATGATGTGCCTCGGGTCGTGTATGTACTCTCTCAGCTGAGAGACGTGAAATACCGGATGTATACCCTCTAACCGTGGTGGCAATGCTAACCGGTATGCCACCTCACCGACTCTCTCCAAGATCTCGAATGGACCGACATATCGGGGGCTTAACTTCCCCTTAATGCCGAATCGCCCGACGCCCCGCGTCGGTGATACCCTGAACCACACCTGAGCTCCTACCCTGAACTCGAGAGGTCTACACCTCCTATCCACATACGACCTCTGACGGCTCTACGCAGTCAACATCCTCTCTCGTATCAAAGCAACTCTAGCCACGTCTTCCTGTACCTGATCTGGAGCTACAACGCTAGAACTCCCGGCTCGTCCCAACATAAGGGAGTACGGCATCTCCGCCCATACAATGCCTCATACGGTGCCATCCCGATCGATGCGTGCCAGCACCTCGAGGTAAAACGCCCGTCCCTATCCGAGATGATGGTCCTCAGTACTCCATGTAATCTCACAATCTGACGGGTAAACTCCTCGGCTAAACGAATCACCGTCCACGTTACCGTATAGGGATGAAATGCGCGGTCTTCGTCAACCGATCTACTACTACCCATATCGCGTCGAAGCTCTTACTCAGTCTCAGACCGGTAACGAAATCCATGGATATGTCCTCCCACTTCCACTGCGGCACGGGCAGTGGGTGAAGCTCTCCTCTGTGTCTCTGATGGTCGATCTTGACCTGCTGGCAGGTCGCGCATCGGACCACATATCTAGCTACATCGGGCTTGAGCCCGCCCCACCAATAAAATATCCTAATATCCTGGTACATCTTACTCGTGCCTGGGTGCACCGAGTAAGGTGTGGAATGTGCCTCATGCAAAATCCGCTCTCTCAACTCCTGGTCTGACGGTACACAAATACGTCCCTGACGTCTCAATCGCCCGTCTGCTCCTGTGATAACTGCGTTGCCTCTCCTCGGGACATCCTGTCCCGGATCCTCATCAAAATGGGACATCTCTCTTGCTTCTGCTGGATCTCTCCGGACAGGTCAGGTAATACCTCTAACTCGGACAAACGACAGTCCGTATCCGGGAACTGGATATCCAACTCCAACTCTATCAAATCCCTTTGCAACTGTGGCTGAACCGTAAGCCGAGCTATAGCCTCCTCTCGAGGTGTCCTCCTACTCAATGCATCGGCGACTACGTTCGCCTTCCTCGGATGGTACAAAATTTCTAAGTCAAAGTCCTTAATCAGCTCCAACCATCTCCTCTGGCGGTTATTCAACTCCTGCTGAGTGAACATATACTTCAGACTCTTATGGTCTGTGAAGATCTGGCACGTAGCCCCGTACAAGTAATGTCGCCAAATCTTCAGGCCATGAATCACTGCCGCTAACTCAAGATCATTGGTAGGGTAATTCTCCTCATACGGCTTCAGCTGCCGAAAAGCGTACGCAATAACCCTACCCCTCTGCATCAAAACGCACCCCAATCCTAGCTTGGAGGCGTCACTATACACTACAAAATGCTCTACGCCCTCAGGCTGGGCTAACACAGGAGCGGAGGTCAACCTCCTCTTCAGCTCCTCGAAGCTGTGCTGACATGGCTCGGACCAGAAGAACCTGGTAGACTTCCTCAACAAGGAAGTGAGCGGTTGTGCAATCACTGAGAAACCCTCAACAAAACGGCGGTAGTATCCCGCTAAGCCCAAGAAACTGCGCACCTCCTTGACCGTCCTAGCAGGCGGCCATGAGGAAACATACTCTATCTTCACCGGGTCAACCATGACACCATCGGTGGAAACTATATGACCCAAAAATGCCACCTCGGACATCCAAAACTCGCACTTAGAGAGCTTAGCGTAAAGCTCTCTATCTTGGAGGACTCGAAGCACCGTCCTCAGATGTCCCTCATGCTCCTCCCTACTCCAGGAGTAGACTAAGATGTCGTCTATAAACACTACCACGAACTGGTCCAAGAAGTCGATGAAGATGCCATTCATCAACTCCATGAAGACGGCGGGTGCATTCGTGAGCTCAAATGGCATCACGACAAACTCATAATGGCCGTATCTCGTCCTGAATGCCGTCTTCGGCACGTCCTCCTCTCCCGATTGATACACTTGAAACGCCGGGTGAACACCCTCTACTCTCGGCGTCCATGCCAGCCGGTAAAACACTTTCCCAACTTGCGCTAAGATCTCAAAAAGGTCTGATGTATCGGAAACTTAACTTCCTTCTCGGGTCTTTCTCACTACAACATTTCCATTATGTTTCTTCTTTGCTTGTCCCTAACAAAGAAGATCGAACTTCCAATTTACACCGTTGGCTTTGGTTCTTGTCAAACCACACTTTGATGTTACGTTTCCTCAATTCTTGTTGCAAGTTCTAAGTAATGAAGGAAATACTTTGCTTCACACTGCTTCTACTAACGAGACATGTATGCTATAACTTTTACATCGTCTCTCTATACTCAATCAAGACCATGTCTTGAAGAATCACTTGTACACTTCAAACCGATCATACCTCGAGGCAATTTCAAAACAGTTACACCAATGAATCTCCTCTTAACTCTCAACAACTCCATTATCCATTTTCGTCCCACTCAATAATTCATCGTCATCCGGAGTAGGTTAGCCATAGATGGTGTTACTTGGAGAATCTCTCCACAAATCTGGTAATGATCAACACATCCAAGAAAACTTGTAACTTCTCTCACACTCTTCGGGGGTTGTCATCCCGAGACAACTGGTCATACAACTTCTCTCTTCTTCGAGAGTGGACCAAAATGTCTTATTCGGGGCCTTAGTAAGCCCATATGGAATCACTACAACTCGTAGTGACCACGGTTTGTCCGGAATGCCGTGTTTGCAATATCCCAGTCTCGACTTCTCGATTGGTGATAATCAAACCTTAACTCGATCTTAGAAGAGACCACCAACCCTTGCAACCGGTCGAGTAGATCATCTCTACGTGGTAAGGGGGTACTTGTTCTTCCTTTTCATCTTGTTCGGCTCATTGTAATCGATGTACAAATGGAGATAACCGTCTCTCTTTCCGCAAACGGGTGTTCTCCATAACAACTTCAAATCAAGAGTTTAAGATATAATCTAAGCTCTTGTTACCGTTCCTTTATGATTCCACAGCCTAGTTACTCTCCCCCACACTCGTCCATCGACCACCCGCACATGCGCGTTCTCGGTTGTTACCAATTAGCTGATAACTGACCTTTTCCGATGTCAATGACTTACCATTCTTCTATGCTTCCATGTTACCATTCTCATGAAGGCTACCCTCTCGAGGTACTCTACCTTAAAATTCGTTAGCTCATTCTTCATTCCACGCTTCCTTTTTCCTTCAGCGAGATAAATATACCCTTCTCGGCGTTGTTGAGTCACATGACTCGCCTTCATAGGCTTAACCGCGCTTCATGATATCTTGAAAGTGCGTCTTCTCAAAATCTCTAACGTTAGTTAGCATCCACGTGTTGCTCTCATCTTCTTAGGATCATCATTTATACACACTTCCTCCTTTTTGGTGTTCCTTCACCTTATCGTCCTAACGGAAACCGGTGAACTCCACGTGAATCCCCACCTTGCCATTCTTCTCATAACTCTCGTAATGTTGACTCTTCACTTAATGGTACCTCGTAAGCTTAACTTACGGTATCTTACATCTTTCACACTTGGTTCGATCACGTTCGCATCTTGACTCCAAAGCTTAGGAGCGTCTAAGGAAAGCTTCACTTCTCGTGATGGAACACCGCCTTTAACCTTGTTAGAATGCACCCATCTCCTCCTCGATTCGCATCTTTAGTTGTCAACGCGTCTTCTCGAAGAACTTAAGTTTGTTATCTCCATTGTTCTCGTCGTACGTAGTCCTCAAACACGGTAGCTCCAATGGACGCTCCCCTGGTCCTGGAAGATGGAGAACTTTGCACCCGGACTTCCCAACGGTCCTATCCCTAGCCTCGGGAACGATGCTCTCGGCGACGTCCTCTACGGGAACCTTAACTACTGGTGGATCCAGAACTGGCGGGTCCGCAATGGGGATGCGTCCCCGACCTCTCGCGCCTGGAGTCCGTCCTACTCGTCCCCGTCTCGGGACGGTAGGAGAAAGAGGGGGTCTACCCCTGGCGGGTCCTACGTAAGCGGTAGCTCTCGTACGTGTCATCTAATAGCGTATGGCGTTTACTTATGTATAAATACATAGGTAATACTTACGATCTCGGTATGATAAAACTTCTAAAGGCGTAAAGGTAAGCATGATCATAATATACATCCAAGGCATACAAGCCCAAACATCCTAAGGTCACATACATAGCTAGGTACATACAAATCCTAAAACATCCTAAGGCCATATATAAATAACTACGTAATGATATATATACATACATCAACTCTAGAGATCTAAGTCGCCGAGGTTTGCGGAAGGAGTGGTGGTCCCGTACATTCTAACCCAAACCCGACTCATGCACATGATTTTGAAAACGAAAAGTCAGAACCCGTGTGGATTCTGTTTATTTCTCATTCGGCCTTTAAAAAGATTGCGAGTGCCATTGTTGTCAACCTGGCTCTGATACCACTTTTGTAACACCCCAAATCCGCGGGACTCGGGATGCTACGGGCGTTACCTCACAATGGGTCCCGACCCTTAGCCTGACAACAATTTCACCGGACCATTCCAACAAGGCACAAATAAAGGCAAAACTCAAACCGTTTATAATGTATGCGGAAAAACTGAAATGTAAAGATACAAGGTGGACACTCAGCCGAGTCCTCAAAACGACATAACTCCCATAAGAAAATCTGAACCGTACACCATAATCCAACAACACAAAGACATAACCCTAAAAACGTCCCCGTCCTATAATGTACGGAGACCCCGGTTGTCCACTCTTCCACCTCACTCGGCGGCGTCCCTAACCTGCAAGGCATCTACACAACGGTTTAAAACCGTTAGCTCATATTCAAAGCATTAGAAAAGAGGTGAAGGCACATACACACATATATCACATAAAACATACATACGACAAAACACACAAGTCCGGTTTATTATCTTTTTATTATTAAGTCATATCCTGTAAGAGCCTTAGTCTTTCGAACCGAGATTGGACCTTAGCCGAGATTGGCCTTTCCGCACCCGCGGGCATGTCTGCCGCCCCTGCGGGTTTCCGCCCCTGCGGTTTCTGGCGGCTGCAGCCGGTTTTGTTGACTCCTTTGACCCGTGCTTTACCCTTTGCCTTACTTATTTCTTTTCCTTGCTGAGCAAGGGTTTCCTTCTTCACTTTCCAATCCAGCCTTTCACGTCCTCCTTGCTTCTCCTTCATCCTTCTTGATCTCTCTTGAGTTTGGAAGTGTTTTGGTGTGTTGATGATGATGTGCTTGTTTGCTGAGCTTGTGATGCCAGCTGAGATAAGGATTGTGATCTTGTCTTGCCTAGACCAGCAGTGGTGGTGAGTTCTTTGCTTCTTCATCCTTCCTTCCCTTCTTTCCTTCTTGTTCTTCCTTTTCTTAGCTTAGGATTAGATGAATTGAATGTAGGTTAATGTTGGAATGTTTATGTTTATGCATGTGTGTGATTTTGGAATGAAGAAGACGTGATTTGATCACGTGAAGAGTGAAAGAGGACTCGCGGGGCTACGTTCTGCACCGTCGCCGCCCCCGCGCCTGGAAGCCGCCGCCCCTGCGGAAGCCGTGCCGCAGCGCCCGCGCCTAGCCTGCGTTGCTTGCGTTCCTTGTCACCGCGCCTGCGGCTGCTCCCTGCCGCGCCTGCGGGTTGTCTATTCCGCCCCTACGTCCCTTGATCACGCAGGTGCGTCTTGTCTCGGGACTACCTATAGTTGGGCAGCTCCTTTCCTTTCTTAGTATGAGGGAACTTAGTACCATGCTAGGTATCGGATGTTGATGAGTATGATATATATATGCCGGTTACGGCTTTGAGGTTTACGAGTTGGATATGATCCCTATGGATCCCTTGGGTCTAGGTGTGACCCCTTTGTGTGATAGTAGATTGATATGTATATATGTATGCCTTGTATAGGCCGTGTTGTCCTCCAGATTGGAGTGGACGTATATGAGAGTTGATCATAGTTGAGATTACTTCTGAGACAGAGGTAAGTCCATAGGACTTACTTAGCTTCCATCTCTATATTGGATGTTGAATGAGTGGTGTATGTTTATGCTTGCTAGCATGTGATACTGTTATTACCGACCTATGGTTTAGTGACTACCCATTGTAGGGCCGTGACAGCTATCCTTTCATCCCGCTGGGAGACTGGAGGTTCTCTACAGGCAGGTCAGTTCTGGATTGTGGGGCGGGCTTTCTCCACTCCTATAGGGTATACGGAGACGGTGGCCGCATCACCACTCCAGCTGGCATTAGCACCGAGAGGCGAGGGTTATATTCCCCGTGTCACATATATTCATATTGATATCCTTATATATACGATTTGAGTGTTGGACTATATTTATAAAGATTATATAATGGGTAAATGTGTGATATCATGATGAGGTGTTTAATATTCTTGATGTGTGCTTGTGCTTATGCTCATCTTATATATGTGTATGGTTAGCTAACGGTTTTATACCATGTTGTAGATCCCTCACAGGTTAGGAGAACTGCAGAGTGATCCAGAGAGGGTGATCTGTTGAGGGCTCCGTACACTAGGTCGTCCTCGTGGGATTGGGATCTTTTAATCTTGTATATATATGTTATGTTTTGATTGTACTCAGTAGTACTCTGTATAACCTTTTGAGATTTATATATATCAGTTTCATGATTTGTTTTAATCTATCTGTGTCTTGTTGTAAGATCAGTGAAATTATTGTCAAGCTAGGGTCAGGATCCATTGTGAGATCCTAGCCCAGTAGCACCTCGAGTCCTACGGATTTGGGGTGTTACATATCCCGTTCTAATTCAACTTAGGTTTGTGACACGAGAACCACCGTGGTCTCGCCTCGGTCCCTACTTACCGGCAAGGAATGGTACTGATGCATCCGACCGTCTACCCACCCGGGCTAGTCGCCGAGAACCTCCTAGACTCTCGCAAGAGCTAGGCAGATGATGTCACCGCCCGTTATCATACACTTGGGCCAAAATAATATAAGGTCGGTGGTCCTATTTACCGGTTTAGTTGTTTATAACATCAACAATAACACGAACACACACCACCAACACACATCGATGCTAATACGTAAAATACGAGCTAAGTAAGTCCGGAAACTTACCTCGTCACCACACTCAAATCACCAAACTGAGAGAAAAGAGAGCAAAGAGAGCAAGAGAGGAAAGAAATGACGTGAAAGAGAAGAGAGGAGAGAGAGGGAGGGGACAAGGGCAGAAAAGTGGGGAGGGGATCAAGGGGTCAGCTGACCTCTTGTCACCTCACCACGGAATGAGGGGTCGGAAATTACCCCTTGTCACCTCAACTCGGAACGAAGGGTCGGAGCGGAAAAAGGGAAAAACGACGAGTCGGCTCGGGGTTTTAAGAATAAATCCCGGCACTCGGCACCTCGTGACCGCGGGAAGATCTACAAAACGCTCTAAGTCCGGAATAAAAAATTCCGGACGTTACAATTATTTTAGTTTACACTAGTTTGTATTATGATCTTGATCATACTTGAACGAACAAAATCTAATATATATACACGGTATACCTTTACTTCGGCAAATTTGTATATTTTTTTAAAAAAAAGAAGGAATTCTCTTCTTTTTTTATTGTGTTTTTTATTTATATAGTTAAATAAAGTAACAATTATGTATTTTATGGCCTAATTTCACATTTATTATCCGAGTTAATGTTTTTATCAAACTCGTAAAAGTTAAACGAGACGGGGATGGTGACATAGAGTTTTACGGGAAAAACCATCAAAATGTAAATAGAAAAAATTAAACGGGGACGGGGATTTTCCGATGGGGATGAATATCCGAAGGAGATGGGGATGGGGACAATTTTCAATACCCGAACGGGTATGGGGATGGGGATGGGGATGGGGATGGGGATGGGGATGGGGGACATTATATTAAACGAGGATGGGGATGAATAGGGTGTTCCCCGCCCCATATCCGACTCATTGACATCCCTATATGAGGATAAGGGATCCCCTTGTCTAAGTCCTTTTTCAAGGAAGAATTGATATATTGGTCCGTTGTTAACAAGGACGAAGAAAGAGACTGTAAAGATGCACTCCTTAATCCATCCAACAAATTTGTCATTGAAACCAAATTTTTTGAGAATACTAATGATGAAATCCCAATTAACTTGGTCATATGCTTTTTCCATATCAAGTTTCTTTTTGTTTTATTGATTTCACGAGTTTTTAATAGATAGATATATTCTTGACAACCTTAGATCCTACAATTAATGTTTACTTAGATCGGAAGGGTGAGGTTTAGGTACGGAGATTTTATCTGGTACGGAGTACCGCCGTACGGACCGTTAGGAAAGAATAATAATAATAATATCAATAATATAATAATATGATATTATGACATAATATTAGGTTAGTATTATTTGAATATTATTAGTTACTTAGATTAGTTTATATGTTATTTGTTACTTGGTTTAGTTTATCATTATGTCTTTAATAGTTTTTTGTAATCCTACAAATAGGATACATGTACATCAACGTAAAGGTGTGATCTTCTCCACCATTTGTGAGGGTTTTCAAACCTGAACATTATCATGGTATCAAAGCGCTTTACCTAACGATACTTTTGATCTTATTCACTCACTCAAAAACAAAACGGGATCAACTTCCGCCCGACTACAACTGACTTTGTCGATCAAAACAGCAGTTCATCCGTACTCCATTATGGCTTGTCCAAAAATTTTGGAAGGGTAACCGATTCTTGGGAATCTAACCCTTGATTTTAAATGTTTGGCTTTTTAACACCTTAATTAAAATATTTTTTAGAAAAAAAATCAAAAAGTTTTCTAACAATAATTGTTGTTGACAGTCCGTTGACAATAAAAGTACTATCAATAATTGTTGATAATCCAAATGTGCATTATTGTCAATTGACATTTGTTACCAATGGATCGTTGACAATAAAAGTACTATCAATAATTGTTGATAATCTAATTATGCATTATTGTCAATTGACAGTTGTTATCAACGGATCGTCAACAATTACATATAGATAGTCTAACTATGAATTGTCAACAATTGTTGTCAACGGACTATCAATAAAAGTTGATCAAGAAGAAAGTAGTTAAGTTGTCAAAAATCAAAAAATGAAAAATTAGGGGGTTAGATTCCCAATTTCAAAACCAGGTAGGTTAGTTCCAAAATTCAGTCTATAATCATTCTATGTATATACAAAATTACTATAATTAATCCACATTAGATACAAGAATCCACACACAAATATATAATTTTAAAAATTACACACAAAAATAAGTAAATAAACTAATTCTTGTATTCGAGTTTTAGGTACGAAATTCAGATACAAGAAATAGTTAAACTACTTGTATACACATTACGATATATACAATAAATGTGCACAGGAGAAAATAAGTTAAATTACTTATACAATAAATTAAGTTAGGTTGAGTTAATTTACACAAAGCTGATTCTCGTCTACATAAAAGAAAAAAGTGAATGAATAACATTTAGTTATTTTTTATTTATTTTTTGAAGTGAATAACATATAGTTAACTCATTTTAAATATTAGGGTAAAGGGCTGAAAATAACATTTTTTTATATCTTCAAAATAATTTAGGTCATTTTTTTATATAATTTGTGTATTATTTTTTTAGTATCATAATCAAGATATAACTATTATTTTTTTAAAATATAGTATAGCAAATCATGAGATTCGGTTTCTTCAATTATTAGTAAAGTGAGGACTCCAACTAAAGTTTGAAACTCCACAACTATATTAGTTTATTAATGAGATTTTCCGGATTTGTCCAAAGATTTTTTTTGTACAAGTGGTTAGTGGTGCCTGTGTTTTCATTTGGACCTCTAACAAAAGCTAACATTTGTTTGCCTAAAAAAATAAAACAAAGGGTTTGCTGGCTTTCCCTCCTTCTCCGTCTAGATCTTAACTAAATGCAAAAACAAGTGAAACGTAGTTACTTTTTGTGAAATATATGGCATTTAAAAATCGTCATAGATATTTGGTGGAAACAATTCGCTAAATTATTACGGCGTTTTTTAAACGTCGTTAATTGCATGGCGTTTTAAAAAAGTCAAGGATATATGCCGGAATAAGTTCCGCGAAATACCACTACATTTTTAATCGGTAGATGTGTAACACCCCGAATCCGTATGACTCGAGGCGCTACTGGGCTAGGATCTCACAATGGATCCTGACCCTAGCCTGACAACAAGTTCACTAGATCTTACAACAAGGCACAGATAGATTAAAACAAAACATCAAACTGTCTATATACATATCAAAAGGTAATACAGAAGTACCGTTGAGTACAACTAAAACATATAACTGTATACATGAAATGTCCCATAACCCTCGCATAAAACCCAGTGTACGGAGCCCTTAGCGGATCACCCCGTTTGAATCACTCTGCAGCTCTCCTAACCTACAAAGGATCTACAACACGGTATAAAACCATTAGCTAACCATACACATATGTATAGAAGATGCAAGAGCACAAACACGCTTCAGGAATCATAACATATAAACATGTTGTCACATATTTACCCGGTTAATTATCTTTATAAAGTCCAACACTCAAATCGTATAAATAAATGTATATGAACATATGTGACACGAGCAATATATAATCCTCGCCTCTAGGGAATGGTGCCATCTGGAGTGGTGATACGGTCACCGTCCCCGTATACCCTATGGGAGTGGAGAAAGCCGGCCCGTCCCACACTCCAAATTTGGCCTGCCCGCAGAGAACCTCCATACTCCCAGCGGGATGAAAGGACAAGTTGTCACGACCCTACAATGGGCAGTCACTAAACCATAGGTCGGTAATCATCACTACGCATGCTATCAAGCATATATCACACACCACTCATGCATACATCCAATATAAGGATGGTAACTAAGGAAGTACTATGGACTTACCTCAACCTCAGAAGTAGTCTCAAACCCGATCAGCTCCAACTCTGGAGAACAACACTGTCTAATAACAAGGCATAACAAGATATCAAATCTCCTATTCATCAAAGGGTCACACCTAGACCCAAGGGATCCATAAGGATGGTATCCAACTTATAACCTCAAAGCCCTAACTAGCATATAACGATATCATACTCATATTCTATCCTCATACACATACCTAGCATGCTACTACCGCTCATACTAGGAAAGGAAAGGATCTACACTACTCTAGGTAGATCCGGGACAAGACGCACCTGCGTGACAAGAGGGACGCAGGGGCGAAGCAAGGCAAACCGCAGGCGCAGCGACACTCGGCCGCAGGCGCGGCGACACTCGGCCGTAGGCGCGGTGACAGTGGCCGCAGGCAAGCGCAGACGCGGGTGCTGGGACCGTGGCCGTGGGGGCGGCAGCTTCCGGGCACGGGTGCGGTGACAAGGTTCCCGCAGGGGCGGCGGCTTCCAGACGCGGGGGCGGCGACAGTGTAGAACGTAGCCTCCCGAGTTCTCTTCCACTCTTCACGTGATCAAATCACGTCTTCATCATTCCATGGCCAAGCACAACCATATAGATACACATTCCAACATCAATATACATCCAAACACATCTAATCCTAAGCTAGGGAAGAGGAATCAAGGAAGAAAGAAGAGAAGAAGAAGACTTACCACTGTTGTGGTCGTAGGCAGCAAGAGAAGATCAACAACACGCTGTCAACTGACTCCCAAGCACAGTAAAACATCCATACATCATCATCAAACCACTAAAGCCACACAAACTCTTCCAAACTCAAGGAAACTCAAGCATAAGATCAAGGAGAGGAAAGGAAGCAAGAAGGATGTAAGTATAGCTGGGAAAGGAGATGAAAACCCTTGATCACGAGGCCAAAGAAGAAGCTTAAGGAGGAAGAAAAAAAGGGTAAAGCACGGGTCAAAGGGTCAACAAAACCGGCTGCAGCCGCAAGAAACCGCAAGGGTGGTTCCCTGAGCCGCAAGGGCGGCACGAGGCACCCCCAGGGGCGGCTCAACTCCTAAGACTAAGGCTCTTACAAGATGTTATCGCGTTCATCAAGTACCATTTAAAGTACCATTATCGTTCAACCAATGACGTATATTTGAATAAACGTCATTATTGATGACATTTTAGTTAAACAATTATCATATAAATGGCATTGATAATGATTTAGGTTGGGCATGGGATGAGATGAGACGAGACGAATTGAGGTCGTCTCAAATCTCATCCCGTCCCCCCCCCCCCCACCACACACACATATATATGGGACGGGATCGAGACGAGCCTTAGCTTGTGTTTTTAGACTGAAAATCGCCGGGTCCTATTCTAGTTGGGAACGGGACAAGACCAATCTCTCTTAATAGGTGATAGTTTCTTTATCACAATAGGATAGTTTTAGCATGATTTTGTAAGTGTTTTGCTTGTATGAGGTGTTATTTCTGTAAATCTAGCTGAGGAAGCAATCATTGAAGAATTCAAAGGATTAGCAGAAGATGAAGTCAAGAAAGTGAAAGAACCGAAGAAAAAGATATAAAAGATCAATTTATGTTGCATTACTACACCTGTGGCGGCATTCACTAGCCCGCGGTGACAACACACCCAATCCCCGTGCCCGTGGCGACCAACAAAGAGTCCTCGACGCTCCATCTTCCCACACCCGCGACAATAATTAGTCGCGCCCGCGGGATCCCATTCCATAACCCGCGGTCCATCCAAGCTGCACATGCGGTTTTTCCTTGGCCAAAGATGGAAAGTCGTAGCCGTTTCAAGAAGCTTGGTATACCCGCGGCCACTTTGAAGCTGAAGCGTCTCCCTTGCATTTTGTGACCCCACACTCACATCACCCAAAGGCCGCACCCGCGGCCAATTGTCCTGAAATAAAGACAAGACGGTTTCAAACGTGAGCTTCAAGGCTCATTATTGTGGCTTTTTTAGACCCTTTGTTTTCCCCATTTTTAATGCAATTAGTAGTATTAGTAGATGTGATAGGTTGTGTTAGAAATTACCTCATCCTACCTCATTTTCATACCTCTCTCATCTCATTCACCTCTCATATACCTCACTTCATCTCTCATTCTCTCACACCTATGAACACTTCTTTGTATTTTGTTTTGTTCTCTATGGAGGGCTAAGCACCTATAGTTGTACTTGACATGTGAAGCACTCAACATAGTTGGGTTATAAGTTTTTCAATTTGAAGTATTTATTTCATATAATGTTGTTTTATTTCCTTGTGCTTAATTTCTCGATTGTATCTCACCATTCTATCTAGTTTGGTCATTTAGATACTAGGATGTTATCCAAAGTGTTAGAATTGTCGGCTCCGAGTTCGGGTCGCTTTTCTAGTGGCAAACACGTTTTACGTACATAAGCGGTTTGTGAAGTACTTCATGGGTGGGATTTAACCATATGTTTTTAGTAACAGGTTCATTCAATTTTGTAGGTTTACGAGGTGGAAAGGTTGATGTCCCAACGCCTTGGTGAAGATATCCGCTAGTTGATTAACTGATCGGATATGAGTTGTTTTGATGGTGCCGTTTTGGACTTGATTGCAAATGATATGGCAATCCACCTCGATATGTTTAGTCCGCTCGTGGAAAATTGGATTGGCTGCTATATGAAGTGTTGCTTGATTGTCGCACCACAAGTTGATGGATTGCTTATGGGAAACACCCAAGGACTGTAGAAGAGCATTAACCCATAGAACCTCACATGTTGTGGATGCCATGGCACGATATTCGTATTCCGCAGAAGAGCGAGACACCGTTGTTTGTTTCTTCGTCCTCCACGAGGAGACTCACCCAACATAATTAAAAAAAACAGTTAAGGAACGTCGGGTTAAGGGACAAGTTGCATAATCCGAGTCGCAATATTTGTTAATTTGCAAAGTACTAGATTGAGGTAAGAAGATGCCCTTACCAGGTGCGGATTTCAAATATCGGATAACGCGAAGTGCGGCATTCCAGTTTCGTCTGAAGGGTTTTGGAGAAACTGTGCTAAAATGTGAACGGAGTAACAAATATCTGGACAAGTTATGGTAAGATATATGAGACGCCCGACGAGTCTACGATATCGTTCAGGATCAGTAAAAGGAGTGCTCTTGACTAACGCGAAGTTGTGGTTTGGCTCAATAGGGAAGGTGACTGGACGCGTTGCTAGGTGACCAATTTCGTGTAAGATGTCCATAGTGTACTTTCTTTGAAACAGTAGGAGTCCAGATGGGGTACGAGTGACTTTGATTCCGAGAAAATAGCGTAGATGTCCTAAATCCTTCATATGAAAACACTCATTTAGATAAAACTTAAGCTTAGAAATAGAGAGAGAATCATTACCTGATATTATTATGTCATCGACATAAATTAGGACGTGTAAAACCTTAGTATCTCGTTGAAAGGAGAACAACGAGTAATCTGAGTAGGATTGCTTAAACCCAACATGAATGAGAGTTGTAGTGAGTTTAGAAAACCAGTTCCTCGGGGCCTGTCGAAGCCCTTAAAGGGATTTTTGTAAACGACATACTTTGGACGGGTCAGATGGAGTGAAACCGGGTGGGGGTTTCATATAAACTTCTTCTTGTAAATCGCCATGAATAAAGGCGTGATGGACGTCGAGTTGATGTAGTTCCCATTTGTGAGTGGAGGCTACTACAAGAAAGACTTTGACGGAGGTCATTTTAGCGACAGGAGCGTATGTTTCGGAGAAATCGATACCTGGTTGTTGGTGATTTCCGAGGACGACTAAACGGGCTATATACCGTGCAAGTGAACCATCGGCTTTGTATTTCAGACGGTAGACCCACTTGCATCCTAATGGCGTTTTTCCATGAGGAAGATCGACTAGTTTCCACGTGTTGTTGCGGAGAAGAGTGTCGATCTCAGTTTGCATTGCCATGCGC
Organism: Fagopyrum tataricum; assembly: GCA_002319775.1. Lineage (NCBI taxonomy): Eukaryota > Viridiplantae > Streptophyta > Magnoliopsida > Caryophyllales > Polygonaceae > Fagopyrum > Fagopyrum tataricum. The sequence continues at coordinate 26,508,598 of CM008280.1, forward strand.
CAATTTGGATCGAGAGAGGCTATTTTGTAAGAAGTAGGTTCGGCTATTTGAGCAATTGCTGCAATATAACCTTTAATAGATGGCGACAAATGAGAATAAGAGATAAAATCGGATATAGGATACATTACCTTTGGAGCGGACGAAGATGGAGCAGTGAGACTCGCGGCGTGCGTTAAAGGATAAATGGTGTTACAAAGGTAATCGTCAAGATGGATTGGTGGTATGGACTATCGAGAGCTTCATCGTGGAAGTTCGAGAGCGAGAGGATTTGTGTGTTATAGGAGATGATGAAGAGAGGGAGCAGTAGAATTAGAATTGGCGTATGGAGAGGTAGGGTTAGAATTAATGAGGGAAGTGGTAGACGTGGAAGGAATAATTGAGGAAGGAATTATATTATCTTCCGTAAAGTTAGATAGAAGATTTGAGGAGTGGGACCTACGAATAATTGAGGATGGAGATTGGGAAAGAGATCGGGTAGGTGAGGAAAAATAGGAGACTATGTCTTCTGATGTATGTGGATGATTAGGATGGTGGGGGCCGGGTTGAATTTGTGGTGATTGTGTCACGGAATCAATAGAGGAATTAGGAAAAGAGAAGATACATAGTCCTTATTTAGGTGGGTATTTAAAATATCCGTAGAATTTGAAGAAATAGATGGAGAGTTTTTAGTTTTAAAAGGAAAATGATGTTCATAAAAAATCACATCTCTAGAGGTAAAGAATTTGAATGATTCCAAATCAAACAAACGCCATCCTTTTTGATTTTGTGGCTATCCCACAAAAATAAATTTACGGGATCGATTTGTAAATTTATATAAATTTCGGGGTTGGGTTGATGCATAGCAAAGACAACCAAAAATACGAAAATGGTTGTATTGAGGTTTTGTGCAAAAGAAAATTTCGAAAGGCGTTTTTTCCATATGTATTGAAGATGGAGTTTTGTTTATTAAATAACAAGCCGTAAGAATGCTTTCTCCCTAAAAAGAAATAGGTAAATTTGCTTGAAAAAGTAAAGCTCGGGCAACGTTTAAAATGTGGCGATGTTTACGTTCGACACGGCCGTTTTGTTGAGGTGTATAAATACAAGACGTTTCAAATAAAATTCCATTTTTGATAAAAAAAAAGGTTTTAAAGAAAGAAATTCTTGTTCATTGTTACTGCCAAATTTTTTTAATTGGAGTATTAAATTGTGTTATGGTCATCTTATAGAAATCTTGAATAATATTAGAGACTTGAGATTTATTTGTCATTAAAACACCCAAGTTATTTTTGAAAAATCATCCACTAAAGTTAGAAAATATTTAGCCCCACAAGAAGAAGGAATACGATAAGGACCCCAAATATCGCAATGAATTAAATCAAAACGGGATAAAGTTCGTGATTGACTAATAGGAAAACTAGACCGTGATTGTTTAGCTTTGTGACATATGTCACAAGGTAAATGTTTGGCCTTATTTAAATCAGAAACAATAATATCTAGAATATTACTAATAGACGAATATGAAGGGTTCCCTAATCTTGCATGCCAAGTAGTGACGAAAATAGAGGATTGAACAGTAGTGGCGTGGGTTGCGGAGTGAGTGAGAAGAGGCGATATCCATTTCAACCGGTAGACGTCGTTACGAGGTTCACCCGCTCTAATTAGAGTTCGCGAAGAATGGTCCTGAATGATACACATGCGATTAGTGAAATTTAAGACATATGAAGCATCATGTGTTAAACGATATATAGATATAAGATGACACTGCAGACCTGGCACATAAAGTACATTAGATAACATAATATTAGATGTAAATATAATATTATCAGATTGTAAAGCAGTAGATAAAGCTCCATTGGGTGGTTTGATTATATGAGGAGATGTAGATTTAAGATTGTGAATTAAAGATTTATCACCAGTCATGTGAAATGAGGCTCCGGAATCGAGTATCCATGGAGTAGAAATAATACCTGATTTGGTGTCAGTAGAGTTTAGGTGGAATGTTTTAAATTTATCAAATAAAATTGACCATTGATCATCAGTCACTGTTGGACCAAGAGCAATATGATTTGCTGGTGTAAGTGTTGCAAAATTGGATGCAGAAGCAGCATTAGCATGAGCAACATGAGCGGCTGAGGAGTGTGTGTTGTCCCGAGACTGAGTTGGCTGCGGTGGAGGCTTGCCTGTGCGAGGGTCGGTGACACATTTGCCGTTGTTCCACCAGTTTGGGAAACCTATAATCTTAAAACAAGAGGACTTACTATGACCTGGACGGTTGTAGTGAGAGCATATCAGATGCGACATATCAAATTTGGTGGTCGGTTGTCGAGATTGAAAGCGTGCAGCAAGGGCCATTGTAATGTCTGGATCAGTGATCTTAGTTTTGACATTAGAGCACTCTTCTTGGACAGCCAGTGCATACACTTGATTAAGAGAAGGTAAGAGCTCTTTTGTAATGATGTTTGATCGAAGATGAGTGTAAGATTCATCAAAAATTGATGAATTCTTTCATGTTCACGTTCATTCATGAGTATTTGAGAGCATGGAGTGCAAATCTTCTCATGAGATGGAAGACAAACTGCAATTTCATCCCATAAACACTTTAGTCTACCGTAATAATTAGCGACAAACTGACCTTGTTGTTTGCAGTTGGCAATGGTGGATCTGAGATTCAAGATTTGAGGGCCGTCGCCGAGAGAATCGTTGTTGAATGTCATCCCAAAGGTTTTTGGCGTTGCCGTAAGTAGCTAGTGATGGACGTAGCTTCGGCTCAATGGTTGTTGTAATCCATCCAATTAACATCGAATTCACCGTATCCCAATGATCATAACCAGGATCTGTGGCTGTTGGTTTTTTGATAGTTCCATCAAGAAACCCGTGCTTGCATTTGGCACGAAAAGTGTTAAGTAGATTACGCTTCCAATCAGAGAAATTATCACCATCGAGTATAGTATGACATATAGCCAGGCCTGGGTGATCGGAGGGATGTAAGTAATAGGGATCGGTGAGAGCAAGGGGAGTAGATGTAGTCATGGCAACAGTAGATGCCGACTGGAAGAAGAGTAGAAGAGCGGAGGTAGAAGAAGAATTTTAGGTTTAGGATCTTTGGAGGCCTGATACCATGTAGGATTAATACGAATTCGTAAATGTGTTTACTCCTTGAGAAAGAGGTGTACATATATAGACAGAGAAAATAAACCTAATAAAGAACATAAAATATACAATTTCCATCTATGGAAAATCATGGAAAGATACTAGGATATGATTTATATAAGGAAGACTAATATATCGTAATACTCCGGACCGCTTGCACAACCTTGATTATATCCCTCCCCATCTCGATACAATGGTTCTTTTGCAACATCAAGATCCTTAATTGCTATCAAACTCCTTTTTCAATAAGATATTTGAACAACTTTTACTTACAAGTCAATAAGCATGTCTTAATAGACAATAGTATATACGATTCGGGGAAATATTATTAAGATTCCTTAAATCATACTCACATGTTTCATACCGATGTGAGTAGCTAGAATATAACTCTCTTGGATTACTGTATAGAAGAAACGATGCGGCAAATTGGCATGGATCCCTGCGTAGTGAGGTGGACGAGGATCCCTCCTTGATCCCCTTGATGCCTCCACGTACTATTGTTGAAGAACTTCATAAGGGTCTCCCATGGGGAGCAACATGGTTTTATGACAATACACAACGATAACTCTTATCCATGTTTTTATGCACATAATTATTACTAGCTGGAGCTTATTAGGTGGATGATGTATGTAGCTAACTCAATAAATTTATTTTTTTTTTGATAAGTTTGATCAAAATAACGAGGTTTCTTGAAAAGTTTACGAGTATAAATATCAAAAGAGTTATGGGTTCATTTAGTTTTTTTTTTCCTAATGAATTAAGGTTAAATTTGACACTAAAATTCGTAAGCTTCATCCATCAACTTTATACATCAATCGCACCAAGTGATTTAAATATCATATAAAATTATGCTTTCAAATACCCAACGACCACCGTACATACGGTGATAAAAATTATGATAATCTTTCGAAAATTTGATGATTTCAAACAGACCCTAAAGCATGTATACATGTATAAAGGAAACATAAACCTCTTATAGTCATATATAGACCTGGAAAATGCGGGCAAGTCCGCCCGTCAATACCGCCGAGCGAGTAGGGGCAATGATGTGGGCATGTCCGGACCGCTAAACCCGGCCCGTAAGCACACTTTTAATTTAAATATGATATATAAGTTCGGCCTGAACTCGAAACCTCAAGATAAGGATCAAATGTTCACTATCATTGAACTACTTTGATTAATGTGATTTATTTATTTTATATTTAATATGTATACTTTTTTAAAAAAATAAAAATAAAAAAGGACCCACCCTCCGGATACAGACAAGACCCCAAGCCCGAATTCCTGCCTCGACCCGAGTCCGGCGCGGGAAAACAAGTACAATTTCCCAAAAGTCCGGTCCGGGTCGGAGATGCCTAAGTGTAGTCATATACGAGTTATATATAAACGTGATCCGTTCAAGTTTTAGAGGATATTCATAAAAGAGGTATCTCACTATTATTAGTAAGCGTTTGGTTAGAAGAATAGAATAATAACAACATCGAAATGTCAAGGGGAAGAAAATAAAAAATAAATTATTATGTTATTTTTGTGTGTTAAAGTTTTTTAATATTTCACGAGAATAATGAGGTAGAGAAGTCCTTTTTGTAAACCGATTACTAAATAGGCTCCTAATTATATCGGAATTAAAATAAATACTAATAAATCCGTTTATGAGGAGGGCAATTTGGGGGTTATTTGATTTTCAATGGCATTTACGTAATTAAGAGCCTGCAGAAAATATTCCATATATCCTATTAGCCGAAAAATCGGCATATCACATCCCGTGTCCTTTCGAATTTCCATACTCACATCCGCGTCCTTTCGGTTTCATTCCAAAAACTCTAACCGGCGATTTCGAAGGTGATTCTTCTCTTTGCTTCTTCATCTTGATTCTTCATTTTTGTATGACCGCTTCTTCGTTGTTGTTGTAGGGTTGGCTCATTAATACTTTCTTGCTTCTTCATCTTCATCTTTCTTTGCCGTGTGTAGCCAATTTTTTCGTGATTACTGTTCGGAGTTCGAAATCGGATTGAAGGCAAGGAGAAGTCGTCGTTACTCCAAACTGTCGCTGGGTTTTCGCAAAATCAGTGCTATTAACTTCACTCGTATCGTTCTTGCAACCGAAATACGTATTTTGTTTTACTATTGTGTTAAAGGGTTTTCAAATTTAGATATGTAGTGTGTCAAAGGTTGTTGACAGTTGAAATGGAACTGATTTATTTGATATGTAGATTCAATGGTGAAAATCAAATTAATGTCTTCCAAGAAGAAGAAGGTTGCTGATGAGGATGAAAAAATTGTTGGAACATCGAAGGAGGTACATTTGGTTATTCAATGACATTGTATTATGTTTTTGGTGAATATTTGTTGTTTTTTTGCAATTTATTGGTTGTGTATGTCTAAATATATTGCGTGATGGATTTTTTGGATGATTTTGTGTGTCTGTGTTAATTGTTATGGATTATCTGTTTAAGTTGTGTAATATTGATGTGTTGTAGTATTGATTATGTATTTGGCAAATTTTATGTATTTGGCAAATATGTGTATGAGGTACAAGTTGCCAAATTTGTCAATTGTGTTTTTGTATGTACAATATTGTGTATATATACATATGTTATGTTGCATTTTTATTTATTTTCACGAGTTGTGTAGTTATTTTAACTTATATTGACTTAATTTGTTCATTTTGTGTACACATATTTTTGTGTATTGATTGTATATGTTATTGTTTGTATTTTGTTGTTCATATAGTGTTTTGTATTAATCACTTATATGTGTTTTTTATGTACATTATGTATTATAGCAGGGTTGTGTAGCAATATCATGTACACAAGATATTAACAAACTATATGCAGACTCTAATTCTCATGTCAAGGTTAGTATTATTTTTTATTAGGTACCTACATAATGTATGTGTGATTGTGTATGTTTGATTGTTTGTAGTAAAACCCATTGTGTGTGTTTTTTTAGTTTACCTACAGATATGAAGAGACCCCAAAGAATGAAAATGTGAGGATAAATTGCTACAATAGGTTGCAACTTATCCCTCAAATCCTTGATGAGTTGTCTGTCAAAGACAAACATAAGCTCAAACATGGTATTTTTGCTCCCCTAATTGAAATGAGCACCAATTGTTCAATTTATACAACTTTGCACGACATCTACATAGTTTATCAATATACACAATTGCTGACGATATCTACATACTTTCTTAGTATACACAATTATACAAGACATCTACATCTACATAAATCACGACATCTACGTAAATACACAAGATATATACATAATTTAACACTTATCATACACAATATCGGCATACACAATTGTTCAATTTACACAACTTCGCACGAAATCTACATAATTTCTCAGTATACACAATTGCTGACGATATCTACATTCTTTCTCAGTATACACAATTACACAAGACATCTAAATCTACATAAATCACGACATCTACATAAATGCACAAGATGTATACATAATTTAACACTTATCATACACAATATACACAATTGCAACCGTAATCTACATAATTTCTCAATATACACAATTGCGCAGGACTGTGATGAAATCGCAGAGAAGAAGGAGGGAAGTTTTCAATATTACGAGCAGGAAGCAGAAAGTCATTGTAAATGAGAAATTGACATACCTTATACACAAACAGGAAGTCGTTGTAATTCGATCTTCTATGACAGACGAAATCGATGGTTTTTTGGTTGCAAACCGTTATGAGGTTTTACGAACTGTGATGAAATCGCAGAGAAGAAGGAGAGAAGTTTTCAATATTACGTGATTCTTTAATTATCGGAACTAATTGAACTCCTTAATTGCCTAATTTTAATATATTTTAAATTATGATACAGTAAGGTTAGTTTGGTCAGAATTTTTTTTATCCCATATTATATCTTTGGATTAAAATGAGGAGCCTACTTTCTCCCCACAGTATATAAGTAGCTCATCTGATACACAAGTTTTCAAATTTAACCCCATACCCCATTTCTTCCATATTTCATTAAGGGTCTGTTTACTTGCAGATTGATTTATTTTTGGGTTTATAAACTAAATGAATTTATATGAGTTTATAGTTTATTTTCGGGTTTATTTCTCAATGGGTTTATATAAATAAATCATATAAGGTTGTTTACTTGAAGTTTATTTTTTGGGTTTATTTTTATTCAAAATACACTTATGCCCCTAAAAAAGTCAAAGAACTACGGGAAATACATAGGGATGAATATCGGATTGGAAAAACACAAGGCCAAAATCAGGTTTTAAACAAAAATAAACTCATTCAGGCAAAAATAACCTTGGTTTGATAAGTTTATTTTTGAATGGTTTATAAACCCGAATAAATTCATATAGAAATAAACCAATTTTCAAGTAAACACGCCTACAAATTAAACTGAGAATTTATAAACTAAATAAAACAAAATTAATCTACATGTAAACAGGACCTTAGTTGTCACCGGTATGATTTTTGAAACGTTCCACTTTAGTAACGAATTTTAACAAATTTCAAATCCGAATGGTCTTACGAGTTACTGTTATCAATTTTATTTAATTTTTTAAGTGGGCTGCAGGGACGTAGGCCCAAATATATAGCCTTCAATTTGTGGCCCAACTATACATTCGAGAAAGGTAGGGCGTAGGTCACAGGAAGAAAGCGGGGAGGAATCAGCGAAGCGGGGAAATGGGGAAAGAAATGGCGGGAATGGAAAACCACTTTGCTTGATCACTATAAATTGACTTTGAAGCCCATTTCTCTTCAAATTCCTCCATCGCTATATTCTCCTTGTTCTTGAATTGTTCTTAATTGTCAGCTTAGATCGTACAGTTTCTGAAGTCATGGGCAAGAGGAAGAAGGCTAGAGTTTCCGTCGATGAAGATTCCTCCGGAGAAGAACATGTGCAGCAACCTGGAGGGAACGATGATGGGGAGGGTTCCAGCGCCGGGAAAAGCCTCTACGAGGTTTGTATAACCGGAACACGCTTGTATCAGCATTTCTGTTCGTAAATTGTTTCTTTGGTCACTATCGCAGTTGATTCGCAGTAACCCTAGGTTTATACTGAATTTACTCAAGATTTGAGGAGATAAATTCACTCGGTTTTTTAAGTATGGTCTCTTCCGCTGATTGTCAGCTTGAGCGTGCCTAATTGATAAGATGACCTCAAGTGTGGGTTTACTTGGGAAACAACCCTAATTCTGAGACGAATTATTCTGCCAAGTTTGAACTTGTATTCGTCAAATTGGTATGTATTGTTGGCCTTTTTTTATATGCTATTCGGTGTAGCTTGGATAGCCTCTATTAAATAACGGCGCTTAGGTTGCAATATCTAGGTATTTGGCACAAATGTGAAAATTTTCTCATCTGTAGTCTGAAAATATGATTTCTTTGACGGAACATTGGAAAACCTATTACTACAAATTTGTGATATTTTTTTATAAAAACTGATGACGGAATTGTTATCAACTTTCCTCAAACTACGTTACTAGCCTACTTGGATTCAACCATCTGTTTGGCCTTGCATCTTATACTACTCCTTGAGAATGTATGTCCATAATTATTTTCTCTGTATTGACTTTAGATGTTATATGTTGAGGGATATTTTCAACAAAAGTCTTTTTTTAATTCATTGTGTAGATTCTTGGTGTGGAACGGACAGCATCCAAACAGGAAATAAAGAAAGCATACCATAAGCTGGCATTACGGCTCCATCCTGATAAAAATCCTGATGATGAGGTATTATGTTTTGACAAGCTACAATCTGTACCATATAATTTGCTTATGGTGTCGTATATTTTCATGGAATACGAGTTTGTTGTCTATTTTCCCTTATAGGAAGCAAAGGAAAATTTTCAACAACTGCAAAAGGTGATATCGATTCTGGGTGATGAGGAGAAACGGGCACTCTATGATGAAACGGGGTTTGTTGATGACGATGTAAGTTATTTTTGAAAGGCTTTTGTGCAATTCAGTAGGTTCATATGGTCCATATGCTGTAAGAAGACAGTCAATGTGATCTTGTTGTTCCATGGAGCTTTTGGGTGCGCATCCTGTAGGCACATCTAGTTGGGGGCATAGGAAGGGGATAGGATCCTTATAATGACATGACTGCATCATTCCTAAAAGGCGAATTACTAAACATACTTCTGGTTTTTAACGAAGCAGACACTGCACTGTGTTTAACACGTACAGCATTTTTGTTCCATCACATTTATCCGGTTGTGCTTTCACATACAGGGCCTTGCAGGGGAAGCTGCTTCAAACTTGCATGATTATTTCAGAACTGTTTATAAGAGGGTTAGTATCAGCTTTCCTTCCAAAAATGAGTAATTTGTCAGAAAAACTGTTTCTTGACCCCAGAAATCTCATGTTTTTTATTTATTTATAGGTCACTCTAGCCGATATTGAAGAGTTTGAAGCAAATTATAGAGGATCTGATGTGGAGAAGAATGATCTGTACAAACTGTACAATGAATGCAAGGGTGATATGAACAAGTAGGTTTTGTATACATTTAGGGTCAGTCTCAACATGCATTTACAGCTTCTCACCTCTTTAAATCGCAGGCTCTTTTGCAAAATGTTATGTTCAGATACAATGTTGGATTCACATCGATTCAAAGACATGATTGATGAAGCTATAGCTTCAGGTGACAACAATTATATCTTTTTCCCTTTATTTTGTTTAAGGTTTTTAAAATATTATAGTTTCTGGAAAACCATAACACATTATATTCTTCTTGTAGGGGACCTGGAGGAAACTAAAGCATACAAAAAATGGGGGAAGAAAGTGTCTAAAATAAAACCTCCTACAAGCCCTTTAAGACGCAGAGAGAAGTAAGTATTATCTGTTTATGGCAATCTTGATAGTAGAGTACTAGAGTTCCATATTCTTTTTTAAATACTTTGGGTTCATGTGGCAGGTCAAAGAAGTCAGACAACGATCTATATGCAATCATATCTCAGCGACGTAATGAAAGAAAAGACCGCTTTGACTCCATGTTTTCGTCTATGATTTCCAAGTATGGCGGAGCAGAAAACAGCGGTGGTTCGGAACCTACCGAAGAAGAATTTGAAGCTGCACAGAAAAAGATGGACAAGAAATCCTCTAAGAAGCAGGGGTGTAAGTAAATGAAAAGATCTGTATTATGCTTGAAAACCTCCCCAGCTTATTTCATTTTACTTGTTTGAACTAAAGCATATATGCAACATGACTGCCGTTATTTAGCCCAGATTTGTGTTTGTTTTGTAATGTTTGAAGAGTTTACATATCAATGGAGATCTTGGGCAACGTAGACATATCGAGTATAATAATTGAGTTGTTGGAGACTGTAGTGAGGTTGTCCCTTGGCTATTTATAAGCAGGTAGTGTAAAATTGAGAAAGGGAAAGCCTGACAGTGAAGACAAGGAGCGTTAATTTCTCTTGTTTATATGTTGGAAGAGGTTTACTGTAGGCTGTAGCCGTAATAATAAGCAAAGTACAATAAGCTTTGGAGTCGGACTTTTTTCTCTCCTCTGTTATTGATAGAGGCGGTCAAGATCTTGTGTATCCTACTTATATGTATCCTTATTTATTTATTTAGCCTCAATCAATCGTACAATAGAATACATGTAATAGAATACATGTATCACTGATATAGGAATCCTACTTATATGTATCCTTATTTATTTATTTAGCCTCAATCAATCGTACAATAGAATACATGTAATAGAATACATGTATCACTGATATAGGAAATCTCAATTGTGATAGAGTGCTTCTAAAATGGTTTAAGAACGCTGAAGGTTTTTGACCAGAGTGTAAAAGTCATCACTATACAACTGCACAATTTGTTAAAAACAGTGCAGTTACATAGTTATATTTTTTGTGTAATTTTGAGAAAACACGGGCTCAATGGCCAGAGTCGGGAATTTTGGATGGGTAGGCAAAAATTCTAATTTTTTAAAATTCTAATATATTGTAATCATTCAAATACTTAATTGTTAATAGAATTTTTTTTAAAATTTTATAATAAATAAAAAAATCAATATAACCATCTATAGCAAAAATTTAATGTATAATTATACTTTTATTTATTTGTTTTACATGATAAATGACATTGAATGTTTTATTTTTGTGATTTATAAAATAGACTAACGTGTTGTTGTAAAAACTAAAAAGAGACGATGTACAAAGATAAGTCACATCGATCCAAAATGAAGAGATTGAAATTCCTTGTAGATTGTAAACCAATGCAGCTTTTGGAAGATTTTTATTAGCTTTTTATGAGTTTTTATAGAAACTAGTTTTGAGAAGAGTCTTGGTCACCTTTTTTAATAATGTATTCCTATTCTAATTTTTTTGACAAATCTTTTTATACCCGTAATAACATTTTTAATATTTGTCTAATTTGTTGATTTTATTCTACCACAAATCCTCTTATAAATCTCTCAATAAGATTATTAATTAGGTTTTCAAATTTATAATAAGCTTTTCATTAATCTACTAAATAACTATACAAAACATTCAGTCGGCGAAAAGTTGTGTTGCCGAATATGCCTTTAAGACTATCTCTATAGTTATGTTTCAGGTCTTATGAGCCTATAACCTCTTTGCTCGCTCAAGAAGATAAAATAATCAAGAAACGCATTCTAAGTTAGTATTTTGTCTAGATTACCTTCAATCAGTTATATCCAAATAAAACAGAGATAGTTTGAAGATTTTGAACAATTCGGGTAATGCACCTTGTTCACATTAGACGATAACATGTAACTACTTAAACACTTTCTTGGTAGGAGGTACTTTCTTCCATTTTTTGTACGACCCAAAAAAGTATATATAATCTTGATGATTAGACGATGGTTTGGACGCTTTTCAGATATGTCACTACATGAAGATATTGGTAGGTAAATGCGAGAATATTTAGATATATTGTTGTTAGATCAAAAGAGAAAATATCTCGTTATTTAAGTTAACTTGCATTTAAGCTTATTATTATTATTATTATTATTATTATTATTATTATTATCTTGTAATCCTATAAATTAGTTGATCATAAATCGATTTAATAGTAGATTTATCCGACCATAATTTATCATATTATCAAAGTCTAACGATTTTGACCCCAAGCCTTGTTGCCGCGAACCAACTAGCGTCTGAATATATTGTTTTCACCCATCTAATGGTGTTAATCTATTGTTCTCGTCAATCTAACATTATGTTGTTTAATGTTCTCTTTTACTTGTATTGTGTGTTTTACATGAAGATATTGTGTGTTTTATTTAATTGTATTTTATTTCATGAGTTTATGTGGAGGACATATATAGTGTTTTTAGAGCAAATCTCGAGTATTTTGAGGTATCAAAATAGTGAGAATTGCATTAACTATATAAGAGTCTTAGTCTTTGGGAGCTAGTTTTGGCCTTAGCCGCCCCCGCGGGTTCAGGGAGCCGCCCCCGCGGCTCGTGTAGCTTTCCGCCCCTGCGCCTCATGGAACCGCCCCTGCGGTTTCTTGTGGCTGCAGCCGGTTTTGTTGACCTCTTGACCGTGCTTTACCCTCTTTTCCTTACTTTTTTCTCACCTTGCTGAGCAAGGGTTTCACCTTCATTTCTCGTTCCAGACCTCCTACGTCCTTCTTGCTTCTTCTTCTTCTCTCCTTGACCTTGATCTTGTTCTTCCTTTGAGTTTGGAAGTGCTTGATTGTGAGGATGATGATGTTGATGATGTTGGATGTTGTGATGAGCTTGAGAGCTAGCTGTGTTGGTTGTTGATCTTCTGTGCAGCCTAGGACCACAAGTGTGGTAAGTCTTCTTCTTCTTCTCCTTCTCTTCTTCTTTGATTCCATCTCCCTTAGCTTAGGATTAGATGAATTGGGTATAGATTGATGTTGGAATGTGTATGTATATGTATGTGCTTGGTTTTGGATGAGAGAAGACGTGATTTGATCACGTGAAGAGCTGAAGAGGAAATGCGGGATCACTTTCTACACCGTCGCCGCCCCCACGCCTAGAAGCCGTCGCCCCTGCGGAAGCTGTGTCACAGCGCCTGCGTTGCCTGCGGCCATTGTCACCGCGCCTGCGGGTTGCCTGTTCCGCCCTGTGTCTTTCTGTCACGCAGGTGCGTCTTTTCCCGGGTCTACCTAGAGTAGGGTATATCCTTTCCTTTCCTAGTATGAGCGGGTTAGTAGCATGCTAGGTATGTGTATGAGGATAGAACGATGAGGATGTGATATACCTGTATGCCGGTTATGGCTTTGAGGTTTATGAGTTAGGATATGATCCTTATGGATCCCTTGGGTCTAGGTGATACCCCTTTGATGAATATGAGTTGATATATTTTTATGCCTTGTTATTAGGCAATGTTGTCCTCCAGATTGGAGTGGACTAGGTTGAGAGTTGATCGTAGTGAGACTACTACTGAGGTTGAGGTAAGTCCATAGGACTTACTTAGCTGTCATCCTTATATTGGATGTATGCATGAGTGGTGTTTGTTATATGCTTTATAGCATGCGATATGGTTTATTACCGACCTATGATATATTGACCGCCCATTGTTGTGGTTGTGACAACTTACCTTTCATCCCGTAGTGGAGTCTGGGAAGTTCTTTGTAGTCTAGTTAGATATGGTATACGGGAAGGGCAGTGACCACTCCTTATGGTATACGGGAAGGTGCGCTGATACCACTCCAGCTAGCTATTGCACTCAGAGGCGAGGATTATATACATTCCTCGTGTCACATATATTCATATGCAGATATTTATATACTATTTGAGTGTTGGACTTATTAAAGATAACTAACCGGGTAAATGTGTGACAGCATGATTATATGTTATCATTCCTGAAGTGTGTTTTTGCTCTAACATCTTCTTATATATGTGTATGGTTAGCTAACGGTTTTATACCGTGTTGTAGATCCTTTGCAGATTAGGAGAGCTGCAGAGTGATTCAGAGGGGTGATCCGCTGAGGGCTCCGTACACTGGGGCGATATCGTGGGTTATGGGGTTTTTATGTTGTACGGATATATACTTTGATTTTGTACTCAGCGATTACTCTGTATTACCTTTTGATATGTGTGTGTGTGTGTATATATATATATATATCAGTTTTGTGTTTTGTTTTAATCTATCTGTGCCTTGTTGTCAGGCTAGGGTCTGGATCCATTGTGAGATCCTAGCCCAGTAGCACCTCGAGTCCCACGGATTTGGGGTGTTACAAACTATACATAGTGTCTCTCACTTGTATTTTGTTAAAGACAATATTCTATTTAAAAATACATAAATGAAGCAACAAACTTCCTAACATTTTTTACGGTACAAAAATGCGATTTTAATGGACTTGTGGAAAGGGTTGAAAGAAATTAAGGGAAGTAAGGAGAAACTGATTGGTCAAGCAAGAAAGAATTGTTGTTGAAATCAACCATTGTTGAAGGTTCAAGCCTCAAGCGAGTACTATATATAAAAAGTCTTGTTTTCTTAAATTTTTTTAAGTGTGTTGTAAGATTGAGCAACTAATGTGGCCAACCGGTGGAAATACGGTTGTGATAAATTCATGATTCATTAAATTTATCGAAAAAGGTGCGTACCTCAAATACTAAGGGTGAAATGAGCTTTGATATACTTGAGACAATTTTTTCTATTTGCACGCAAATTTCTCTTGAACAAGTGAAGTTGTGTAGGCAGAGTTGGCTAACACTATGAAGCACAAGAACACCCATTGCCTGAACTAGGAGTTAACCCAGGATTACCAATAGATGAGTCACTACCTCGACCATGTAGAGGATCACCATTATTCTGAACATTCACGCCACACCATTTTTTCAACAATTCCAGAAACCCGAAACTATTAAAGGATAAAGAGACATTGTGAACAATTCGATCACAATGACTCTATGCGATTGGATTCTTGAAACGAGAAGAAAAAAATCCTCGTGGAGCAACAAGAGCATTAGAATCGGGGTCTAGAAGCCTTATGTAACGCCCCAAATTTATCAAACTTGAGACGTCACGCCATTATAATTCACACATTGGGAGTATCAATCATAACCGCTTCACTAATGCTTATAATAATAATAAAAACAAGATATTCATTAGTATATTGAATTGTCTGCTAAAAAACGACTCAAATTAAGCACATATAATGTAAATTATTTTTAATTGTTGTATTTTTTTATTTGTATGTATTACATGGTAAAAAAAAAAGCCTATGTAGTAATAAAACAACATAGAGCGCTCTCCGATAACCGATAAAAATCCCTATCCAATCATACAACAACATTGAGCTGCTCCGGCGAACTGAGTGTCACAATAAGATCCGACATGAGGAATGGTATTGCACATTGATGAACAATCTGCTTCAGTGTGGCAAGCTCCAACATAGTTGCAAGTTGTAGCTTCAACGACACTACCAAAATTTGCATACCACAAAAAAATTAATTAAGTGAGATATGTTTACGTACTACATGCAACTCAAAGCAACAGTACTTAAAAATATACATTTGTTAATAATTTATTCTTTTGTTAAACATGGCACTTAATTAACCTCGAGTCATCCAACTAATGTATGAAGTTTTCAAGTGTTTTTATTTTATCAAAATGTATAATAAAAAGACATGATACGACGAAAGTGTTGTAAAAACCAAACCAAAATAATAACATATAATTGATTTACCTATTATGCGTGCATTAATATATGTAAACATTCTCGATTATAAAAATAACGCACAATAAATACATAAATTTATAAAAATGTTAAAAATAAATTAAATACATGATTATATATATATATATATATATTAGGCTTGAGTTAAAGTGGAATGTGATATGGGTTTAAAAGTAGGAAGGATCACAAACATTGAATCAAGTAACAATTGTTCAAACGTAATATGTGTTTATTCAACTAAAAATTGTTCGAATATATTCAAAATTGTTCAACTATACGATCAATTGTTCAAATATAATATGAACAATTTATACATCTAACAAATTTTAGTTGAACAAATACATTTATTACTTGATTTAAAGTTTGTGGTTCCTTTTTACTTTTTAACCCTAAGACCCCTACTCATATGATCCAAATCCTACGCATATATACATGATAAAAATTAGAGATATAAGTTGATATATTAGTACCTTTTGATTGAGTAAAAAGAACTAAGAAAACAAATGCAGGGATAGTTAGATGAACTCTTGATGTTGCCATAGGCATTTTGATGATTAAAAAGATGAGAGTATCTTGTTAGCGAATTATGATACAAATATATTTGCATAACCACATTATATAGTGGTCGATTTTAGAAGCATACTATATAAGATGATATATGCTATATCATTATTAGGGAAATAAATATTCTAGTCGATTTTCTTTGAAAAGGAAGAAAAGATTAATTATCTTCTAAAGCTTTAAAATATTTATTATGAAAGTAGGAAATAAAAGATGTATCAAATAAATATTTAAAAGAAAAGATATTTATATTTTTAAAAACTAAAAGCATATTTTTATTTTTTATTGTACTTTTTGTACATTTACATATATTTGAATATGGTATCCTCAACTTTGGAAAATTATCCATAAATTGTGAAAGGAATTGTAAGTTTTCAAACTTTTAAGGGAATTAATTTCCTGAATATATACTTATAGTCTTATTATACACCTCCTAGGCTCCTACAAACCTGAATCATATCATACCAATAAATGTAATGAGATTCGTATTATATATATATATATATATATATATATATATATATAAATATGCTTTTTACAAATTATTTTAATTAGGCAAACATATTTTCTAAATTTTGATCGTTTATTAAACACCTTTTATTTTATTTTATTTTATTATTTATATACCTTAATTTAGTAAAGTAGGCGACGTTGGTACTGACCTCACAAATTTTCTCGAAATAATTGTTTTTACTAAATCACTTATTAAGTCAATAAATTTTTTTATTTTTTTATACTAAAACTAGACCTTAAAAGATAATTTTGCCAGTTATCCTAGTAAAATAATGTAAAGATTTGATCAATAACAATTATGTTGTACAATCTCTATTTTAACCTAAAATTTTAACTAAAAAATAGTAAAATTTGTGGGATAATAACAAAAATAAAACATATTAGATATTCTAACGTAAAACTTGTCGGAGAAGTTCTATTTTATCCTAAAACTAGCTTAATACTCGTGCCTTGAACGGGATTTGTTAAAAAAAATATACGATAAAATATGTTATTTTAAAAATTAATTTGGGTGGCATAAAACTAAAAAATAAAATACTTTTTAGGTGAAATTTGAGTTAACTCGAATGAAGTCGGAGTTACCGTAAATTAATATGTAAATTATTGGTAAAAATCTTGTAAAGAGAAATAAAGTAATTGTAAATCAACGATGTTTTCTCAATCATTAAAAATAAATGATGTTAATGAATTCTAATTGGTGTATTTAGTATATATCCAAACAATGATATTTGATGGTTTTATAGTTGTATAGTAATTTCAATTGATATAAATTATCTATAAAAAAAGTTTAAAGTTTGTTATTAATCTAATTTGGACTTTTTCACAAAAATATTTAGTAAGTAATGAATCAACTATACATATTTTTTAAACTTTGAGTATGTAACGTTCCAAATTTAGAATCCGGGGTGTCATAGGGTGTGAACCACACAGTGGATTCACTAGATTTAGTCTGACAACATCACTATCGGACCTTCCAACAAGAGCACGACAAAACAATAAAACATATCCGACCTTTAATTTACAGTAATTGGATTAACATGCAATTTAAATCATGTGAAGAAAAAGACCCGGACAGTCACAACCTTAGAGACTAAATCTCAAGATCAACCACAAAGATAACAAAAGCACAACCGCCTTCCCAAAACCTTAGGCACACGCGGGTACGGCTGATCACCAACTCTGAAAATTCATCCGGAACAAACCTAGAACAAACCTAGAACCTGAAATTATCCTAAACATACAACAACATATAAAACCATTAGCTAGCGTCACAAAATTAGAGTCGGAGCTCCAGAATCAGATCAAACTTGTATGCTTCATATGAGGAACGTCAAATTAAAAATACTAAAATAGCAGTCAAATTTACCTCCTATAAATATTATATTTAAGGCTAAGTCAGACAAATAATGTATATGCCACATTTCATCAAGTCATGTTATTTAACTTCCTAACATTAATCTTCTATGACATAACCACAAAATAAAACGGAAAACAAATAGTCCAAGCATATCAACGATAAGAAATGTATATACAATAATCCAATAAACATGTAATGCGTATGATGACAATGATTAGAATGATCTGCAATGCAATCCGATGCAATGAAATATATGTATCAACTCTCACACTCGGCAACGCAAGGTAACGTAACGCTCTCTCAAGTCTACATGTGCCCCTCCGGCGTACTAATGGTTACGAAGATCTGTCATCACGTCTCCCATTATTTATATCCATCTTCTTTCCCCAGCTCGGTTCCCACTAGGAGACCGTCCAAAACATATATGCACGTTTTTATATATTGAAGGGGCTTCCACCACGTTGCACAATCATGTCTGGGACATCACTCCCTCATCGAGGTCACCATGCCCATGACCGTACCGGTGGTTGCCAATTGTAAAATAATTTAAAATCATATTTTAACTTTATAATACGATCTTCAAAAGAAAACAGGAAAAACTAACTATACTCATAAGTAACACGCCCTAACTTGCAACACGGGTTCCTCAACATCATTCATCAACAAAACCAATTCCAACATATCATCAAAGCCAACTATCACATGATCATCACCCAACACAACCATATACTAAATTACTTGTCTCAAAATTCGTAACACCAAATCATTCTCGCCCAAAACATCTAACGTCTATCTACACACGTCTCATAAGTATACTCATCAAAACACTAGATCAAACCCAATAAAACTCTTATTAGTCACTCTCCTTACAAGATCATACGTCACTACATACTTTGATACCACAAATATCAAATACATCTATCACTTAAGGACATCTAATACACATTCTAAGTTCCTTCAACTCTCATTACTATAAAGACAACTATTCAATCATATAACTTATCACCATTCTCACCTTATCATATTTCTTTCCATCACATGCAACCATTATCTTATACCGTCCTTCATAATCGTCAACATCTCTTATCATCAATACATGCATTCATGTGTTTCAACCTCCTACTATCACAAACACCATCATATCTAAAATACTTATAATGATCATATCTTTACGATCTCATCACTATCGATAATACTTTCCATAATCATTCTATATCAATCCCTAACATTATTCCTAGACACTACCGTCATAATATCAACATCCTCTAAACACTCAAGCTAAAACAATTTACACAATTTAATAAAAATTATTTAAAATATAAAATAATATAAGTATAATTTCTAAAATGTGTTCTACTCACACTCAACCACAAATATAATCTGAAACAGGACGGCAACTAAGTAAGTCGGTATGACTTACCTTATAATGACGGATTCCACAATCACCGTGATAAATATCCAACACAAGTCATCGACATAAAATACCTAATAATGATGCAAATCATGCAACATATCAGCAATCACCTCAAACAATATAAAGAATCAATAACCAAGTCCTAGATCGATGGATTCCAAATAAGGTTTAGGAAACCTTACGTGTCGACGGTCAAATATTGTGCGTCAATGTTAAATCAAGTCTCTCTTAGTATCCAAAAGTGCCTCCAAGGTATAAGATACCTAAACAAACCAACCACACAAGTTTTAGTACCAAAACTTGGGCCCTAATTGTAATTATAAAAATATCGGCCATTTCCCAAAAATTATAATATTGGGTCAAAATCCGTAATTAACTAATTCGGGACAATTTGTGAACTTTTAAAAGTTTGGGTATTTTTTTTGTAAATGGAAACTTGGGACATTTTCTGCAATTATCCTGTTTAGGGCAGATTTGCAATTTCCAAAAGTTCGGGCCATTTATGTAATTACAAAGTTTGGGACAAATCCTGTAATTACCTAAAGTACCGAGTTGACTCGGCGGGTTGACTCACTGAGTTTCATATCTGAACTAAGTGGTCGTCTCCCTCCTGCATATCCGGCGTCTTGCTTTCCTGCGGCAGAGACGGCTTCTGGTGGCGGTCGACGGCGGTGGGTTCGCAGTGGCGGCGAGGGTGGCTTCCTCCATTGGCGGCGGCGACAACACCGATGATGGTTCGAGGCTAATAGGTCGGGGCTCGCTGGGGCTCGGCGTCGCAGACCCGGATCGAAGATGGACGAAACGAATCCGGCTCGACAACAAGGGCGACGGTGAGGCATCGACTCCGGCGGCTCAGAGGGCGGAGACCAGGGAAGATTGACTTCATGTCCGTCGGGTTGTCATCCTGCGCGAGACGAAGGAGGCGGCGGCCATAGATCTTGGCTCGGCTGGTCTGAATCTGTGCTTGACTAGTTTAGATCCGATTCGACTGGTAAAGTCCCTATAGCTCGAACGAAGACTCGAACCCGACTGGTCCGACTGGTGGTGGCTCAACTCCGGTCTGTAGAGGGGAAGAGGTTGGTGGTCCGACTAGTTCAAGGGAAGGTAGGTACCGCAGTGGCTCGCGAAGACAGGCTGACGGTTGGGCTCAAAGAGCACAGTCCCAACTCGATTGGAGGTCCGAGTTCCGGTGGTGAACAATGAGGCATGAACAGTGACTCGGGAAAGAGAAAGGCAGAGGAAGGGAGAGTTAGGGTTTTGGTGGGGAAGATGAATAGTATCCCGTAATTAACGTTAATTACTTTGTATCATTATCCAACAAATTTCCAGTTAAGACGGATTTAAGTTTTTAGCTTAATAATCTTGATTAAATTCGAAATTAAAATGATTACGAAAAATCCCGGAAAATTGGCTATTACAGAGTATTATTAGTGAATGATGGAGATAAATATATACGTGATAAAATATAAATTGTACTCATATAATAGGATAGTCACTTATTATCGAATTAGATAATAAGAATTTTTGAAATTGAGATATTTAATGATTTTAAATCACCTTGATTTCACAAATAAGTTGAGGTAGTAGAATCAATAACATTTTATCTATATATTATTTCATAGTATCAGTATTTTATATGTAAGAGCCTTAGTCTTTCGGACTGGAATTTGACTTTAGTCGAGATTGGCTTTGACAGAGATTGACATAGCCGCCCCCGCGGGTTTGTATGCCGCCCCAGCGGGTTTTCGCTCCCGCGGCCCAGGGAACCGCTCCCGCGGTCTCTTGCGGCTGCAGCCGGTTTTATTGACCGATTGACCGTGCTTTACCTTTTTTCCTTACTTCTTCCATTTTACCTTGCTAAGCAAGGGTTTCATTTCATTTCCTTCCCAGCCAATTCACGTCCTTCTTGCTTCTCCTTCTCCTTCTTGATCTTGTGCTTGGTTTTCCCTTGAGTTTTGTAAGAGAGTTGTTGTGGTGGATGTTGATGTTGATGCTAGTGGTTGGTATGCTGAGCTTGGAAGCTAGCTGCTGTGAGTGTTGATCTTCCCTGCAGCCTAGGACCACAGGTGTGGTGAGTGATCTTCTCTTTCTCTTCTTTCTTTCTTTGATTCCATCTTCCTTAGCTTAGGATTAAATGTTTGAGTGTAGTTTGATGTTGGTTGTGTATGTGTATGCTTGTATGTGACTTTGGATGAGAGAAGACGTGGTTTGATCACGTGAAGAGCCGAAGAGGAATCGCGGGGTTTCGTTCTGCATCGTTGCCGTTCCCGCGCCCGGAAGACTCCGTCCCTGCGGAAGCCGTGCCCGCGCCAGCGCCCGCGCCTTGCCTGCGTCCCTTGTCACCGCGCCTGCGGGTTGTCTATTCCGCCTCTGCGTCCCTTGATCACGCAGGTGCGTCTTGTCCCGGGACTACCTATAGTTGGGTAGCTCCTTTCCTTTCTTAGTATGAGGGACTTAGTACCATGCTAGGTATCGGATGTTGATGAGTATGATATAGATATGCCGGTTACGGCTTTGAGGTTTACGAGTTGGACATGATCCTTATGGATCCCTTGGGTCTAGGTGTGACCCCTTTGTGTGATAGGAGTTTGATGTATATATATGTATGCCTTGTATAGGTTGTGTTGTCCTCCAATTTGGAGTGGACCTGAGTGAGAGCTGATCATAGTGATACTACTTCTGAGGTTGAGGTAAGTCCATAGGACTTACTTAGCTACTATCCTTATATTGGATGTGTGCATGAGTGGTGTTTGTTATATGCTTTGTAGCATGCGTTATGATGGTCACCGACCTATATTATATTGACCGCCCATTGTAGTGGCTATGACAACTTACCTTTCATCCCGTAGTGGAGTCTGGGAAGTTCTCTGTAAGCTAGTTAGACCTGGTATACGGGAAGGGCACCTACCACTCCATATGGTATACGGGAAAGTGTGCTGATACCACTCCAGCTAGCTATTGCACGCAGAGGCGAGGGTTATATACATTCCTCGTGTCACGTATATTCATATACATCTATTTATATGATTGAGTGTTTGGACTTATTAAAGATAATAAATCGGGTAAATGTGTGAAAGCATGTTGATATGTTATAACTCCCGATGTGTGTTTGTGCTCTAGCATCTTCTTATATATGTGTATGGTTAGCTAACGGTTTTATACCGTGTTGTAGATCCTTTGCAGGTTAGGAGAGATGCAGAGTGATCCAGAGGGGTGATCTGCTGAGGGCTCCGTACACTGGGCGATATCGTGGGATAAGGTACTCAACAGTATTTTGTATCACCTTTTTGATATATATATATATATATATATATATATATATATATATATATATATATATATATATATATATATATATATATATATATATATATATATATCAGTTTTATGTTTTGTTTTAATCTATTGGTTCCTTGTTGTAAGATTCAGTGAACTTGTTGTCAGGCTAGGGTCAGGATCTATTGTGAGATCTTAGCCCAGTAGCACCTCGAGTCTTACGGATTTGGGGTGTTACATTATAAAAATATGATAATCATAAAAATACCAACCTTTTCCATCGATCTCTATATAAATTTACTTGTCTAATATAAAATCTTGTTAGATATATACAATTAAATAGTCGGCTCTTTCTAAAATGTTTATTAAATATAGATTACACATGTAGTAATTTTTAATCAATTAATATTTTGACCAAAATACA
Organism: Fagopyrum tataricum; assembly: GCA_002319775.1. NCBI lineage: Eukaryota > Viridiplantae > Streptophyta > Magnoliopsida > Caryophyllales > Polygonaceae > Fagopyrum > Fagopyrum tataricum. The sequence goes on from CM008280.1 coordinate 26,531,900, forward strand.
TAAATCCTATATAGTTATTGAATTTGGATATATATATATATATATATATATATATATATATATATATATATATATATTAAGATCAATTTACATAATAATAACTTTATTCTAATTAAGTAAACAAAAATTTAAGACATACCTCATATTGAAAGAAGACATGTGGTAAAATGGTAGTCCAAAAAGATAATTCTCAAGACAATAAAAATAATGTATAGTTATATTTGGTACAAAATGATATAGGATCAATTTTGTTTTATAAATGGCAATAAGTTTATTTTCTCTCAAAAAATAAATTTTTAAAAAATATATGTAAAAATGAGGTGGCACCTTGTAGAGATGACACATGGAAAAATGTGACGTGGCTTAATGTACGGGTGACAAATGGCAAAATTCGAGGTGGCATAACTTGATAATGACAAGTGGCATTAGCCACTTCTGTTTTAGTATTATACTAGTTTTAATATCCGTGCCCTGCACGGGTTAGACGACAATTTGTGTGTCATTAAAAAATGTTTAATAATTGTCTTAATTGTTATGTAATACTTGTTGTAAGGCTGTAATTTTCACAATATGAATGAAAATGATGCAAAAATCCAAATCCTGCAATAACAATCGAAAAAGAGGATTTCGGGACAATATTCTTTGAGATAATCGAATGTCAAAGTTAGTATCGATCCCATAAAGATTTAGGGTTTATTAAATTAAATGTTGGGATACGTGACGTGGAGTAATGAATAGACGACACTGTAAAATTGATGAGGTAACCGTAGGAAACTACGTCAAGTATCAGTTCACGGGTTGTTTTAGTATATAAGATAAATAAGAAGTCATACGTAAAACATATAATCACAAAAAAAGAAGGATAAAACAAATCATAAAATTTAAATAGTGAATTACCTAAAATTAATAAGATTAATAGCATATGTCAAGTTATTAAAATAAAAATACTATTAAAAATTTTTTTTAAAAAAAAAGAAATAGAAAACTCAAAATAATAACAACTATCAATTAAACTCAATAATACCAACTTTACAAATTATTGAAAGTGATACATCCAATCAACGTATTTATAAAAAAAATATATAACTTTTTTTTCTGAAAAAATTCCAACTCCGGTTTTGGTTTGACAACTAATTTAAGTAAAAAAATATAATTTTTATAAAAAAATTGTAACTTTTTTGATTTTTTTCCTGAGTTTTTTGTTTTGATTTTTTTAAACGCTTTTGTGTAAATGACAAAAAAAATTTATTAAAAGTATTTTCTTTATATTAAAAAGTCGATATTGTTTAAAAAAAATAATTTTTTCCCGATTTTTTCCCATATATTTTTTAATATAAAATTTATGAGTTTTTATACAAAATTATTTAAAAATATCTGAAATTTTTTCCAAACAATAATAAAATCAAATTTTTTTATATGTCAAAAAAACTTATTCTAAAAAATCAATTTTTTATTCTTATATTTTTATTGTTTAAAATGAAGAAATATTTTTTTTAATCCTTTAAAAAAACGATTTTTATAAAAAAAAAAAAGTTTTTAAGTTTCAGAAAAAAAAAAAGAAAGTTAAAAAATATAAATAAACAAAATATTAAAATATTTAAAATATTTAAATAAAAAAATAAAATATATAAGTTTTAGAAAGTATAATGTTCAATTAAAAATTAAAATTATAAGTTAACAAAATATTAATATCTTTAAAATTATATTGCAAATCTTAACAATTTCGAATTTTAAATTATAGTTAATTAAAGGTCAAATAATAATATGCGGGCCTAACAATAAATTAGTTATTAAACTATTTAAAGTAAATTCATAAATTAAATATTTAAATAATTTGTTTAACATGGTGGGACCTGAATTAGCAAAAAATTGACACGTGTAAATTTAACGACATGCATTCACCAAGCTCTGCCACGTGTAAATTTAATAACGTGGATTCACTAGACTGTGTCACGTGTAAGTTCACGGGCTGCTTTAGTATATAGATAGATAGTAGACTTTAATTAAAAATCAATACAACTTGTGGAATAATCAAAAAAATAAAAATTATCGGATAAGCTATTTTCTAACGTAAAACTTGCAGGAGAAGTTCTATCGTAACGTACTATGTTTTACTTTCCGCTATATATGGATCACCTAATTGTGTTGGATTCATTAATCTCCCATGTTCTTATAAGTAGATTTTTTTACGTCATTCCACGTAAACATTCGATTACTTCATCTTGAAAAATAATTTTTTTCATTGTTGTGTCTCCTAATGTGTTCTCATAATCATTATGTCATATAAAGTTTTATTGATATGTATGTTATTGAAAAATAAAAAAAATTGATTTTTTCGTATATATTTATGTTGAACCAATTATATACATGAACGGAATTCTTTGATTTATATTGTTATAACCGGAAAATTTCAATAATTTTCGTGGTTATTTTAAAATTTTTATTAAATTTAATTTTATATTTCTTTTCCAGAGAACCCGAATCGATAACGAAGAAATAAATTAAACGGATCTAAATCCGATCAGATAGTTAAACCAAACCGAATCCCTTAATTACTTCCCTCCTCCTTTCCTTGTGACCTTGACATCTCTCCACACCTGCACCACGAACCTCGGCACCGGAGAACTCTTTGCGTCTTCTCCTGCGTACCTTCCTCGCCGTCGGATCTATAACGCTTATGTTGTCATTTTGGGTGCATGTGCATGGTTTTGTTGTGTAAACTTTTATACAACAGGTTGAATGTTTTCAGTATTTGTATGTGCTTCTTGTTAATACTATTATTATTATTATTATTATTATTATTATTATTATTATTATTATTATTATTATTATTATTGGTAGGTAAATACGAGAATATTTGGATATAGTGTTGTTAGATCAAAAGAGAAAATATCTCGTTATTTAAGTTAACTTGCATTTTATTATTATAATTATTATTATTATTATTATTATTATTACTATTATTATTATTATTATTATTATTATCATCATCATCTGTAATCTTATAAATTGGGTGATCATAAAATCGATTTAATACTAGATTTATCCAACCATAATTTATCATGTTATCAAAGTCTAACGATTTTGACCCCAAGCCTGGTTGCCGCGAACCAACCGGCGTCCAAATATATTGTTTTCACCGATCTAATGGTGTTAATCTACCGTTCTTATCAGTCTACCATTATGTTGTTTAATTCCCTTTTACTTGTTGTTGGCGTTTGTTTATCTACCCTCACTTCAACTCTAGAAGTGTATTGCAATATATATGAAAATATTTGGATATACAATCAGTATGTAACACCCCAAATCCGTAGGACTCGAGGTGCTACCGGGTTAAGATCTCACAATGGATCCTGACCCTAGCCTGACAGCAAGTTCACTGAATCTTACAACAAGGCACCGATAGATTAAATACAAAACATAAAACTGATATAAAAATCTCAAAAGGTAGTACATAAGTACCGCTGAGTACAAAAGAAACATATATCCGTACATCAAATATCCCATATCCCACTATAATAATCCCAGTACCCTCAGCGGATCACCCCTCTGGATCACTCTGCAGCTCTCCTAACCTGCAAAGGATCTACAACACGGTATAAAGCCGTTAGCTAACCATACACATATATAAGAAGATGCATAAGCACAATCACACACCAATGAATAATAAACACATCAACATGCTATCACACATTTACCCGGTTTATTATCTTAATAACGTCCAGTCACTCAAGCGTGTATATATATATATATATATCAATATGAATATATGTGACACGAGGAATATAACTCTCGCCTCTGGGTGCTCATGGCAGCTGGAATGGTCCCTGGTCACACCCACCCGTGTACCCAAAGGGAATGGGGAGTGGCCAACCGTTTACCAAGTCTGACCCAACCACAGAGAACCCCCCAGACTCCAAAGGGATGAAAGGGACAGTTATAATGGCCCTACAATGGGCAATCACTATACCATAGGTCGGTGACCATCATAACGCATGCGATAAAGCATATAACAAACACCATTCATGTACACATCCAATATAAGGATGGCAGCTAAGTAAGTCCTTTGGACTTACCTCAACCTCGAAGTCTCAATCCAAAGAACTCCAACTCTGGAGATCAACACTGCCTAAATAAGGCATCACAACATATATCAAACTCATATCCATCATAGGGGTCACACCTAGACCCAAGGGATCCATAAGGATCGTATCCTAACTCATAAACCTCAAAGCCATAACCGGCCTACAGATATATCACATCCTCATCATTCTACCCTCATACACAGGCCTAGCATGCTACTAACCCGCTCGTACTAGGAAAGGAAAGGATCCACCTAACTCTAGGTAGATCCGGGACAAGACGCACCTGCGTGACACAAGAGACGCAGGGGCGGAACAGGCAACCCGCAGGCGCGGCGGAACTCAGCCGCGGGCGCGGTGACAAAGGACGCAGGCAACGCAAGCAAGGCGTGGACGCTGCGGCACGGCGGCTTCCAGGCGCGGGGGCGGCGTCTGTGCAGAACGTGAACCCGCGATTCCTCTTCGGCTATTCTCGTGATCCACTCACGTCTTCTCTTCACCAAAACTAAGCATATACATATATACATACACATAGCAACATCAACACCCTTAAACATGCATCTAATCCTAAGCTAGGAAGATGGAATCAAGAAAAGAAAGAAGAAGAAGCAAGATCACTTACCACTCTTGAGGTCCTAGGCTGCAGGGAGAGATCACACATCTCAGTAGCTGGCCTCCAAGCTCAGCATACACACGTCCATCATCAACATCAACATCAAGCCACACAACTGAGTAGGGTTGTCCGTTGCCACTCTTAATGGCTCGCTTGGAATCGCCTACGTAGACTGCAGGCTGTCGTCACACTGCGCGGAAGAACGAACTGCTGGCGCCGGCCGCGTGAGTGTGGTTTGCGTAGAGAAGGGAGGTGCGTGACAGAGAACGTGATCTGGTTGTTGGGATCGCACTTGATTTGCTGAAGACGTGGAAGATATCTCTCCGTCCCAGTCGGTTATCAGCCAAGAACGAGAGAAAGGCCTTCGGCAAAAAGAAAGAAAACAAGGGTGCGGCCTTTGGCCCAGAAAAGAAGAAAGAAAGATACAGAGGTGGGCCGGGTTTGATCTCAAGCCCACGGAAAGAAGAAGAGAAAGGCCCATGGCTTGTATAAGTGTAGCAGCCAGCTTGCTCCGGCCCAAAAGGAAAGAAAAGCAGGTGGCCCGCTTTGCTCCAGTTCAAGAAGAAAGAAAACGACGGCCCACTGGCCTAAAAATGTATGTAAAGAACCAATTGACGAACGCAAAACCGGGTAAACTGTTGTTTTGTTCGATTGAAAACCCGGAAACACTACCGGTGTCGGAATAAAATTTTCCGGTTATTACAAGAGCAACCCTCAATACGAAAAACGAATAAATTCATAACTTATTCGTTACTAACCCGATTGACGAACCGAAAGAAGATTCTGGATCACAGGGACGAAGGCTACGCTAGGACACCACCAATTTCACCGGAAACCGAGCGACGGAACCGGCCATGTAAAGGATATGCACGACCTTGCCTTAACTTCGACGCAAACGCGAAACGTTGGTACCGAAATGAAGAGAATGAAGAGAGATATCTGAAACCTCAAACGGAATTGAAATTGAATTACAAAAGAAGAGTAGATTTGAGTTTGAAGGTTGAGAGAAAACAGTGCTTTTATGAAGAAATGTGAAATGAAATGAATTACAAAACTGAATTTCCGCTATTTATAGCGAAAATGATAATTATCCTTTAACGAAGTCGATAATTATCTTTTTTACCGTTCCAAATGCGGTTTGAGCCCATTCTCCAAACTTCTCGAAATTGGAGTGATAAATCCGGAATATTGTGTGGATAATTAGTTCACAATTTTCTCGGAAAATGCGTAATCCTAAGCCGCCTTTGTTAGCCGCTAAGAAACAAAATAGTGACTCTTTTGGCCGTATTGCCTTTTCATATTATTTCACATCTAGGACATATCCGATGTCCTGATCATTTCTCTCAACTGCAGTTTTATTAATTAGAGCTCTCAAATGCTCCAAATAACATCGGAGGGTAAAAACTATTCCCCGGAGGAAAAAGTGAAATTTTTTTCACAAGTCCCAAATTACGTCACGAACATCATGATGGAATTCATAATCATCATGTACGCACTGTTTGCGAGTTATGAGTCAATTACTATCGATAATTAAGTTTATCATCATAAATTAGGATTAAGAAATCATAGCTTTTACATCAAGCAAGTACTATATATAAAAAGTCTTGTTTTCTTAATTTTTTTTAAGTTTGTTATAAGATTGAGCAACTAGTGCGGCCAACCGGTGGAAATACGGTTGTGATAAATTCATGATTCATTAAATTTATCGAAAAAGGTGCGTACGTCAACGGTTAAGGGTGAAATTAGCTTTGATATACTTGAGACAATTTTTTTCTATTTGCACGCAAAATGCTCTTGAAAAAGTGAAGTTGTGTAGGCAGAGTTGGCTAACAGTATGAAGCACAAGAGCACCCATTGCCTGACCTAGGAGCCAACCCAGGATTACCGATAGATGAGTCACTACCTCGACCATGTAGAGGATCACCATTATTCTGAACACTCACGCCACACCATGTTTTCAACAATTCCAGAAACCCGAAACTATTAAAGGATAAAGAGACATTGTGAACAATTCGATCACAATGACTCTATGCGATTGAATTCTTGAAACGAGAAGAAAAAACCCTCGTGGAGCAACAAGAGCATTAGAGTTGGAGTCTAGAAGCCTTATGTAACGCCCCAAATTTATCAAACTTGAGACGTCATGCCATTATGATTCACACATTGGGAGCATCAACCATAGCCGCTTCACTAATGCTTATAATAATAATAAAAACAAGATATTCATTAGTATATTGAATTGTCTGCTAAAAAACGACTCAAATTAAGCACATATAATGTAAATTATTTTTAATTGTTGTATTTTTTTATTTGTATGTATTACATGGTAAAAAAAAAAGCCTATGTAGTAATAAAACAACATAGAGCGCTCTCCGATAACCGATAAAAATCCCTATCCAATCATACAACAACATTGAGCTGCTCCGGCGAACTGAGTGTCACAATAAGATCCGACATGAGGAATGGTATTGCACATTGATGAACAATCTGCTTCAGTGTGGCAAGCTCCAACATAGTTGCAAGTTGTAGCTTCAACGACACTACCAAAATTTGCATACCACAAAAAAATTAATTAAGTGAGATATGTTTACGTACTACATGCAACTCAAAGCAACAGTACTTAAAAATATACATTTGTTAATAATTTATTCTTTTGTTAAACATGGCACTTAATTAACCTCGAGTCATCCAACTAATGTATGAAGTTTTCAAGTGTTTTTATTTTATCAAAATGTATAATAAAAAGACATGATACGACGAAAGTGTTGTAAAAACCAAACCAAAATAATAACATATAATTGATTTACCTATTATGCGTGCATTAATATATGTAAACATTCTCGATTATAAAAATAACGCACAATAAATACATAAATTTATAAAAATGTTAAAAATAAATTAAATACATGATTATATATATATATATATATATATATATATATTAGGCTTGAGTTAAAGTGGAATGTGATATGGGTTTAAAAGTAGGAAGGATCACAAACATTGAATCAAGTAACAATTGTTCAAACGTAATATGCATTTATTCAACTAAAAATTGTTCGAATATATTCAAAATTGTTCAACTATACAATCAATTGTTAAAATATAATATGAACAATTTATACATCTAACAATTTTTAGTTGAACAAATACATTTATTACTTGATCTAAAGTTTGTGGTTCCTTTTTACTTTTTAACCCTAAGACCCCTACTCATATGATCCAAATCCTACGCATATATACATGAAAAAAATTAGAGATATAAGTTGATATATTAGTACCTTTTGATTGAGTAAAAAGAACTAAGAAAACAAATGAGGATAGTTAGATGAACTCTTCATGTTGCCATGAGCATTTTGATGATTAAAAAGATGAGAGTATCTTGTTAGCGAATTATGATACAAATATATTTGCATAACCACATTATATAGTGGTCGATTTTAGAAGCATACTATATTTGATGATATATGCTATATGATTATTAGGAAAATAAATATTCTAGTCGATTTTCTTTGAAAAGGAAGAAAAGATTAATTACCTTCTAAAACTTTAAAATATATATTATGAAAGTAAAAATAAAAGATATATCAAATAAGTATTTAAAAGAAAAGGTATTTATAGTTTTAATACCTAAAAGTATAATTTTATTTTTTATTGTACTTTTGTACATTTACATATATTTGAATATGGTATCCTCAACTTTAGAAAATTATCCATAAATTGTGAAAGGAATTGTAAGTTTTCAAACTTTTAAGGGAATTAATTTTCTGAATATTACTTATAGTCTTATACACCTCCTAGGCTTCTACAAACCTGAATCATATCATACCAATAACTGTAATGAGATTCGTATTTTATATATATATATATATATATATATATATATATATATATATATATATGCTTTTTTTGAATTATTTTAATAAGGCAAACATATTTTCTAAATTTTGATCGTTTATTAAGCACCTTTTATTTTATTTTATTATTTATATACCTTTACTAAAGTAGGCGACGTTGCTGCTGACGTGCTGACCCCACGACTTTTCTCAAAATAATTTTTTTTACTAAATCACTTATTAAGTCAATAAAATTTTTTTTTTACTAACACTAGACCCTAAAAGATAATTTTGCTAGTTATCCTAGTAAAATAATGTAAAGCTTTGATCAATAACAATCTTGTTGTACAATCTCTATTTTAACCTAAAATTTTAACTAAAAAATAGTAAAATTTGTGGGATAATAACTAAAATAAAACATATAAGATATTCTAATGTAAAACTTGTCAGAGAAGTTCTATTTTAATTAAAAAAAATAAGTAAAACTTGTGGAATAATCACAAAAATAAAAATTATCGGATAAGCTATTTTCTAACGGAAAACTTGCAGGAGAAGTTCTATCGTAACGTACTATGCTTTACTTTCCGCTATATATATGGACCACCTAATTGTGTTGGCTTCATTAATCTCCCATGTTCTTATAAGTAGATTTTTTTCATTATTCCACGTAAACATTCAATCACTTTATCCTAGAAAATAATTTTTTTCATTGTTGTGTCTCCTAATGTGTTCTCATAATCATTATGTCATATAAAGTTTTATTGATATGTATGTTATTGCAAATAAAAAAATTGATTTTTCGTATATATATTTATGTCGAACCAATTATATACATGAACGACATTCTTTGATTTATATTGTAATAACCGAAAATTTTTAATAATTTTCGTGGTTATTTTAAAATTGTTATTTAATTTAATTTTATATTTCTTTTCCGGAGATCCCGAATCGATAACGAAGAAATAAATTAAATGGATTCAAATCCGATCAGATAGTTAAACCAAACCGAATCCCTTTACTTCACTCCTCCTTTCCCCATGACCCCTAGCATCTCTCCACACATGCACCACGAACCTCATCACCGGAGAACCCTTTGCGTCTTCTCTTGCATACCTTCCTCGCCGTCGACCGGACCTTCCTGCTCTCATCTATAACGCTTATGTTGTCATTTTGGATGCATGTGCATGGTTTTGTTGTAAATTTTATACAACAAGTTGAATGTTTTCATTATTTCCCCGTGTTTCTTGTTGCAAGGTCCTATAGTGATGTTGTTGTCAAACTAACTAATGGGACCCACCGTGTGGTCCCTAGACAAGTGGCGATTTGAGTTATTTAAAACCCGGATCGTTATAATATATACACTCAACATTTTAAGTATGGGTAAATTCATAAACCCTATATCACTAATGGTACTCCATATTAATTGAAATATCCAATGATAGAAACAAAAAAAGGAGTTGGCATTGATACAAGTGGGAGCTCATAATTTTAACTCGATACAACGGGGTATGGACATCTCCCACGAACTGGATCAACTATACGCTGATGAGGAGCGGTTTTGGCACATACGTGCTCGAACTAATTACCTACGGGATGGAGATCGAAATACCTCGTATTTTCACCACAAGGCAAATCAACGAAATATGAGGAACTCAATTGAGATGTTGACTACATCGTCAGGAGCTGAAATCTATTCACAGGAGGAATTTGTTGCGGAAATAACTAGATTTTTTAATGATCTGTATACCACAACCAATCCGACTATGATAATCAAGCTTTGCTACAACTGTCCACTACATCGGAGATTCATGACGCCCTCTTCCAAATGCATCCTAGTAAATCTCCAAGTTTAGACGGTATGCACCCTATGTTCTATCAACGTTACTGGCATATTGTTGGGTAAGACATAGTGACCTTCATTCATCATTGGTGGAATGGAAATTACTTGAACCATTAACACTATTGTGATCACCCTTATTCCTAAAGTGAAGACGCCAACAAACCTCTTGGAGTATCGCCCTATTAGTCTATGCACAATCTTATATAAGATCATTACCAAATTCTTAGTAAATCGGATAAAGTCGCACCTCGATTCTATTATTTCACCATCCTAAACTGCCTTTGTTGTTGGTCGTTTTGTACTTCTATTATGGATAATGATATTGTTGCAATGGAGTTGTTTCACAAACTCAAGCGCACAACCAAAGGACGTCATGGTAGCCTGGCACTAAAGCTTGATATGAGTAAGGCATTCGACAGGATGGAAAGACCTTACTTACGCACGGTCATGCTCCGTCTAGGATTTTCACCAGTTTGAGCTCAAAAGATTATGAATTATGCGACGGATGCATCATTTACCTTTAAGGTTAATGGTGCTATTGAGGGTCACGTTACTCCTACTAGAGGTCTTCGGCAAGGAGACCCACTATCACCAATTCTATACATTATCGGGGCGGAAGGCTTATCTGCTCTCCTTACTTAGGCTACTGCTGCACACCATATTCATGGTCTAAAGGTTTTCCATAGGGCACCAACTGTGTCGCATCTCTTCTTTGTGGGTGACAGTTTAATCTTTACTCGGGCTACTTCGCAGGAATGCTCCAAGATAACTGAATTACTCATTCACTATGAAGGAGCTTCGGGACAGTAAATCAATATGCAGAAGTGTGAGATTTCTTTTAGCCTGAATATGGTGGAAGGTGTGAAGATGCAGTTGGCTACGCTGCTAGGCGTGGAGCAGATTGATTATCATGCCAAGTACTTGGGTTTGCCTACGGGAATTGGGCGTAGCAAAATGACGGTATTCGCTTATATTAAGGAGCGTATTTGGAAAAAAGTACAGGAATGGAAGGAAAAGCTCTTATCTCGTGCCGGGAAAGAGATACTTATCAAATTCGTCTTGCAAAACATCCCTTCCTATGTAATGCCTGTCTACAAGCTACCTGATACACTCATTTCGGATATTCATTATGTCCTGGCGCGTTTCTGGTGGGGCAGCACTGACTTAGTCCGGAAAGTACATTGGCGTGCCTGGAAAGATCTTTGTATTCCTAAGAGTCATGGTGGTATGGGATTCCGGGACCTCGAGTGTTTCAACCAAGCTCTACTAGCTCGTCAAGGGTGGTCCTTAATAACCCAACCTCCCTTTTGCACAAGAATTTAAAGGAAAGGTACTTCAAACATACTTCTTTCCTTAAATCGTATCGGAGTGGTCGTCCTAGCTATTCTTGGAGATCCATTTGGGGTGCAAAATCTTTATTACTGGAAGGATTAAGTTGGTGTGTTGGTACAGGTGAAAATATTCCCATTATTTCTAGATGGCTACCAGATGGGGACACTTTCATAGCACCTGAATTGCACTCTATGGCTCCAACTGATGTGTATGTCTCTGACTTCATTGATAATCCAACATTCACGTGGAATATTGGGTTATTAAATGCTATTTTCACTCCTTCAAGTGTCACAAAGATCCTACGCATTCCCCTTACCACCCGCGTTCCTCCACCACTGGATGTCCGCATTTGGGTTTCAGCTCGGAACGACCTTTTCTCTGTCAAGTCCGCTTACTGGCTTGGATGTCTTGGAACGAGCACAATCCAACCCAATGATGAATGGGCTGCTATCTGGAAGTTACCTTTGCCACCTAAGATCCTTAATTTTTCTTGGCGAATTTGTTCGGGTTATATCCCTGTTATCCATTCCTTATTCCAGAAACACGCCATTCCGAATACAAGTTGTGGCATGTGCAATATCTGTGAAGAAACCATATGGCATGCTCTTTTTTTCTGTGTATGCTCCACGTCCAATGGGTCCGATTCATCTATATTCACAATGACGGTTTTGCATGATATCTCTCTCTTATCTCCTCTTGAGGCTATCCTTTATATACAGTCTACTCATGGTGCTCCGGGAGTTTCAGAGTTTGTTATAACTTGCTGGGTTTCTTGGTCCATTAGCAATAAGTTAGTATTCTCTGGTACAAATTTCAATCAACAACTTTACATATCTAGTTCCAAACAGTTTGTTTGGGAGACCATGAATACACGTATTAGACAAGTCGGGACACTTCCTGTTATCAATGCATTCAGAAACACTTGGCTTCCCCCAGGTCTTGGACATCTGAAGTTGAACACAGATGCCGGCATCATTAATGGCGAGTTACGCCTGGGTGATGTCTTACGGGATCATAATGGTGATATCCTGATGGTTCCAACGAAGTCGGTTCAAGGTGCCCCAAATGTCGAATATGTAGAAGCAATGACACTCTTGTACGGTATTCAGAGCTTAACGGATACACATTTGACAGATATTGTCTTGGAGAGTGACTCCTTATCTATCATTAAGCAACTACATCATGACACTACTACTTTGACTCCCTACACAAACCTTCTATGTGAAGACATCTTATCAGCTCTTCCATCTTACATTTCTTTCTCTTTCAATCATGTTAGGCTTTCTGGTAATATAGTCGCGCATTATGCAACGCGGTTAGATCTCATTTCATGTACTTCCTATATTCAGTACTCCCAGTTCATGCCTACTTTTTTAGAGCTTGGGAGGTTGGATCTTATCTAATATAAGTACTCTTTGTTTGTTTCAAAAAAAAAAAAAAAAAAACAACTAAAAACATGTTGGAGCACAAATACAAACCCATACAAACCAATAATGTATTGAATTCAAAACAAGCATGTCTGCGCAATATATGGTTAAACCAATCTGAGAGACGGACATGATTATTTCAGACATTTTTGTCCTGATTTCGAGCTTCACGGAGTCAAGTGTCCTCCACATTTTTATGGAAATTAATACCGTCGCCGACAAGCTCGCTATGCATGGCCACACCGCTTCAACAGAATATGATGCTCTACCAAATGATGTTGTCGACCACATCCGCAAAGATGCAATAGGTCGGTCGGTTTCGAGAAACCGACCCACCTATTTCTCTTACCATGTATCAAAAAAAAAAACTATAAATCCAATATGCATCTAACGCTGCATCATTAGGCAAAACAATAGAAAAATGATAGGCAAAGTGACATGAAGACCGGCATGATTTTTTTTATTGCAACTTGACGTGTAAAAGGAAAGCGTATCGAATATCCTAGTAAGTTAACATGATTAATCGCTCCGATACCACTTGTTGGAATAATTAAACTCCCTGAACCATAAAATCAAAGATCATAATCATGTTAGAGTTATCAAGGAATCGAAATTTACATACCTGGTTCCATAGCGCAGCAATCAGATAAATCATTAGTGCGGAATCTAAATACCGAATGAGCGCCGTAGGTATATCGTCTTCCTCAGTCAAATCTTCTTAGGGTTTCCTAATGTTTTTTCTCTGATGGGTAGAGAATGGAAAACGATTGATTAAATTTGACGTATTGGGAACCATAACCTAATACCATTTATATATTGAAATAATAAAATCTCATTAAGCTTATTTGATCAAATCTGATATCCACTCATAAAACTCATACCGCTTAATTTAGTTACGGACTTTACTTAATCGAATCACTCTAAATAATCCACTAACAATTAGCACTCTAGATAATCCACTGACAATTAGTCGTATAATATAATTATGTACCATAATATATAATACATGTGAGATCGTACAATAAGATTTATAAATAAATGCCTACATACTCTTAACCTCTAAGCAAATTATTGCTTTTGTCAAATTTTCAGTTTTGAACCAAATCGACCTTTTAAAATCAATTTTGGGGGATTTCACTCAAACTGGTAAACCACTCAATCATCAATTGAATTCACAAATCACAATAATTTCATCCTATAATTAAAGATATCGGATTCATCCAACGTGTCTTCCAAATTAAGGTTTGAATATGAAATAGATTTGAATTAGGATAAAGTTACAAATTGGTGATGAACTGAGAAGAGAGGGGTTCGGCGGCCAACAAGAAGACGATGTTGGTTTCACATGAATCTGTTGTTGTCGCTTACATGTCCTGCGCTTAAACACACAAAGTGGAACAATGCAAAGAGGAGAGGGGTCGGCAGGTTGGAGCCTGTTAGCGAGGCGGCGTCGGGGAGAAGGTCGATGGAGGATATATTATCTCGTCGGTTCGCGGAGTAGACGGTGGCGCCGCCAACTGCATTTGATCGACAACTGAGGCAGTTGGAGAGAAGAACGATGATGAGCAGTATGCCTAATAATCTTTTATCATTTTTATGTAGAGTCATCCAAACATAAATTATAAATTGAATATAGTTCTTGATGCATAGCGTCAAAATTATTACATAATGCAAATTATAGACTTCTTTTAAGCTTTTTTGTGTAGATTTTATTTGAACATTGTGTTTTTCAAAAACCAGTTAGGGTTTGACACAATAACTTTTTGTGACAATTTGATTTTTAGAGGAATTCTTTGTGGAAATTAGATTTTTAGCTTACTTTATTTTTATTTTAGATAAAGATGATCTTTGCATAAATATCAGTGGAGATTTATAGATACGGTAAAATAATTCAAAACTAGTGTAATGTGGTATGCTAATGTGATTTAATTGAAATTTATTTTAAATTTAAATAATGTGAAAAATAATTAAAAATATATACATATATAATAATTTTAAATATTAAATTTAGTATAAAAATGCATAGAACAATAGTGTTTAGTAATTATAGACCATTATTAATCTGATTATAAAGATATTTAATTTGTTATAACGGTAAAGTGTATTAAATGATAATATATTCAGTAAATAATAATAGAAGTTTGTTAGAATGTATATATTAATTTTTTTAAAAAAATAAGTTAATGAAAAGTTTTTTAAAAATTGACGATAGGTTCTAGAAATATATTTTGAATATGTATAAGGATTATGAAGATCTATGCAGTTATTAGGAAGTAATTATTCATAGGTGTATGCGACTGTGCGTGTGCTTTATTTATTGATTATTAAATATGTTAAACATTTACGATGCTGGGAATCTTTATCTCCTCCTGTAAGTACCGACAGTCTTCAATCTTGATGGTCGACGGAGAAATACAATTTTATTTTAGTGGTGGCCCAAATACGTCAATCACTGTTCATGATTATTTTATTTTTTTTCTCCTTTTCTTTTGTCCTTACCGCTTTATGTGATTATCAGACCTCTTTAACAATAACAAGCTAACCACTAGTATTAAATTCATGCTTAATGCTTTACATTAACAAAATCATTGTCACTCAACTTGAGTCCCTTCCCTTTGCAAACAATACAATATTAAAAAAAGAAAAGTTAATCATTTATGGAATTATTACAAAAATTATTTTTAATTCGGTGTATTAATCTTCCAAAAATGTATTACTCCCTCCGTTTCTCAATAGATGTCATTAGGGTAAAAAACACACATATTAAGAAATTTAAAAGTAGAAATTATAATATTTAATGATACATAATAATTTTAAAAAAGTGTATAAAAACGATGTTAGAATGTAGAGAATTGCATGAGAATAGATGAAATATTGCTTTGAAAATATAAATAATAAATAAAAAGGTATTTAGAATTATATTTATAGAAAGTTTGAGTATTAATAACACTTATAATGCCAAATATTATGAAACAAAATTTTAAAGTTCAAATGACAAGTATTGGGAAACAGAGGGAGTATCTTATAGACTAATATATTCCGTATTGAATAGAAGAAAGAATTTGATAAGATAACCGCATTAAGTTATAAAATTGGAAATATACCTTTTATTTTTTTTGACAAAATAATATTAAATTTTTAAAAAATTCGTGTTTTGAATTTTTTAAAATATTTTTTACACAGTTTCTTGTTAATCCGTTAGAATGCATTTCATTTCAACTCAGAATTCGCACAATCCAGTTATCTTATCTACCACATATAACCGCAATATAATATAACCATATATGACAAAAAAGATTGAATATTGAATATACAAAAAATGAAAACGCATTTTAACAAGTGTAATTTGATCAAAATACAAACCTCATGGGCATCCAATAAACGTTTCTCGAATGGTCGTCATCTATCCTTACTTGAATCCATTTTTGTGTGTGAGATCTAAGTTTTTTTTGGTGTTTCATTTCGAAGAAAAAAAACAAATAGAATAAACAAAGTAGAAGAGTTTGGTGGTTGTCAAATGCGTTTCAACTTCAAATGCAATCACATTCGTTGAAGTTAAACAAACTCCACGCAATCCAAATGCATTAGATTTAAAATTTTTCAATGCAATCGACCTCTTTTGAGAAGTGCAGCTTGTAAAATCTTTGTAACATTGAGACCCTTAATTAACTACCTATATTTTGTCTTCTTTGCTTTTTTTTATATATCCATGTGCTTCAATTTTCGGTATGAGTAAACAAACACCTCCAAAAAAATCACTATTTTAAAAACAAGCCTATATATATATATATATGATTATTAAAAGCAGGGTGTAAGAAATTAGGAAACTTATGTATTTGGATCTTCTTGATTTAAATCATTATGAATGATAGTGCAAAGGAGAATCTTATTTATAATAATTGCAGTGATAGATATGGAGCAAAATCACAAAATCAAAGAAAATTTGTTATACTACGTAGCAATGTGGCTTCTTCTTTTCCATATTTATACGTGTTTTTTCTTTTGACAGATCGTGGGGATTGGGACATTGCAACCGCAGCCAACCCTCAAGACATGACAAATTATTATCATCATCATGAAATGAATGCATTCTCAACTACTTATTATTATGTGACACTTCTAATCATGAATATTTTTATGTGGTGACTTCAAATTTTTTACATGATTGATCGATCCTATAATTTTAGTACAATAAATATCTTATAATAATAAATTTATTTTTATTCTTTTTTAGTTTCGTGGACATGTTTATACATTAATAAATTATTTAAAACTTTTTCATAGGCTTAATTGACATTAAAATTATTTCAAAATTTTTATTGTTTTTTTTCTAAAAAGAACTTACTCTTATTTTTTTTTTAACATAGACATTATATTAAATTGATTTTAAAAAAAAGTTAAAATTCAATTCACATAATTAATCTCATTTTTTGACGATATGTAATATGTTTGTTGCCACGTCATCGCCAGAACTAGAATTTTTCCGGAAAAGTAAAACGTATTATTTTTTGTAAATACTTTGATGGTTTGTATCGTTAATTTTTAAGGTGTGGATACGGGTCGGATGGATGAGTGAATGATGAAATGGATGGACGAAACATTCACCCGCATCCTACCCGATCCACCGTCCGCTTTCACCCGTCCATTATCAATTTTATTATTATCAACTGATTTAAGTGGGAAAGAAAAGTCAGGTACCAGATACGAAGACAGTTTTGTAGAAGCAAGAATGAAGAATCTCGACATGAAACTTCTAAATCTGTCATGGGGAGAATACAGACAGTTAATTACGAGTCACACTCGTAGGCAACACAATCATAACTTCTTTTAATTAGAGTTAATTAATTTAATAATTTATATGGATAAATGTGCAACGTCACTTTAATTAAGGTCGTCTACCTACCTTTCTCTCTCTCCCCCATCTCCCCCGTCTCTTTCCCGTGAAGAAAATTCTCTTCTTTCGCCATTTATTTCTTCTCTCCCCACTCCCATTTTCGGTGCTTCTTTCTTTCAAACTTTGCTTCTACAGTTCCACCCCCTGCTCTTCTTCTTTCTTCTCTCCATTCACACCTCTCTCCTCTCAATTTCCACCTATTACCCCTATCTCTTGTTGAATGTTGGTTTTTTGCCGTTTTTTTCCCGAGCAATATAGTAATCGCCATTTCAAGCTGAAATACTAGGTAAAATATTCAATTGCTCGTGTTTCCAGCTTACCCTTTTCTTGTAACTTCTTAGTTTTACTTTTAATTGTTCGTGCTGCACTTTAACTGTTACTGCAGCTTATGTGCTTCTTTTCCTTGCTGAAATAGATCCGAAGAGAAGTCGTGTATTCAATGGAGGATTACCAAGTGATAGAGCAGATTGGAAGAGGGCCTTTCGGGGATGCTTTTCTTGTGCTTCACAAATCTGAGCACCACAAGTAAGCAATTTGTGTGGTTTTTCTTTTTATTATCTTAAAGACTTAATTTTCTATCAAGTAATTTAGGTGTCCAATATGATTTTAATTTATTGGATTTTCACTGAATCGTGGTATAATTGTGGTTTTTCGGACCATTAGGTATCTGATGAAGAAGATTCGCTTAGCTAAGCAAACGGAGAAGTTCAAGCGTACTGCACACCAGGAGGTTAGCCCTCAAAACCAGACTCTTTCATGCTAAACCTAAAATTGTGGTTTTGAAGTGATACATTTGCATGATTCTTTGCTCTGAAATTCATTTAACAAGTTGATTCCCCATGTTTCATTTCTTGTATGTGCAGATGGAGTTGCTCTCTAAGCTGAATAATCCTTACATTGTAGAGTACAAAGATTCCTGGGTAGACAAGGTGGGTTCACAGTATTTAGGTGGATGTTTATTACCATGAGGGTCTCGGATCAAATAATGCATTCTGACAATGTTTTGCTGTCATTTTACTTTTCTTGTAGGATTCTTGTGTAAACATTGTTACCAAGTATAGTGACGGTGGTGATATGTAAGTATAAGTTACCGCTTATGCCCCTTTTTAGTTGCTTAGGTGAATATAGTTTCTTTTCTTGCCTTCTAATGCTCTGTGGTAACTATGGTGAAGTCTGTCAATGGAACTTATCTATGTTCATCTTTAGTCTAATTTACTCTCACTGTGAACTTTCCATTATTGGTGTTTATTACTGCACCTGTTTCTTTTGTTTTGAGAATTGAGAATAAGTCCAGTGCATAAAACTTGTATCAAACTGATTGTGTTTTTCGATCTCTGATGTTCGGGTTACAGCGAGTCAATATGGCATAAGGACTGCATATATTTTCAATTACGGAGCTTGTTGAATCATCATTCATTCATTCATTCATTCATTCATTCATTCATTCATTCATTCATTCATTCATTCGTTACGGAGATCTAATCTGCTGGAATATATAGAAAGGGCTCATAGGTTATACATGTTTTTTTTGTTTCAACCAGGTCTGAGCTGATTAAGAAGGCCAAAGGATTGCATTTTACAGAAGAGGTAAAGATAGTAAATTTCCAAATGATGACACTAAAACCATAATGCATGTGCAATCATAAATTACTTTTGTATTTTCAGAAAGTCTGCAAGTGGATGGCTCAGTTATTATTAGCTGTAGATTACCTGCACTCGAATCGGATTATACACAGGGCTCTCAAGGTTGGCACACCTAAAAAAACTTTCTAATTAGATCATGTTGTTGACTTTTATAGTAAGCATTTCTTTTAAAATCTACTATGTTTGTGATGCCAGTGTTCTAACATATTCCTTACAAAGGAGAATGACATCCGAGTTGGTAATAAAGCAAGATCCTATTCTATTTAAAGTTAAATCCTTTTGACATGAAAGCCTAAATTACACTCCCCCCTAATCTCTGTTTATCATACAATGAGTGTGCAGGTGACTTTGGGCTTGCAAAACTACTCAGTCCAGACACTCTTGCTGCCTCGGTATGGGTTTCGACTTACCACTTAGAATTTAGCTTCTAAAATATAAAACGGGATTGTCGGTTATTGTGACAATGATCTTACTGGTCTTCGAGAATGTTTAGAAAATGTTAAGAGGGTTGAGAAAATTACCATTTTTCGTTGTTTAACATCTACAGTGAAACTTATACTATGACACTGATCTTACCTTAAATATATATTAACTCTACTAAGTATAACATCCTTGCAATCTATGCAGGATGTTGGCACACCTAATTGCATGTGTCCAGAGCTCTTGGAAAATATACCTTATGGCTACAAATCTGATATATGGGCACTTGGTAAGAAAGTTGGATAACTCTGATATTTCATTGATCCGAATGACTAAAAATGACTCGCATTATAGGCTGCTGCTTCTTCGAGATTGCTGCACATCATCCTGCATTCAAGGCACCTGTAAGTGCATATGATAATGTCTATATTTTTTTGGATATGTTCCTTTTAGCACTTTATATTCTATAGGCTAATTTGTTGTCGAACAGGACGTGGCAGGACTTATCAACAAGATTAACAGATCATTACTATCTCCGTTTCCCATTATGTACTCACCTGTACTGTAAGTATTTTGATCTTTGATCATCAACAAAAAGCTGAAAAACCCTGTTTAAAACACTTTAATTTTTTAAAATTTTGTAATGCAGGAAACAAATCATAAAGACCATGTTGAGAAAAAACCCTGAACACAGGCCGACGGTATGTTCCCAGATTACTCGCCAATTGTCTTGTTTTGAACATCATCTAACGGTCTTTTAACCTTTTTGTTTAGGCTGCTGAGCTCTTAAGGCATCCTCATCTACAACCTTACGTTGTCAAGTGTCGCAATGCGTCCCCTGTTTATCTCCCGGTTAGGTCCCCAAAGTCTAAGGAAAAGACACCGAAAAAGGGTTCACCAGCCAAGACAGTCAGGGATAGGACCCTGAAGCCGACAGATTTAGGAGTACGAACCAGCAATGTCCTGCCGAGTAGTAATCATCACAACTATGACAAATCCTCAACCTCGGTCACCTCAGACGAGAATCTAGAAACTAAAAGAGTTGACCGGATTAGCTACACGAGGGAAACGTACGATGCCAGTGAGAGCTCCAAATGTGACTCTTCAAGCTGTGAGCTGATTGTGTGCAACACAGAGGAGCTACTTTTCTTGCCCACAACACTGACAGAAAATGCAGAGGAAAACATAACCATAACGAGCTTGCCGGATTACTTGCCTCAAGAACTAGGTGATCCAGATACGGAAAGTTCACAACGGTGGTTAGAAGTCAACATTGAAAACACCCCTGAAAAAAGTCTAATTGAGCCCGAGAACCATGAAAACAGTTCAATGCCAATGTGTAGCGAAGAACACGCAAAGAACGAGGATGATGGAATACTGTCCTCATCCGCATCATCACCCGAACAAAAAGAATCCATTGAAGATACACAAAACACGGGAGAACCCGAAGAATGCACAGAAGAGTATCCGGTCAACTCATCATCTTCCGAGACAACCGATCTAGTAGTCCCATTAAAGGCTGAAGTACGAGAAGAAGCTGATAACACCGGAAAAATTGATGACGACGAAGCAGCTCTAAGAGAGCGCGAGATGTATCTGCTGAAAACCATCAGCAATGCATTGGGTGCTCCTACGAGCGAAATGAAGATCGGGCCTGAGATTCCGGGGCACCAAAGAGCTGATGCATTGGAATCTTTACTAGAATTATGTGCTCGCCTACTGAAAGATGATAAACTGAATGAGCTTTCGGGGGTGTTGAGACCCTTTGGGGAAGAAGCTGTATCATCTAGGGAGACGGCAATATGGCTGACCAAAAGCCTAATGGCAGCTCATGAACCTCAACAAAATTCCTGATTTGGTGTTCTTTGATTCAGTATGATGATTATGGTATGGTGTGGAGTGGAGTGAAGAGTTGGGTTTGCTTGTGTATATTTTTTGTTGTTTATGTTCCAAGGTTTGACTTGGTTGAAAGACGTTGAGGTGTTTTACTTTACACAAAGAAGACCAAATTGTACTCATGCGCGTGGGGTTTGTAGCGCATTTTTAAAATCAATATGTTTTCTTCTTTTGACTTTTTGTCGGATTTGAATTCTTAATGAGTATTCGTTGAATTGTTGCCTCGCCTTCTAAGAAATTTCGTCAGATTTGTAGTATTCGGACCATAAAGATATACTAAGGTTATCTTTTTTAGAACCTGAGGCATATATGTCGTTTTACAATATAAATGCGGACGATAATGTGTTGGGGTGTGTGATGTCATCCTGCTGAAAATAAATTCCATCTAAAAAGAGCATAAAGTTGTACCTAAAATAAGTTCAACCGCAAATGAAGGAACTATAGGATGAAATTGTGCATTCACATTAATGATTAATGTATTAAAAATATATAATTTTAAGCGGATGAATACGAGTTAGACAAGCGGTAGGGTAATGGGTCGAGTGATGGATGAAATATTCCCCCAAAGTCTACCCGATACATCTCTTGCTTCGCATCAGTTACCCGTTTCACTCGTCTTTTATTGAGTTTTGCCTCTCTTTTTTTCTCTTTGTCAAATTTAATCTTTTTTTTTTGAAAAAAGGAATTTTCGTTAAATATGGATGAAATTACCATTCCTATGTATAAAGTAGGTTGAGTCACGAAAATTTATGACAAAACATCATCGAACTGGAAGCTTCATAGTTAAAGAAAATCGATACTGACGGTACCAAAGCAGGCAGTAAACTCGGACACTTTGCTTCATTAACTCCACAACTTATGATATGATTGATTATCCTCGTGGACTTGGACTTGGACTTGAACACCCTCTTTTAGTTTTTTCTTATTTTTTTTACATGTTAGTCTTTGCATTTCATTATTATTTCCCATAGTGTTGGAAGAAGACCAAATAAAATTGAAAAAACGTACACCAAAACATAATTTATTTTATATTTTTCGTTAGGAAAAGCATAAACATAGAAAAATAAAAATAACATGTTTAACCCAACATCTAAAAAAAAAAGATCTTCTCTCTTCACCATCTAATCAATGAAATCACATGAATATACCTATTTTATTAAAACATCTTCATATGAAATCAATATTATGATATTCAACTTTATTATATTAAATATTTTTTTAATAATACTTAATCATAAAAATAAATTTTAAAAATAAATCCCAAAATTAAAGAGGTTAGGGAACATATCAATTTAAGGATGTAGGTTGTACAAGTTGTACCTACTACCTAGGTTGCCCCATCATTAACGACAAAGTGAATAAGGATGTTTTCAACTCATTCATTCAAAAATCTAAACAACAACTTTCTAAGTGGAAAGTTGTCTCATTATCGCAAGAGGGAAGAATAACCTTAATAAGGATCAATCTTAATGCTAAACCAAGTTACCTCATGCAAGTTTTCATGCTTCCTTCGAGTATACACAATGAACTAGATAGGATCAACATGAACTTTTTCTAGAATAAGAGACCTAATTTTCGCCCACTTATAAGTTGAGATAAAATTTGTAAACCACGAGCACTAGGAGGGAATGGAATAGGAAAAGCTGAAGACATCAATAAGGCATTACAAATGAAGTAATTACAGAAGATAATGGCTGAACCAAAAAATATATGGGTTAAAATCATAGAAGAAAAATACCTTTGAGGGAATGCCTTTGAAAATATAAGTGTGGAAAAAATACATCATGGCAATGGAAGAAACTTATACGACTAAAGGAGGAGTTCGAGAAGGGTTTACGATGGTGTGTCGGAGATAGGAAAATCATAAGATTTTGAAAAGATATATAATTGACTTATAGATAAACCATTATTGGACTTGGTCACTGATAAAAGCGTTATTAAACATTGTTGAGCTAGTCAAAGAATACATTTCAAATAAGAAATGGAAACTTCAACTTATAGAACAATTGGACACAATCCTTCCAAATAATATCATCACCAACATAAAAAATTACAATCTTCTAATCAATGAAATAAGAGAGAGAATATATTGGGCTACTAATGATTCCAGCTGGTACTCGACAAAATCAGCCACGGAAATGATCCGAAAAAGGAAATTTGGTGTATCCGCGGACAAATCTTGGATTTTGGGACATCAATATTATGCCTATATTGATGCCTAAAGTTAAAAAAAATATTTCTTCGGAAGATGGCTTTAGAAGGCCTCCCAACAGAGGAAAATGTGGATATAGAGGTGTCATTCGGGAGGGTCAGATCGGGTCCGGGTGGGGTCACTCGAGTTCTGGTTACTTTCGGTTCGGTTATTTTTGAGATGATCGAACGTTCGGACTGGGTTATGTCGGGTCGGGTCAAAACGGGTTCATAAATGCTTCGGTTATGGGTCAAAGCGGGTTAATCATATCGGGTTGATTCGGGTTTCGGGTTAACCTTAATGGTGTTGCTTTATAGGGTCGGTTCGGGTACGGGTTGTGTCGTTCGGGTTTGGGTCACTTTCGGTATGGGTCACTTTCAAGATGATCTCATTCGGGTCGGGTTAGGTCGGATCGGGTTCAATTATGTTCATACTTGTTTCGGTTTGTGGGTCTTAGCGGGTCATCTCAATCGGGTTGGATCGGGTTTCGGGTTGACATTAATCGGGTTGGAATTGTGATGATGGTCGGCTTTGGGTCGGGTTTGGAATGGGTAATATCTTGAACCGTGCAATGAGCCGATAAACAAGTGCGGAATTAGTAGGCATTGATAGCCCGAAAAAAAAAACATACCCAAAAAATCAAAGTCTAAAATTCTTATATAATTTTATTTAATATTCTATTGTTGTAGTTTCAAATTGTTCCGGCTCAAAGACAAAAAAAAGAATCAATCTGTTTAGGAACCCGCATTTATCTTCAAAAAAATCTTTTAACAATACTAATAATATTCAGATGAAGTTAACCTATTTTATTGCTTCTGTTTAAAATTTAATTTTATTATCGTTAGTTTACAATAAACAACGTATTTTTATTAAAATAGATAATAAGATTAGTTATAAATGAAAATTCTTCGGTAGATGAAAATATTAATATGAATAAAATTCATAGAAATATTAACTTAACTAAAAATTATATATATATATATATATATATATATATATATATATATATATATATATTAATTAGGCGTCATAATTTTATTTACCTTATCTATTTTTTCAATCTTATTTGAATCTAGTATTTTATTTTATTTTAATTCAAAATCTCACAAAAATGTTTTGTTTGTTAAAAAAATCATTTATTTTATAACCAATAACAGAATTTAAACTAAATAAGTACGTAGGTTATTTTTCTTTTTCTTTTTTACTCTAGTTTATAATTTTTCGGACAAAATTATCTATTTTCATAAATTTTTTGATATCAGTTTATTATCACCAATAAAATTTGTTTGATTCCAATTTAAGTTTGTTTTATTCGTAAATTTTAATGTTTGAGTAAATCGTGTTACCCTTTGTATAACTCAAATAAGTAAAATTACTCTAAATTTCTAATATATCAAATCAAATAATCATTAAAATGTCATTAGTTAAGTAGTCTTTCATACATTTATAATGATTTTCCCCTTACTTTCATCTAATCCTAAATTCCTAATCACATAGACACAATCTCATCATAACAACTCTTTTATCATTTTTTTTCCATGTTATTCCAACTTAGTGTATCATATATTTCTCATTCAAAATCAGTTTTTGATATTATAATTTATAATTAGTTTTAAATTGTTTATTTAACTTAGTTGTCATTATTAGGTTTGTCAAGTAATACGTGTCATTCGGCTCAACAATAAAGGGTCATAATTTTTTTTGGTCCAGTAATATTTATTTATAGTCAGTGTAACTAATAAAATAATACTTACCATAATGGTTAAAATTCAATACTAAATGTTGGTGGTTAAGAATTTAAATCATTTTCATCTTGATCTTCATTTTTATCATTCTATATATGTTTTTTTCTATCTCTTTTGCTTATTTTTCTCCTAAAATAATATTTAAAGTTAAAAAACGGTCTTTTTTGACCTTTTATTTTTATTCTTTCATATACTGTTTCGTATAAAATTTAAATTTTAGTTTGTTTTGTTTATTTTCTCATAAAACTTAATTTTTATAATTGATAATTAAAAAAAATACGTTGACAAACTCCGAAACTCATTGAATGATAATGATCATTGTCATCATTATGGTTTCATTTAACTAAAAGTAATTTCAATAATAAAAACCAATAAATTATTTTTGACATCGGTGTAAAGCAATGTCAAAACAAAATACTCTATCAAAGATCAATAGTATTATATCCATCTTAATCTACTATCTAAACCAATAATTAAAAAAAAGATGATTGGAAATCACATAACATGTTAAATAATATGCAATATGCAATTTCATTTAGATAAAAATTGGTCTTAATATAGGAATTTTTATGTAATGCATTATATACATGAGTTTTAGAATATAGGAATTTTTATGTAATTTGGTGGCTAAAATATAATATAAATATTTATTTGAATGTTACAAGTCATGTTCACTCAGATTCAACTTTAGGTTATCAATATAAATGAAGAGAAAACTCTTTTTTTACGTTGATAATCATATATATATATATATATATATATATATATATATATATATATATATATATATATATATATATATATATATATATATATATATATATATATATATATATATATATATATATATAATTTGGATCATATAGGAAGGAATCTCTCAGATTAAAAATGGGGACAATCCTTGCATCAAAATAATCAAGAGTTGTGATTTGTCTAAATTAATTAACACATGTCATATACTTATAATAAAAGTTTAGTCGAACAATTAAACATATAAATTAATATTTAAACAATTAGTTATATAGTTTAACATTTTCAAATATAGATAACAATTGGTTATATAGTTGAACAATTTTAAATACAGTAGAACAGTTTTTAATAAAACAAATACATGTTATATGATTCAATGTTCGTGGATTTTTCCTATTTCTTATCCTAATACCATTTTTCATTTGAAATTAACCTTGAACCCTCTCTCTCTATATATATATAAATTTATAAAACATCAATTGAGATCTATTAAAAATTGTACTTGTATAACACACTACCAAAGTGCTAAATATTTTTTGGCTAATATCTAACGTAATAATACTTTAACCAAATCTCTTACGGCCATGCAATATTATATAATTTTATTCCAAACTCATATAATATCACAAAAACTAGTTATTAACAATTTTTTTTTACTTTAAAAACCAGTTTTTATTACCCACATAACTTTTATTAATTACGTATTTATCATCACAAAAACAATCTGTTATGTTATTAATTATTTTGTTTTGATATAATCTTTAGACTTTCAGGTGAAAATGTTAATAAATTATTCTCATTCTTCCAATAGAACATAAAAACAAGAGAGGGAGGTAACTATTACAAAAATGATTTAAGTATAAATTAAAAACAAGAGGGGAAGAGATGATTATTTAAAAAGGATTAAGTAAAACATATACTAGTATGGTAATGAGAATTTCATGTTATATATTTAATAACACCATTACACATTAAAAATATTTATAAACCTTTAGATTTAAAAAATGTAATAAGAAGAATGTGTTATATATTTAATAAATATTATATCTTATTGAAAAGAAATTATTATTAAAAAAATTTAAGTAAAAACATATATGAGTATGGTAATGAAGTCTAATTTGGGTCAGTTTCTTATTCAATCGGTTCACTTTCGGGTTCGGATTGTTTCGGGTTCGGGCTTGATTCGGGTGTGGGTATCATCAAATTTGGGTCGACTTGTACCGGGTCGGAACGGGTATCGGTTTGTGACATTTTGGTGAGTTTGCGGGTACGGGTCGGGCGGGTCGTGTCTTCTTTTGGGTTCGGGTCACTTGCATGTTGATAAAATTTTCAAGTCGGGTATGTTTCGGGTTCGGTTTTACTTCGGGTTCGGGCTCAATTAGATTGGGTCGGATAATGTTTCAGCTTGTGGATTTGGATGAATGTGTCGGTTCGGTCGGGTCCGGATTCGGGCGGGTCGGGTCGGTTTTTCGGGTCGGGTCAACTTTTGACAACTCTATGTGGATAAACAGAAAATTTCAGTAGTGATGCATTGTGAATTCTGTAATCACGACACGGAGACCGCTGAAAATCTCTTCTTCACGTGCCATTGCACGCAACAAATAATAGATAATGCTAAAATTTCAAAATATTGAATAACCCAAATTGTACTAACCATATCACTATACAATCCTTGGCTAAGCTTAAGGAAAACTTATCCCTATTAGAACTGAGAGAACTTGTAATGGTATGGTGGAACATTTGGCTAACTAGGAACCAAAACAATTTTCAATAAGAAAAAGATTTCCAAAATATAAAAGAGTGTGCTCGCAAACAAGTTAGTGACTTGGATCTAGCCAATGAGAACCCATATAACAAGAAAAATAAGGTAACGAAAACAAGGAGGAAAACTAAAAACATTAGATGGCAAAGATCAAAGGAAGGCTTTATCAAACTAAAACACTGATGTCTCTAAAAATAATCTTGACCAATTTGCTTTTGGTTATAGCTTACGAAACAATTTGGCTATTCCAAGGGCTTCAGAAAAGGAAGATGTAGTGTTAAATCGGTGTTAGAGGCTGAAGCATACACTCTCATGGAAGGTCTACAAAAGGTCAAACGACTGGCTACGCCAATTGAGATCGAAGGGGACAATTTGATGTTGATCAATTCAATTAACCAAGTTTGGAAGTCACCTTAGGAGACGGACATGATTATATCAGACATTTCCTCCTTGATCTCCACCTTCCACAACTTTAGTATTCACCACATATTCTCCGAAACTCGGTTTTAATCCAGTAGTAGATGACGGCGC
The DNA here is from genome assembly GCA_002319775.1 of Fagopyrum tataricum. Classification (NCBI taxonomy): domain Eukaryota; kingdom Viridiplantae; phylum Streptophyta; class Magnoliopsida; order Caryophyllales; family Polygonaceae; genus Fagopyrum; species Fagopyrum tataricum. The sequence continues at coordinate 26,560,860 of CM008280.1, forward strand.
AATTCCAGAAGATATTGACATCCTCATCCGCAAGGATGCCTTAGTTCGATCGGTTTTTAGAAACTGATTCACCTATTTCTTTTACTTGGTCCCTTTTCTATAATTTATTGCATTTTAATCCAATCCTTTTCAAAAAAAACCCTTCCAAGAAGCTATTGATAAACATGGCATTACACAGTCAAGTCTACATTTGTATGTTTGAAACAAATAAATCTTCTATCTTTACAAATTATTTGAATCTTATTCTTTACGGCAGGATTACCTTAGCATACAAATATCTCCCGAAAATCTATCGTTTGGGATAAACACAATACCTCTCACATCCGGCTTTACTCCGGGTGTTTTCAACTAGTTCTGAGCTAGTTTTAGTTCCGGCAAGCACCAAAATTTGAATGTTTTCAGTCATACAAATTATTTCAATATCATTCCAAATATTTTTTATTCATACCTCGATAATTACAAAATGATATTTCATATCAACACCAAAATTTGGTGGGGTAGGGTACATCCCTATGTTCTTACCGTAAAAACTTGTTTCTTAATTCAGAGATAGTAAAATGATGTTCAGAAACCATCTTAAAATACAAAAAAAAATCACCCTCGGACTGGAGGCTGGAGCCCATATCATCCACGTTGATCTGTAAAGACAAAGGTAACATATTCATAAGGTTCATTGCACACACTTTTTCACAAAAACCAACAGTAAGAGATGGAGTTAAAGTCAAGCTGCAACTGAATTCATAAGTGCTAACAGACGAGAGTTAAAGGATGAGTCCATCTGATTACATTTTTCCACAGTCCAAAATTAGATACCTGAACTGTGAGCAAACATAATATGAATTGGATAACCAGCATACTGAACAGGAAGCAAGCAGAATTTAGAATCTTGAATTCTCCTCAAACATCTCGCTTGATTATTTGACTGCCAAATATTAACAGATTGTCATTTGTAGGTCGGTTGCGTGTGTTATGACTCAAAAGGTCCTGAATGATCCCCAACCTTATAATCCTCACGTCAGGTGTGTCGGAGATACAGACCTTATGGTCAAGTAGGCTTAACAATTCTAAGTATGGGTTGTTTCAGGTTTTGGTTACTTTGGCTTTTTACAAGGCGGGTATTTTTTGTCCTATGGGTTAAAAGTACCTGAACCAAAAGTTTCTGGTTCGGGGATTGGCTCTAGCATGTTAATCTGTAAACTGTTAACGTTTACACACATGGGAGGAATAACAGGAGTATATATTTTGTCCACAAGAGCTAACATATCAGTAAGCAGGTTGACCAAGATGCTTACCAATTATAAAGCTGCTGAACACCAGGTAACCAATCCTTGAAGAATGTATGGAATTCTGCCTCAGCATTTGAGAGGGCATGAAGGGGAGTCACTGATATCTGACAAATATATGGGTGCAAGCAATGCTAATGAATTAAGCTGTTGAAAACAAAGAAAAATTCACTTGCTGCAATTTCCAAAAGGACAACATACATAGCCTTGTTTGACGGCATGGTCGTCAGTACCATTGTCATCAGTTTCGTGTCCAATTGCCTGGATAAGTAGAGAACAAGTGAGTAGCAAAACAAAGGTTCTGAGATTCCCTAAGGTAAACTACAATAAAGAGGGTTCCAATCAGAGTGTTGTACAGGACGAGCTCTGGATATTTCCAATATCATTATAATGCATGACAACTATTAAGCTTGATTTTCACTTGTTTTTTTTTTTTTTTTTTTTTTTTTTTTTTTTTTCTCATGAACTTCATTTTTCAAGAGCTGAGCATGTTTTTAGAAAATTTTCAATTGATACTAGAATGTGCTTACAAATAAAAATAGGTAAGGCAAATGAGTGAGGGCACAATTTGGAGAGAAGTATAGAGAGAGTGAGAATCTGATTAAGTTCACAATTTCATACACCCTGTCTTCAAACAGATAGCTCATACAATTTGCAAACCGAGACCATCACTAGGGTCAGTAAAAAAACAACAGAATATGTATTGAAAAAATTCTATGTATACAGATAGGGACTTTACGAAAAGATTCAAAGAAAGAAGTTCCACCTTTCTCCTGAATAATCGTTGACCTTCAGGAGCTGCGGGTGTGTTCTCTTGTGACATAAATGAGTTAACATCATTTGTCATTGTTGATGCCATCTTTATCCCTGGATTACCATCTGTAACATCCATCCAATCCATCCTGTAGAAACTCTTACCCTGTTTAGTCAACTTATAGCCCTGTTGTAGTCCCAAAAGGCCAAAACAATACAAGTCAACAACATTGTCAAGCATACAATCAGTCTATATACATCAAATACTTTCATTGTCCTCATTCACATTTATTCTCACTGTCTGGATCAACTAATAGACCATGGAACACATGCAATGTGGTGCCCATGAATGTGGAAACAACATTTTTCCTGGTATAACGAGGTTCAAAAATACCCTCAAGGTATAAAAAACATATGGACCGTAGTGATGAAAAGACCTAACCGAGGTCTTAAAATCAAATACTTCAAATGTAATAGAAAAAATAATTTTATTCTTTTTATTTGTTTAAAGAAAACAAATGGACTTTATCGCAACTAATAAAAGTGGTAATCAGCGGTAGAGGACTGAGATAACCATTTAGTAAATACCTTATGATTATGAATGTCTGCTGGAAGATCTATATTTAAAAAGCAAGTTGTTGGAAATATTTTCTTTTTGACCGCGGAAAGCACAGCACTTATGATTGGTAGACAGGCCTCAGCGGCTGTTGGGAAGTCTTCCAATTTGCTTTTACCACCAAACCTAGTAGTTCCATGGTTTTAAAAAGACAAATCATATATCAGATATATTCAGACAACAATTATTAGTACAAAACTCGAGCATTCATTTCAAGGTAAAAAAATGGATTATTGGGATTGACTTCATATTTGTGTCCGTAAAGTTACAGGATCACTCAAAAGAAACCAAACAGGAAATTAGACAAAAGGTAGCATGAGCATATCAGTGATTCTCATATGAACAATTATGGAAAGGTCAAAGGATGGCAGTGTTTCAATTTCAATGCATTGCACACACATGCAACTGCATAGCAAATGCATCACAAACACAAATGGTGGATAATACACTACTCGCAGTCATCTAACCATCTGAAATGAACATATTTTCCCGCACACGGGTGAAGAGCATGTCATTCTATATTTATTAGTGATTAAACATTTAAATACACAAACAGTCACATATATATATATACCTCCTTATCAAAAAGAATGATACAGTCTCAAATGTATAAATGCCGATCATCAACACTTTAAATTTGAATAATGAAATGCAAGAAATTTCAGCATCAACTCAAAAGAGCTTAGGATTATTTGTGTGTCAGAGATTAAAAATTTCTCATACTGAGATTGCATGGAAGCAAAACAATACTTACCAGTCATATGATATTGACATGGAAGGTACGCCATTGAAAAAGGCTTCTCGAGCACCAGCAACTGTCCCTGAAAAAACACTGCAATCCACCCACAAAGCACGTGTACGCGTGTTAAAAACATAGAAGAAGAAAACTTGTAAGGGTCATTCACAAAAATATCACTTACAAATTGACTGTCCCCCTAAATAAAATTTAATCTCACCCTTAGCAAAAATCACGCCAATTATAAGTGAGGGCCATTTTCACAAATTGTGCTTTAAGTTTAACAAATTTAATTATTTTTTTGAACTTTAAAACTGCAGGAAAAGAGTCCCCAGCATCCAAGCATCAGGTCTATGAAAGGTTCTATTGCTATTTTCTGTTGGACAAGATCGGACAAGATCCAAGAATGGAGAAATACTAACAGTCAGACCAGTAATTTACTTACACATGGTAACCACTGTTGCCTCCCATATTTATCCCACTAAGTACCTATAAGAGAAAAAAAAGGTGACAAAGAAAATTAGAATTTCACATAAGTTGAAGATTCAACTTCATCAGAGAGCAAAACTATTGGTTCAGAAAATCCTACATTTCTAGGATCCAAGAAATTTGAATGCGTGTTTGTGTAACGGAGTGAAAGATAGAGGGATGATAGGATTGTCTTATTCAAATATAAAATGATCTTTGTAGCATATAAAGAAGTAGGAAATTATAGCATCCTAAGACTAAAAATCACGGACAGACAACTAATCTATAGATTTTGGAGCAATTGTAAGCTCACTAAATCCAACAATTGAACAATAAAAAATACCAGATCAGGTGAAGATGTAAATAAAGCTTTTGAGAGTCCCAATGAAGTACAATCTGCCGGAGTCCCTGCAAACACACACAAAAAAAACGTTTAGAGAATGGCTAATTGGCATGCCAAAGAGTAAGCTCTACTGAATCTAACTTCTTAATTCATCCAATTACCGATTTTTTCTTCCTCAAACATAACTGCCATGACAGTGTCTCAGACATGCATCAACAAGTTTAATACTACATCACAAACAAGATAGCTTCTATATCATCCTTCGGCTATGAACTTATTTATTTATTGTTTCCCAGGTTTACTGGTCATTGCTTAAAACACACAAGTGAGCAAGAATCAGCCTTCTTCTTCAACAGAACGTCAGTTAATAAGAAATGTATGTAATCAAAACAAAACCTCTTAATCCCTCAAAGAAACATAACACGGAGTGTACAAGGATGAAGATAATGCCAGATGGGTCATGTCATTCTATTAGGAAAGAAGAGACACACCGGATATTGCATATGCTTCAACTCCCTGTATGTCTACTTTCTTGACAGCTATAGGGTGCCGCCAAACAATACTGTGACTAACTCCTGATTGCTCCCTGGAGAATATGCAGATTATATTATAATTACCACAAGTAAGTTGAAGGGAAAACAAGCATATAGTTTTGAATGTGTTAGTGTCATCAACATCAACAAAAATTCATCATATATGACTATCAGCAGCAGAAAAATGAATCTTATTCCAACACTGACAAGAATTGTAAAAGAGAGGAAGGAAAAAACAGCAATTAAGGCGAGTATAAAAGGGGATTTGAAGGAGAAGAGAGAAGGAACAGACTGATCGGGAGCGCAGACACGGATGTTGTAGAGGTTTGTGGAGAGGAGAACGGAAACGAGCGCTCGCAATCCTGGGGCGTCGATTCCGTCGTCGTTAGTAACCATTATCGTCGGCCGAGCCTCCATTTTGTCGTGAGGGAGCAAAAGATTTCCTGCAAATATTCCTTTCTCGTTTTGTGTGTGAAATACGGGAATTGTACATTCTATGTTCTATTTGTAGGTGCGGAAGACCAAAAACGACGGGGTACTCTACTCTTGGACAGGGTCCTCATTTACGGCAGGAGCTCGTATTTGACTACCGGTTTACTATTAATCGCCCCTCTTTTCTTTTTCTTTTTTTTTAAATTTGCACTACCATTTTATAGGTGGAGATATAATTTTATTTATTCCTCTAAAGTTAAAGAATTTTTAATTTGAATGGTTTAGTTAAATTAATTTGAAAGTTGGTCCTTTGAAGATACGTAATACCCTCTCTATTCTCTAACGCACCAACGTAAGAATCAATTATTATAAATGTTTTTGGTGGAAAGAATATTAAATTTGGATGAATGACAATTTGTTAAGTCGATTGGTAGATGATGGATCTCATAAGTTGAAAAGTGGGTGTAGAACAAATATAATATTTAGTCCACTGTCTTAGAATATTAGATAGGGGAATTAGTACGTGGATTCTGTATCTTTTTTCTAAAATCAAAACCATAAACTTATAAACAAATTTATCAAAATGTTAAAGGGTATACATACTTCTGAACAAACTACAATTTACACAAGTCACGTAGGTTTTATTTATTTACAGATTTTTCAAATTATATTAAAAAATTTGCCACAACTTATTTTTATAAAAAAATTTCTATTGGAATTAATAAACAACACCAACTTTAATAAAAAAATATATCAATGAAATTTACAAAAAATAATTATTTGTTTGTAGTATCAATTTTGTATGTTAAAATATTTTCCAATAAAGACCGGCAAATCTAAAAACTTGTATAAATTGAGGTTTGAAGATTAGATAATTCAGATACTTTCATTAAGATAAATTATAATATTTATTAATTTCGGATGATAAGTGGGTTGTTAATCTACTCGTATATGTGGGTCGTACATACTTGTATGTGATCGTTGATCTACTGATATATGATATTAATATACAATACATAATAAATAAAAATTATAATATAATACTTTTATAAATAAAATTCGCACAAAATGTGGACAATAAACTAGTTTTCAGACATAGCTGTACTAGAAACTAGGGCAGAGGCCGCGATAATTCGAGTTTTTGGAAATTTGTGAGAATTGTTGGGAGGGAAACTATGAACAATTATGAAATTTTCTTAAACTTGTACCAGATGATTTTATATGATAATTACGAGGAAAAGTATGGGACTTGTGTAATTCTCACCTAACTGCTTTGTTTTAATTGTCATTAAACCACAAACTTCAGTTTTTTTAATTCAAGAAAAGTATATTGTAGCCATTGTTTTTTAACCGAAAATTATTTACATATTATTTGATTTATTAGATATGATAGAACTCATTTTGTACCAGTGGCCTGTGCCGGCACAAAATAATTTTATTTTCTGAGTCTGAATTTTTTTTTTTTTTTGCACCAATGCATCATGCATGCATGCCAACCCAAATCACAATTTTTTTGGCTAATCTAAAACCCAGCTCGAGTATCGGTAATGTCAGCCCGCTGATCCCGTTATTAGCAACCTGGTTAAAAGCAATAAATTTAGTCCTCAAGTTTAGCGTCTCGGATGAAGTTAGGAGAGAAATTTCGTAAGTCCACGTTAATATATTCTGAGCATGCCTCCAAATTCCAATGAATTTTCACCAGTGACCACACCTCAGCTGCAAAGGGGCACTGAAACAATACATGTATTTGCGTCTCCTCTTTACAACAAAATCACTTCCACGGAAGACGTGCCCTCCTTCCGGATTTGTGTTAAGAGTTTGTTTAAACCTGGTTCAGCTTCTCTTCCTTTCTGTTCTGGTCTTTGGAGATGTTAGATCGGGTTTGAATACCTCGAACAGGGTACTCAGGTTGTTACTTGTTGATGGGCTAAATTAATGTAGAGTTATGGGCTCAGTTGATCGGGGTCCATTATATACTCCAGCTTGCCAAACCACAAGCTCCTCACGTAATCATTAGATTATGAAACGCAACGTTGGTGATGAAACGTTGCTTTCCTAGTGATTGTTTATGGTCCTCAAGTACTTAAGTTTTCGATGGTCTTTCCAAACCCTAATGCCGCTAACACTTCATCCCTTATGATGCGTCCTTGGAATCGTTGAAGAACGAATCCCGGATCTAGACCAAGCTAGAGCTTCAACTACTCTTTGTTGATGTGCAAAAGTGACTTAAGATAGAACTTTGGTAAGGCGGAAGTGATTTGGGGATGGATGCGGAAGCGAGGGTTTGATTTGATCTAGAGAGATCGAGCAAACGTTGTAGTGGATTGAAGAGTTGATTCTTTAGAAGAATCCTTGAAGGTGAGTTCTTGGATCTAAGACTTGATCCAAGGAAGAACTTTGAGGGGATTGAAGAGGAAGTGATGCCCAAATCAAGAGAGAGGATTTTCCTTCAAATAACTTGATTATATTAGACATGCTTTACAAGTGAGGCCAAGCATCCTTTATATAGTGGATGAAAGCCACACCAAAAGTCGGAAATAAATGACGGAATTAAAGGCGGGAAATAAAGTCGGGGCTAACTCCCGAACCGAAAGGTCAAGACTATGAATGCCGGAAATTAACTCACTTAATTAAGTTCCGGAGTTAATGTTCCGAAAATTAAAGTCTATTATTTAAATTGCAAAATATAATAAAATAATAATAATATTTGCTAGCTTGATGACGTGGCGCCGGAAAGGTGAGACATGCCGCTAGCGGGCCCAGGGTGGATGGAGCTGGAAGTCTATGCCATGGTGGAGTGGAGACATATCATGCCACTAACGGGTCCAAGTGATGCGATGGTGCGTCGGATGATTGAGCCGGCAGCTTGGGCGATGGCTTTGGCTCGGGAACGAGTAAACGGTCCATCGGAGTGAACCCGCAAAGCATCGTCCTCCTCATCCACGGTCATGGTTGTCAAGGGCGCATCAGTCCCTCCATCTTGGATGTGAAATGTCCCCGTTTCACCGTCGTCAAATAGGGGCTCAACATAAGGGGCTAGATCCTTGACATTGAACGTTGGGTGCACGCCGTAGGAATCTAGAAGCTCCAACTTGTAAGCATTCGGACCATGGCGGGATAGGATCCGGAAAGGGCCAGCACCTCGATCCGATAGCTTGCCCTTGCGTCGAGATGGAAAACGCTTCTTCCTTAAGTGGAGCCAAACAAGATCGCTGGGCTCGAAAGATATGCCGCGACGGCCCTTGTTGCGTTGTTCGGCAAGTTGGGCGGCACGACGTTGGAGTTGTGCTCTTGTCCGCTCATGAAGTTCAATTATTGAGGCGGGTCGACTTGCGGCAGTGATGTGTTCACTGTCCTTGAGTGGGCGTGGTGTGAAGTCCAAAGGCGTGTGTGGATTAAGGCCGTAGACAACTTCAAATGGTGAAAGTTTAGTCGCCGAGTGCCTAGACCTGTTATATGAAAACTCCACAACCGAAAGTAAGTCCTCCCACTTACGTGGGTTGTTTCTAAGCGTTGCTCTAAGTAGAGCATCGAGAGTCCGATTGGTCACCTCTGTTTGACCATCGGTTTGGGGGTGATAACTACTTGAAAACAACAAGTTGTTTCCAAGTTTTCCCCATAACGTTCTCCAAAAGTGACTCACAAACTTCATGTCCCGTTCACTAAGGACGGAACGTGGTATCTCGTGTAAGCGCACCACATTGTTAAAGAATAACGCGGCGACATCGCTAGCATTTTGGGTGCTCTTACACGCGATAAAATGAGCTATTTTCGAAAAACGGTCGACTACCACAAAAATGGAGTCGTTGCCTCGTTTGGACATTGGTAGGTCAACTACAAAGTCCATGGAAAGATCCTCCCAAGGTCCCATTGGTATATGCAAAGGATAATACAATCCATCCGGACCTTGACGCGATTTTGCATGATGACATGTGATGCAACTTGTGCAAAACCGTGTCACATGCTTGCGCATTTTGGGCCAAAAGAAGTGCTCTTGGAGAGCGTCGAGAGTCTTGGTAGCACCAAAGTGACTACGACCCTCATGGGCCTCCTTTATCAACAAGTGGCGTATGGACGAACGCGGGATACAAAGTTTTCCCGCACGGAACAAGTAGCAATCATTTATAAAGAAGGTCTCATGCTCTCGGAGGTCAAGACATTTAGCAAATATATCCTTGAAGTCAAGATCCGTGGCATATAACTCTTTCATAAGAGCAAAACCATGGATCTTGGCGTCCATATGCAGAAGAAGGATATATCGCCGAGAAAGGGCATCGGCTAGCACATTCTCTTTTCCTTTCTTATGCCGAATGACATAAGGAAAGGTTTCTAGGAATTCTACCCAACTTGCATGGCGCCAACTCAATTTAGTTTGACTCTTGAGATACGAAAGAGCCGCATGATCCGAATGAATCACGAACTCCTTCGGCCACAAGTAGTGTTGCCATGTCTTTAAACAACGAACTAAAGCATATAGTTCCTTGTCATAAGTTGGATAGTTGAGTGGAGGACCGGAAAGCTTTTCGCTAAAGTAAGCAATGAGCCGATTCTCTTGTAGGAGAACCCCCCCAATGCCAACATTAGATGCATCACACTCCACCTCAAAGGTTTTCGAGAAATTTGGGAGCTGAAGTAATGGTGCATTGCAAAGTCGGTCTTTGAGCGCATCAAACGCTCGAGCATGGGTATCACGCCACTCAAATGTGACACCCTTGGTAGTAAGCTCATGTAGCGGCGCCGCTACCGAGCTAAAGTCTTTGACAAAGCGTCAGTAGAAGCCCGCTAAGCCGATAAAGGCTTGGACCATGGTGACCGTACTAGGTTTAGGCCACTCCCGAATAGCGCGAACTTTGGATTCGTCTACTCGGAGTCCGTCCTTAGACACGACATAGCCAAGAAAAATTGTTGTGTCCGAGCAAAAGACACAATTTTCATAATTCACATATAATTGCTCTTGTCTAAGGCACTCGAGTACTTGGCGAAGGTGCCCGATGTGTTCATCCAAAGACTTACTAAAAATAAGAATATCGTCAAAATAAACAACGACAAAATTACCCAACAACTGGCGTAGGGCATGGTTCATTAGACGCATGAACGTGGATGGGGCATTGGAGAGTCCGAACGGCATGACAAGCCACTCATATAAGCCGTACTTCGTCTTGAAAGCCGTCTTCCACTCGTCCCCCTCGACCATCTGGATTTGGTGGTAACCACTCCGGAGATCAATTTTTGAAAAGAGGATGGCGCCGTGGAGTTCATCCAACATGTCGTCGAGGCGTGGGATCGGATGCCGGTACTTGACGGTTATTTGGTTGATGGCTCGGCAATCGTCACACATCCTCCAAGACCCGTCCTTCTTGGGCACCAAAATGACCGGCACGACACATGGTGAAAGAGATTCACGAACATATCCCCGGTCTAGTAGCTCCTTAGTCTCCTCCGGACTTGCACGGTAAGCGACACGGTTGGGTAAAGACGCGCCGGGCACCAAATCGATTTGGTGCTCAATTCCACGGATCGGTGGCAAGCCGGGTGGTAGGTCGTCGGTCAAGACGTCCTGAAATTCAGACAACAAAGTAGACACCTCGTGTGGCATATTACTAGGGTCATGGAAAGTAGATAAGCAAAAAGGAACTAGCAAGAAGTATGGTAACTTGCCTTCCTTGACCGGTGTCAAATCATGTTTCCGGGCCAAAAGTACCATCGGCTCACACCGGCCTTTGATTATTGTGTCCGGAGATGGTAAAGTTGCATTCGTGGGAACGATGCTTCCTTTACTACCTTTAGACTCGATACCATGACTACTAGGGGCGGTGTTCCGGGATCCGGAAGTACTAGCACCCACAACATCGGGAGAACTCCTAGGAGTGTCCGATGTTGCCGGCGTAGTTGTCTCATCTATGGCTTGTTGCCTCTTCCATTCCGCATAATCAATTAATATTTCATGTGGAGTCATAGACAATAATATGACTCTTTTTCGATTATATTGGAACATATATCTATTAATATAACCATCATGGAAAGTTCGACGATCGAATTGCCATGGTCGTCCTAATAATACATGTGTGGCGTCCATCTTGATAACATCACAAAGGATCTTATCAACATAGGCGCCTATGGAAAACGTCACCCAAGCTTGTCATGTGACGGTGTCACACGCCTTATCGGAAATCCATTGGATTCCATAAGGTGTTGGGTGGGGGGTTGGCAACTTAAAGTGTTTTACAACTTTATCGTTGATAATGTTACAACATGAACCCTCATCAACTATGAGAGAGATACTAGTGTTATTGACCAAACAACGAGAGTGGAAGAGATTCTCGCGTTGGTCAATCGGAATGAATTCTTTAATGGCCAAAATTCGACGAGATACAAGAGCAAACTTACCGGGTTGTGCCAGGCTTGATAACATGATTTATCGACTTTTGCATTCCTGCATTTAGTTAGATTTCTCCTTTCCGCATTCATGTTTTGGCCTTAGTTTGTGCCATTTATGGTTGTTTAGTTCTACTTTGCAAGATTAGATGTCTACACACACTATTTGTGGTTTGTAGGTAATTTGGCACATTTCGGAGCTAAAACGACGTATTTGAGGATCAAGCCTCGAAGTGGATGCATTGGAGCGAGCATACGTGTGCGGGAAATGACCAGGACTCGAGCTAAAGGCGTGAAGGAACGAAGAAGACGGAATCCCGGACCGAGATGGCCTGATCTCCGGCCGAGATTCCATGATCTCGGACCGAGATAGCCAAATCTCGGCCGAGATTCCATGATCTCGGACCGAGATGGCTCGATCTCGGCGGACTGAGATGGTCCGATCTCGGCCGAGATTTCTTGATCTCGGCCGAGATTCCGAAGTTCCTGCGACGCTGAAGGTTCCGTTGCCAAATCTTTGTCCCGATCAAGCCTGATCTCGGCCGAGATTTCTGCCCGAGATTCTTGTTCGGCGATTTTATTTTATTTTTGGATCAGTTTTGGCCCAGCCCGTCCTTTGGAAGGTTGTTGGCTATAGGGAAGCTCTAGGTTATTTCTATGGGTCCGAATTAGTCCGATTTTGAGGGTTAGGTTACCCTAGAGGGGGGAGCCGTCTCCTTCCTTTCCCTCATTGTTCTTCATTAGTTTGACTTAAAGATTCAGACTTTTATATTCAGTTTTGTTGGGAAGAGGTTGTGAAGACATTGCTGATTCAAGATTATAATTGAAGGTTTCAGACATTGAAGTTGAGTAGTTTTTTCTCTCCCTTTTGTTATTTCTTTTAATTGTCTTTTGATATTATTGTAATTGGCTAGAACCTTGTGGTTCCAAGGTTGACAAAGATTTGTTTATGCCTTGGATTATGATGGATTAGATTGTGGTTCCAAGGTTGACAAAAACTTGCACTATTGAGGGTGATCATCTTTAGAAGCACTACACGTTTTTGTTTTTGTTTTGCATAGATAATTCATGTTATCTTATCTTAGATTTACTACTTGCATGAGGACAAGCAAGGATAAGTATGGGGTATTATGATAACATGATTTATCGACTTGTGGCATTCATGCATTTAGTTAGATTTTCCCTTTCCGCATTCATGTTTTGGCCTTAGTTTGTGCCATTTATGCCTGTTTAGTTCTACTTTGCAAGAATAGATGTCCACACACACTATTTGTGGCTTTGTAGGTAATTTGGCACATTTCGGAGCTAAAACGACGTATTTGAGGATCAAGCCTCGAAGTGGATGCATTGGAGCGAGCATACGTGCGCGGGAAAGGACCAGGACTAGAGCTAAAGGCGTGAAGGAACGAAGAAGACGGAATCCTGGACCGAGATGGCCTGATCTCGGCCGAGATTCCATGATCTCGGACCGAGATAGCCAAATCTCGGCCGAGATTCCATGATCACGGACCGAGATAGCCAAATCTTGGCCGAGATTCCATGATCTCGGACCGAGATGGTCCGATCTCGGCCGAGATCCATGGATCTCAGACCGAGATGGTCCGATCTCGGCCGAGATTCCGAATTTCCTGCGACGCTGAAGGTTCTGTTGCCAAATCTCGGTCCCGACCAGGCCTGATCTCGGCCGAGATTTTTGCCCGAGATTTCTTGTTCGGCGATTTTATTTTATTTTTGGATCAGTTTTGGCCCAACCCGTCCTTTGGAAGGTTGTTGGCTATAAAAGGGAAGCTCTAGGTTATTTCTAAGGGTCCGATTTTGGAGGGTTAGGTTACCCCAGAGGGGGGAGCCGTCTCCTTCCTTTCCCTTCTTCTTCTTTATTGTTCTTCATTAGTTTGGCTTAAAGATTCAGACTTTTATATTCAGTTTTGTTTGAAAGAGATTGTAAAGACATTGTTGATTCAAGATTTAATATAATTGAAGGTTTTCAGACATTGAAGTTGAGTAGTTTTTTCTCTCTCTTTAGTTATTTATTTTAATTGTCTTTTCATATGATTGTTATTGGCTAGAACCTTATGGTTCCATGGTTGACAGGGATTTGTGTATGCCTTGGATTATGATGGATTAGATTTTGATTTGCTTATGCCTTGAACCTAGTTAGAATCCTTCTAGCTAGTAACTTAAGTTCGAATTGAGACTTACCCGGTGATATTCCTCTTAGATACATGAGTGATTGATCATAGGTAATAAAAGTTTATCCTTTATTGGTTGAATGTGCTTAGATTCCTTCCTAAGTAGGGTAATACTTGAGACTTACCCGGTAATGGTTTACCTTTCCCTTAGTTTGTAGTCTGGTTTGTTCAGAATTTCCTACCTCTCTACCTTGTGACTTACCCGGTAATAGGTAGTTGGTTTGGAACTAGATAGTTTTGAGACTTAACCGGTAATAGACTGTCAACCTAGAAATGTTCATCCCTGTGGCTTTTCTACCATATATCTTTATGAGTCTTCCTGAATCCATATGCATAAGCAATGATCTTGAACCCTTGGAATCCATTTTGTTTCCTTAAACTTGATTATCTTTGTTTTCCCTTTTGTTTGTTTGTTTTGATCTTCAATCAATAGTGACAGTTGATTGCGAATCCATAAAAAACCTTTTCAAAACCTTTTTGACTTCTTCCCTTATCTTTTCCAACCTCCTGTCTTTATTTGAGATCTGTTCTATTTATAATCATTGTTGCATATAAGTCCTCCCAGTCCCTGAGATCAACCCTGAAATACTTGTCCTACTTCGTCCGATCCATACACTGTGGGTTCGTTGCTATTTAGGGAATTATTACAAGTTACAAATATAAAACTATCCCTTCCTAGTTTTGATATCTTGTGGATTTCTATCTCTTTTGAAAGTTGTTTATAGGGGTGTAAAATCAGCGAACAAGTTTTTGGCGCCGTTGCCAGGGACTGAGAAAGATTAATTTGTTGTTTTTGATTATTTATAGTTTAGGTCTTTCTGGTTACTTTTGTTCTTGTTCTCTTTCTGTCTTTGCATTCTCCACGTTTAACAAAATGGCTGCGAGAAACCTTCGAGCTGAGCTAGATGAAACCTTGGGGCGGATTGACTATCTGGAGAGAGAACTAGAGTATGAGATTTTCTTGGTGAGCCAAGTGGGAGAAAGTGAGGAAAGATTAGAGCAGATTGATTATCTAGAGGAGGAAATTATGTACCAGAGAAATGAAGAAGGACGACAACGGAGAGAACTTGAATCTAGGTACAGATACATTATGGAGAGAGCTGGCATACTCTGTGAGAACTTAATTCCCAGGGAAGGACCTCGAACGCTAAACGAATTGCAGAGATCAAGGGAGAAATCTGAAAGCATCTCTACTCCCATGGAAGAGATTCGAAAAGAGGAAGAGTGCAGCAAGGAAATCGAGGGCGAAGACCATACGAAAGTCGAAATCTCGACCTCCTTCATACCTATCTTGGCCGAGATCGAAGTTATCTCGGCCGAGATTGCACGACAGAAGGTGATCTCGGTCAACCCGACCGAGATCATACCAATCTCGGGCGAGATCCCTATACAGAAGGAAAATCTCAGCCGAGATTTCTGCCAAAGCTGGCCGAGATCCTCCGAAAGTCGTTCCGAAGTCTCCCGTCCTACTCGAGCTGCGCCTAAAAGTTGGAGGGCAGTGCCAAAGGAACCTCCCAAGGTTAGATTGAAGCTTCTCCCTAATCGAAAGAGCTTATCATTCAAGTATGGGTAACCCACAAGGTTACTATCCCATACCATCTTCTATTGTTGGGAAGAGTGGAAATCTTCCAACAGGACATGAAGAGAGTTCTCAAGAGGAAAATATATGGGTCTTGTGAAGAGTGGTTGAAAGGACTGGATGAGCAGTCCAAGATTTTTGTTGTGAGCTAACACAACTACAGAACTAGGTCTGGCTAGAGACCTTAAATCAAGCGCTTCTCGGGAGGCAACCCGAGGTTTTTGTCTTTCCCTTTCTTGCTTTTGTTTTTCTGTTTGCTTTTTGCTTTTGCGTTTCTGCGCGTTTTGGTGTCTTGTCTTTTCAGGTTTTTAGGTAATAAATGAAGAAGAGTTGCTTGAAGGAGTTTGCACAGCCGCTTGTTTCCACCACCACTTCCATTTACATGTGTCATATCACTGATTTTTACATTGTGAGTATTCTTTTTCACTTCTATTTATTCTTCACATTGAGGACAATGTGAGTTTTAAGTATGGGGTGGGATACTTGCAGTCCTTTAGCATGTTTCCTTTCTTTGCATTGCTTTTAGATAGTTTGAATTTTCTTGTCACACGTTTCCTTTTAGAATGCATATATATAAAAAAAATGGTGTTTCTAGGAATGACATGACCGCTATGAGGATATTGTGCTTGTGAATTAGCCTTTGATTATTACTTTTGAGCTCAATTTGATTTATGGCATATATGGGATTTGAATACTTTGCTTGAATTTTATGTAAATTATAAAATTACCTTGTCTAGTTGGATTGAGTTTGGATAGTTGAAGCTTCATGATAAGTTCTTATACATTGCATAGGGATGAGTTAGGCAATTCGACTTCATTCTTCTTCTATCTTTATCATGCTTAGCTCCTCAAACATGAAATCCATTGTCTCCTATCCAGGAATTAGGAATGTTTAGTTTGAAGGTGTGTGCTTTATTGATGTTATGAATTGTTTGAAGAAGTTTGAAAGATGTGAAATGTGATGTGATGAAGAAAAACAAAGCTTATAAGGGATTGTTGGCTATGAAAGATGAGTATCTCGGTACCATTCACATAGCCGGGTGTTTGTGCCTTGCCATAGTCTGATTAGTTTTAAAAATATTCCCTTAGAGTTGATTTGGTATGTGCATTTTGGTGTGAGGTACGTGAAGGAAACTGAGCACCAAGGTTTCGACTACTGTGCACCAATGCCCTTCACTCGGGAAAAAGAAAGAAAGAAAAGAAAAGAAAAGAAAAAGGAGAAAATCTGCAGATTATGCAAGGGTGGTGAATGTTGAGTTGAAAAGATGAAGTGTGTTATTTCTTCTTCCCGGATTAGCACCACATGACCTAAAGTACATCCTACCCTTATCACGTTTCTTGGCCTTTATTTGCTAAGTCCTTTTGATCTATGTATACATGTATTTGACTTGGCACACTTAGACTTGAATTTCTCAATTGTATTAGATATAGTAATTTTGATTATGAATGTGAAATTCTTGTAAAGTATGATTATCCTTTTTATGCCTATTTCATTTGACCTTAATTGAAGTATATATTTAGCTATGAAACTTGCACTATTGAGGGTGATCATCTATATAAGCACTACACATTTTTGTTTATTTTTTGCATAGATAATTCATGTTATCTTATCTTAGATTTACTACTTGCTTGAGGACAAGCAAGGATAAGTATGGGGTATTTTGATAACATGATTTATCGACCTGTTACATTCATGCATTTAGTTAGATTTCCCCTTTCCGTATTCATGTTTTGGCCTTAGTTTGTGCCATTTATGCTTGTTTAGTTCTACTTTGCAAGAATAGATGTCTACACACACTATTTGTGGCTTTGTAGGTAATTTGGCACATTTCGGAGCTAAAACGACGTATTTGAGTATCAAGCCTCGAAGTGGATGCAATGGAGCGAGCATACGTGCGCGGTAAAAGACCAAGACTCGAGCTAAAGGCGTGAAGGAACGAAGAAGACGGAATCCCGGACAGAGATGGCCTGATCTCGGCCGAGATTCCATGATCTCGGACCGAGATGGCTCGATCTCGGCCGAGATTTCTTGATCACGGCCGAGATTCCGAAGTTCCTACGACACTGAAGGTTCTGTTGCCAAATCTCGGTCCCGAACAGGCGTGATCTCGGCCGAGATTTCTGCCCGAGATTTCCCGTTCGGCGATTTTATTTTATTTTTGGATCAATTTTGGCCTAGCCCGTCCTTTGGAAGGTTGTTGGCTATAAAAGGGAAGCTCTAGGTTATTTCTAAGGGTCCGAATTAGTCCGATTTTGAGGGTTATGTGTAAGAGCCTTAGACTTTGGAGCCACTTTTGGCCTTAGCCACCCCTGCGTGTGAGTGAGGCCGCCCCTGCGGCTCGTCTGTGCTTCCGCCCTTGCGGCCAGGAAGCCCGCCCTTGCGGTTTCCGGCGGCTGCAGCCGGTTTTGTTGACTCCTTTGACCCGTGCTTTACCCTTTGCTTACATCTTTCTTTCCCTTGGCTGATCAAGGGTTTCATCTTCACTTCTCTTCCTCAGTGCTCACGTCCTCCTTGCTTCTCCTTCACCCTTCTTGATCTTGTTCTTGATTCCTTCTTGGTTTTGGAAGAATTTGATGTGGCTTTGATGATGATGATACTAGTGATATGTGTTGCTATGCTTGGAAGCCAGTAAGGGTGTTGGTGATCATTCCCTTAGCTAACCACAGCTGTGGTAAGCTTTCCTCTCCTTCTTCTCTTCCTTTTTCCTTTGTTTCCTTCTTCCTAGCTTAGGATTAGATGCATGTGTAAGGGTATTGATGTTGGTATGTGTATGTATATGTATATGTATATGTTTGGTTTTGGTGAAGAGGAATCGCGGGTTCACATTCTGCGCAGACGCCGCCCCCGCGCCTGGAAGCCGCCGCCCCTGCGGACGCCGTGTCGTAGCGCCCGCGCCTTGCCTCCGTTGCCTGCGTTCTTTGTCACCGCGCCCGCGGCTGAGTTCCGCCGCGCCTGCGGGTTGCCTGCTCCGCCCCTGCGTCTCTTGTGTCACGCAAGTGCGTCTTGTCCCGGATCTACCTAGAGTTAGGTAGATCCTTTCCTTTCCTAGTATGAGCGGGTTAGTAGCATGCTAGGTATGTGTGTGAGGTTAGAATGATGTTGAGTACGTTATCGTTTGTGCCAGTTATGGCTTTGAGGTTTATGAGTTAGGATACGATCCTTATGGATCCCTTGGGTCTAGGTGTGACCTCTGTGATGGATATGAGTATGATATATGTTGTTATGCCTTGTTTAGGCAGTGTTGATCTCCAGAGTTGGAGCCGTTTAAGTTGAGTTGAGTTGAGACTACTGAGGTTGAGGTAAGTCCATAGGACTTACTTAGCTGCTATCCATATATTGGATGTGTGCATGAGTGGTGTGTGTGCTATATGATTGATAGCCCGAGTTATGTTGATTACCTACCTATGGTTTAGTGGCTGCCCATTGTAGGGCGTGAAAACTTGTCCTTTCATACCGCTGGGAGTCTGGAGGTTCTCTACGGGCAGACCAGTCTAGCTCAGTGGGCCGGCCACTTGCACCACTCCCATAGGGTACACGGGAGGTGGGACCGGATCCCCACTCTAGCTGGCACCATCCCCGAGAGGCGAGGGTTATATTCCTCGTGCCACATACGTTCATATTTATATATATATATACGCTTGAATGACTGGACGTTATAAAGATAATAAACCGGGTAAATGTGTGATAGCACGGTGATGTGTTTATGATTAATTGGTTTGTGATTGTGCTTATGCATCTTCTTATATATGCGTATGGTTAGCTAACAGTTTTATACCGTGTTGTAGATCCTTTGCAGGTTAGGAGAGCTGCAGAGTGATCCAGAGGGGTGATCTGCTGAGGGCTCCGTACACTGGGTCGTCCTCGTGGGATGAGATCTTTTGATCATGTATATGATTATTTTTTGTTGTACTCAGCAGTACTTGTATAAACCTTTTGATACTTTTATAACAGTTTGATGTTTTGTATTTAATCTATTGGTGCCTTGTTGTAAGATTCAGTGAACTTGTTGTCAGGGTAGGGTCAGGATCCATTGTGAGATCCTTGCCCAGTAGCACTCCGAGTCCTACGGATTTGGGGTGTTACAAAGTTGGTATCAGAGCCCAGGTTGACAACAATGACACTAGTAATCTGCAATAAAGTTCAAATAGATAAATAAAAAGAACCCGAAAGGGGTCTGACTTTTCAAAAGGTTTTGGTTTTTAAATGAGTACAAATGTTTTGGGATATCGTATACGCGAGCCATCGCCCCTCTGAAGATCTCGACAGTATATATATAGATATTCTGTTGTGATTGATTTGATATATACATACGGCATATATATAGCTTTCTGAGTTAGGTTTACGTCCTCTGCAGATGGTTTAGACTAGAGCCTTACCTGCAGAGGTAGAGGTAGACCCCCACTAGGTAGAGGAAGGGGTAGGACTTCCGCTGTTGATCCACGTGCAGCGGAAGAGGTTCACGAAGACGTTGCTGAGAGTGTCGTTCCTGAGACTGGGAACGGCGTAGCTGAGAGACAAAGTCCACAGCGAGTCCAGTTAGATGACTCGGATTATGTCTCCATGGGAGGACCTGAGTTTCGCGAGTATATCCGGCGAGTGGAGGAGGCTGTCAGAGTGTGTAGACCTATCCCGGATCTGCCAGTACATGAGGGATCATCTGAGAGGTCCCACTGGGTTACTCAGGTGCCAACTACACCGGCACCTGTTGCTGAGGTTGCTCGAGTTATAGAGGAGCATAGAGGGCCTAGACCAGCCACTTGGTTGAAGACATTTCACCAGATGGGTGTACCCCCTTTCTCTGGGAAGGTGGGACTCGAGGTTGAGCTGTGGATTGGACATGTGGACTCAACTCTGGAGTCCATTAGGTGTCCAACAGACAGACAGATAGAGTTAGTGCAGACTCTGTTCAGAGATTTTGCACAGCACTAGTGGAGGTCTGTACGAGCACAGGTTGACAGTTATGATCAGATGCGGACCATGATCAGAGAGCGTTTCTGCCCTGCCTCACTGAAGAGGGAGAAACTGCGAGACTTTGTAGAGGCTGGGTTTGAGGACTTACCAGTCTCCGAGGCTATCAGGAGGTTTCAAGAGGAGGTGGCATTGTTAGGACCAGCTGCACCTTCTGCGGATCAGCATGTGTATCTGTTTTCCCGACGACTGAGGGATACTACCCGGACCTATATGGCGGGTTTCCACTGTGAGTCTCTGATGGACTACCAGGACAAAGCTTCCGACTATGAGAGGGAACGGGCTAGTCAGAGGAGAGCTTCTCAGACCGGAGGGTCTGAGAAGAGACAGCGTACTGGGCAGACCAGTGGTACTGGAGGAGCTGCTGGTTCCGGACGAGGCCAGAGCCGCCAGAGTCAGCCCTCATCTGCACCGGTTACAGATAGGGTACGACTGTGTTTCAACTGTGCTGAGTATGGACATATCAGACCAGAGTGTACGAGGCAGATTGTGACTTGCTTCACTTGTGGTGGACGAGGCCACAAAGCTATTTTCTGTAGACAGGGTGGAGCTGCATCTCAGCAAGGTTCTTACCTTGCCAGTGTAGCGAGAGGTGGGCAGAGGCCACCTCAGCAACAGCAGCAGACACAGGGACAACAGAGAGTCCCAGATCGTCTTACCACTCAGGGATGTGCTCCTGGGTTGGGTAGAGGCAGAGGTCGTGGTGGGAGCACCACTGACACCAGAGGGCCACAAGGCCGAGTTTTTGAGCTGAGGAGTGCAGAGGAGCCAGCTGCACCGACTGTTACAGGTACCATTCTGATCCATGGTTTACCTGTTAGAGTTTGTTTGATACTGGAGCTATGTCTTCTTTTATATCTGATACTTGTATTGAGTGTTTGAGTCTAGATACGACTCAGGGAATACCCTTTAGTATAGGGTTACCCGATGGTAGTAGGGTCAGAGGTACCCATGAGATTCGTGACTGTCCCATTTCTGTAGGGACCCGTGTGTTACTAGTTGACTTCTTTGTCATGCCGTTAGAGCATGAGGAAATCATACTAGGTATGGAGTGGAAGGATAGATATTCTGCTGTTTTAGATGTAGGTAGGAGGACTGTTATCCTCTCTACCGAGTTAGGATAGATAGAGGTTTTCCGAGGTTGGGACCTTGGAAAATCTGGTTTGGTTATTAGTGCGATACGAGCACCTAGACTGATTGCACATGGTTGTGAGGCCTTTTGGTGTTATGCCATGAAGGAGGGGGAGAGTCCAGCATTAGAGGGTATCCCAGTGGCCTGTGAGTTTGCAGATGTGTATGTTGAGCTGTTCAGTTTGCCGCCTCAGAGGAGTGTGGATTTTGGCATTGAGTTAGAGCCTGGTACGAGACCGATCTCGAAGGCCCCATACCGGATGGTGCCTGTCGAGATGCTGGAGCTGAAGAAGCAACTTGAGGAGCTGGCTGAGAAGGGCTTCATTCGCCCTAGAGTGTCCCCATGGGGAGCACCTGTCCTCTTCGTACGGAAGAAGGACGGATCACTGAGGTTATGTATAGATTACAGAGGAGCTGAACAAGGTGACCATCAAGAACAAGTATCCACTGCCTCGTATTGATGATTTGTTAGATCAGTTTCAGGGAGCGATAGTATTTTCCAGGATTGATCGGTGTTCAGGATAGCACCAGCTGAGAGTGAAAGAGCAGGATGTGCACAAGACTGCATTCCGGACCAGATATGGCCACTACGAGTTTGTAGTGATGCCATTTGGGCTTACGAATGCCCCAACCGTCTTTATGGAGTTAATGAACAGTATCTTCATCGACTTCCTGGATCAGTTTGTGGTGGTCTTCATTGATGACATTCTGGTGTACTCTCTCAGTAGAGAGGAGCATGCAGGACAGTTGAGGACTGTATTGCGGGTTTTACGGGACAGAGAACTTTATGATAAGTTTTCTAAGTGCGAGTTTTGGGATGCCGGAGGTAGCATTCCTGGATCATGTGGTGTCAGTTGAAGGAATTAAGGTGGATTCGGCCAAGATTGAGGCAATAGCAGCATGGACTATACCGACGAACGTCAAGGAAGTACGTAGCTTCCTTGGCCTAGCCGGTTTTTACAAACGCTTCGTGGAGAAATTTTTTGTGATTGCCCGTCCACTGACAAGTTTGCTGAGGAAGACTACCAGATTTGTGTGGTCTAATCAATGTATGTAGAGTTTTGAGGAGCTGGAGAGACGTTTGACTTCTGCTCTTGTTAGGCACAACCAGAGTATACAAAGATATTTGATCTGGTTAGAGTTGGACATTCAGTTTCCGGATGAGGATGCCCGGTTTAGAACTTTAGAGGTTCTACTTGATCTGTTGGGTGAGATCCAACAGAAGCAGGAGACCTGCCCGACCTTGATGAGGATACGAGATAGGATGTCTCGGGATGAGGCACCACAGTTCCTGCTAGGAGCAGATGGAGTTGAGACACCGCGGTCGCGTTTGTGTACCTGCTGATGCAGAGTTGAGACATAGGTTTTTGCAGGAGGCTTACTGTACACCTTACTCTGTACATTCAGGTACAAGTAAGAGGTATTAGGACTTGAGACGTTTATATTGGTGGGAAGGGCTGAAGCCCGATGTGACCAGATTTGTGGCACAGTGTGCGACCTGCCAGCAGGTCAAGATTGAGCATTGCAGACTTGAAGGTGAGCTTCATCCACTTCCTGTTCCACAGAGGAAGTGGGAGGACGTCACAATGGATTTTGTGACTGGGCTGAGACCGAATCGGAATTTTGATGTTATCTGGGTCATTGTGGACAGATTGACGAAGACGGCACGTTTCATTCCTATTAGGGAGACGTGGCCGGTGAGCATATTAGCTGGGGAGTACACTAGACAGATAGTGAGACTCCATGGTGTACCGAGGACGATCGTCTCAGACAGTGATGGACGATTTACCTCGAGGTTTTGGCAACAGATCTAGACTGCCCTGGGGACGAGTTTGCACTTCACGACAGCGTTCCATCCTCAGACAGATGGTCAGTCAGAGAGGACCATTCAGATGTTGGAGGATATGCTACGAGTTTGTGTGTTAGCATACATCTATTGGGATGACCCCTATGAGGCACAATGTGGGCAGAGATGTCGTACACCGTTATGCTGGGATGAGCCTAGTACGGCCAGTGGTTTGACACCTTATCAGATTCAGGATGATGTGGCTCGAGTAGCACTGATTAGAGAGCGGATGCTGACTGCCCAGAGCCGTCAGAAGTCGTATGCAGATAGGAGGCGTAGACCTCTAGAGTTCAGAGTTGGAGCCCATGTGTGGCTGAGAGTGTCCCCAACACGAGGTGTTAGGCGTTTTGGCATTAAGGGGAAGTTGAGCCCCGATATGTCGGACCGTTCGAGATTTTGAATCGGGTTGGGAGTACAGCTTACAGGTTAGCTTTGCCTCCGAGGTTAGAGGGTGTTCACCCTGTATTTCACGTGTCTCAGCTGAGGGAGTATATACTAGATCCGAGACATATTGGGAGTTATGATGATTTGGTGGTTGAGCCGGACCACACCTTTGTTGAGTATCCGATTGCAGTCCTAGAACGAGGTATGAGACGCCTGCGTTCGAAGGACATTTCTATGTTGAGGATACAGTGGTCGAGACGAGGACCTGATGAGGCTACATGGGAGACTGAGGATAGTATCCAGAGGAACTATCCAGAGTTTTATGCCGAGATAGATGTACCAGTAGGATCGACGAGTAGATCTTAGTACTATCTTGGTAATGTTATGCTTATGTGCTTATATGCCATGATGTGTTTATTTTCGTACTAGCTATGATGTGATATGTGATCTTAGTAGAACTTGTTGTGCTAGTACGCCGGATATTTATAGCTGGAGATGGCTCTTTCCTCTATGCTATTGTGATACGTGCAGGATTTAGCTGGAGATGGTTCTTTCCTCCATGCTACTTTGGTGGACATAGTATTGCTGGAGATGTTTTTCCCTCCATGCCCGTGGTTATGTTGATGATGTTTGGCTAGAGATGTTTTTCCTCTATGCCCTTGAGAGATGATGATGTTTGGCTAGAGATGTTTTTCCTCTATGCCCTGGATAGTATAGTGATCTTATGGCTGGAGATGATGAGTTCCTCCATGCTCGTGCTTGAGGTTATAGAGTGGTATAGGTTGACACCTTATGAGTGGAGATGTGATTCCTCCGGTAGAGAGAGTTTTACCTCGACTTTTGAGTCCGAGAGGTTTGAGGGTGTTACAAGTTTCGGGACGAAACTTGTTTTTAGGGGGGTGAGGTGTAAGAGCCTTAGCTTTTGGAGCCACTTTTGGCCTTAGCCACCCCTGCGTGTGAGTGAGGCCGCCCCTGCGGCCAGGAAGCCCGCCTCTGCGGTTTCCGGCGGCTGCAGCCGGTTTTGTTGACTCCTTTGACCCGTGCTTTATCCTTTGCTTACTTCTTTCTTTCCCTTGGCTGACCAAGGGTTTCATCTTCACTTCTCTTCCTCAGTGCTCACGTCCTCCTTGCTTCTTCTTCACCTTTCTTGATCTTTTTCTTGATTCCTTCTTGGTTTTGGAAGAGTTTGATGTGGATTTGATGATGATGCTAGTGATGTGTGTTGCTGTGCTTGGAAGCCAGTAAGGGTGTTGGTGATCATTCCCTTAGCTAAACACAACTGTGGTAAGCTTTCCTCTCCTTCTTCTCTTCCTTTTTCCTTTGTTTCCTTCTTCCTAGCTTAGGATTAGATGCATGTTTAAGGGTATTGATGTTGATATGTGTATGTATATGTATATGCTTGGTTTTGGTGAAGAGAAGACGTGAGCGGATCACGAGATTAGCCGAAGAGGAATCGCGGGTTCACATTCTGCACAGACGCCGCCCCCGCGCCTGGAAGCCGCCGCCCCTGCGGACGCCGTGTCGCAGCGCCCTCGCCAGCGCCCGCGCCTTGCCTGCGTTGCTTGCGTCCTTTGTCACCGCGCCCGCGGCTGAGTTCCGCCGTGCCTGCGGGTTGCTTGCTCCGCCCCTGCGTCTCTTGTGTCACGCAAGTGCGTCTTGTCCCGGATCTACCTAGAGTTAGGTAGATCCTTTCCTATCCTAGTATGAGCGGGTTAGTAGCATGCTAGGTATGTGTATGAGGTTAGAATGATGTTGAGTACGTTATCGTTTGTGCCAGTTATGGCTTTGAGATTTATGAGTTAGGATACGATCCTTATGGATCCCTTGGGTTTAGGTGTGACCCCTGTGATGGATATGAGTATGATATATGTTGTTATGCCTTGTTTAGGCAGTGTTGATCTCCGGAGTTGGAGCCGTTTGAGTTGAGTTGAGTTGAGACTACTGAGGTTGAGGTAAGTCCATAGGACTTACTTAGCTGTTATCCATATATTGGATGTGTGCATGAGTGGTGTGTGTGCTATATGATTGATAGCCCGAGTTATGTTGATTACCTACCTATGGTTTAGTGGCTGCCCATTGTAGGGCGTGACAACTTGTCCTTTCACCCCGCTAGGAGTTTGGAGGTTCTCTACGGGCAGGCCAGTCTAGCTCAGTGGGCCGGCCACCTGCACCACTCCCATAGGGTACACGGGATGTGGGACCGGATCCCCACTCTAGCTGGCACCATCCCCGAGAGGCGAGGGTTATATTCCTCGTTTCACATACGTTCATATTGATATATATATATACGCTTGAATGACTGGACGTTATAAAGATAATAAAATGGGTAAATGTGTGATAGCACGATGATGTGTTTATGATTCATTGGTGTGTGATTGTGCTTATGCATCTTCTTATATATGCGTATGGTTAGCTAACGGTTTTATACCATGTTGTAGATCCTTTGCAGGTTAGGAGAGCTGCAGAGTGATCCAGAGGGGTGATCTGCTGAGGGCTCCGTACACTGGGTCGTCCTCGTGGGATGAGATCTTTTGATCATGTATATGATTATGTTTTGTTGTACTCAACAGTACTTGTATAAACTTTTTGATACTTTTATAACAGTTTGATGTTTTGTATTTAATCTATTGGTGCCTTGTTATAAGATTCAGTGAACTTGTTGTCAGGCTAGGGTCAGGATCCATTGTGAGATCCTAGCCTAGTATCACTCCGAGTCCTACGGATTTGGGGTGTTACATTAGGTTACCCTAGAGGGGGAGCCGTCTCCTTCCTTTCCCTTCTTCTTCTCCATTGTTCTTCATTAGTTTGGCTTAAAGATTCAGACTTTTATATTCAGTTTTGTTTGGAAAAGATTGTGAAGATATTGTTGATTCAAGATTTAATATAATTGAAGGTTTTCAGACATTGAAGTTGAGTAGTTTTTTCTCTCCCTTTTGTTATTTCTTTTAATTGTGTTTTGATATGATTGTAATTGGCTAGAACCTTGTGGTTCCTAGGTTGACATGGATTTGTTTATGCCTTGGATTATGATGGATTAGATTGTGCTTTGTTTTGGCTTTGAATTGCTTGAAATCCTAATTGGTTTACTTGTTCTTGAATCTAGTTAGAATCCTTCTAGCTAGTAACCTAAGTTGGAATTGAGACTTACCCGGTGATATTCCTTCTTAGATACATGAGTGATTGATCATAGGTAATAAAGGTTTATCCTTTATTGGTTGAATGTGCTTAGATTCCTTCCTAAGTAGGGTAATACTTGAGACTTACCCGGTAATGGTTTACCTTTCCCTAAGTTTGTAGTCTGGTTTGTTCAGAATTTCCTACCTCTCTACCCTCAGACTTACCCGGTAATAGGTAGTTGGTTTGGAACTAGATAGTCTTGAGACTTACCCGGTAATAGACTATCAGCATAGAAACATTCATCCCTGTGGCTTTTCTACCATATATCTTTATGAGTCTTCTTGAGTCCATATGCATAAACAATGATCTTGAACCCTTGGAATCCATTTTCTTTCCTTTAACTTGGTTATCTTTGTTTTCCCTTTTGTTTGTTTGTTTTGATTTTAAATTATTAGTGACAGTTGATTGCAAATCCATAAAAAACATTTTCAAAACCTTTTTGACTTCTTTCCCTTATTTTTTCCAACCTCTTGTCTTTATTTGAGATCTATTCTATTTATAATCATTGTTGCATATTAATCCTCCCAGTCCTTGAGATCGACCCTGAAATACTTGTCCTACTTCGTACGATCCATACACTGTGGGTTCGTTGCTATTTAGGGAATTATTACAAGTTATAAATATAAAACTATCTCTTCCTAGTTTTGCTATCCTGTGGATTTCTATCTCTTTTGATAGTTGTTTATAGGGGTGTAAAACCACGCAAGCCATTTGTTCGTCGCATGGTTCCATTCCATAGTAGGGGTCAGCGTCTTGGTCATCCTCTATGATGATATCGCCGTCTTCTTCATCTTCCTCATCTTCATATGAGGGGTTGGAAAACAACACACGCTTGGTGTTCGGGCAATCACGTTGGACGTGACCGAATCCGCTACATTTATAACACTCGGGCTCTCTTGGCCGTGCCGCCGGTGGAGGTCCTTGAGATGTGCGGGCGGGAGGCACTTGTGCTGGGGCATTGGGGCCACGTGGTGGTGCTCTCTCGGTGGCCGCTTGTCGGGTGGTTTGACCCATCCGTTGGACTCCTTTGGTGGCGCCGGACTCTTGAGAACTAGACGTGTCTCGAGCACGGTTGTTAGTAGAATAAGCGTATTGACTTTGAGAAGAGTTATACCTTGAATATCTTGGCGTCTCTTGTTGTTGTATGTGAGGTTTCATGGCCGCATGACACAATGCACCCAATTCTTTGTATGGGACGATCTCGAGAGGCCGCCGGATTGACGGATTAAGCCCACTCATGATCTTGGTACGGAGGGCGGAAGGGTAGGCCGAGATGCCGGCCTCCCCCTCGAGCTTGGCCAAGTAGGCCACTGGAGTGAGATTGCCTTGTTGGAGCTCGGCAATTTGCAACCGCGTATCGTTTTTGAAGTCATCGGGGACATACTTCTTTGTCATGACGTAGATCAATTGATCAAACGTCGCAACCGGTTCCCATCCTCGGCTCTCACGGATGTGTTCATACCGGTTCCACCAAGATTTCGCATCGCCTTCAAAATACAAGGTTGCCGCTTCGATCTTCTCATATTCCTCATAGTGGCAATGCTTCAAAGCCCTTCTCATGTCCTGTGCCCAATCAAGAAACACACAAGGATCATATTCCCCATAAAATATTGGAAATTTAAATTTACCTTCCCTACGAGCTTTGTAGGGAACCGGGTGGGGCGGTAGCATATCATCATGATGAGCTCGTTGAAGTGCATGCCTTGGTGGGTTAGGAGGAGGCAACCATTCTTCTCCTCGGTCCTGGTTCTCATATGGATCTCGGACGGGTGGATGCCATGGACGGACATGAGCCACCCGTTACAAGTTGGGCTCATCGTCGGAGAACTCATCAAAATCATCCCTCTCGTCATACTCATCATAGTCGCGGTATGATGATCGTCGGCTAGGTCGTTGGCGGCGTTGTCCATACCGATCATTACCAAAAAGTCGAGGATGATGATCTTGTTGATTGGTGTGCCGGGATTCTTCCTGGACGGGATGGTTAGTATTGTGTGCATTAGGTAGAGGTGGGGGCGATCCGTACCGTCTACGGTTGCGCTCGAAGCGCTTGTTCCGATCCATCGTATCTACATAAAGTAAATCATACGTAGTCGGGCCATCATTGTTCTCGGTATCATTGAGGTGGTCCTTGCCGTCAAGTTGATTTTGACTTTCGATGATTGAGGCAAGCGTATGACCTTAAGATGGGTCGGTTCCCAAAAGACCTTTGCCTTTTCGACGGGCATCGGACGGGGAAGTCTCGACCATGGTGTCATTTGGATTTGAAGCGGGACGTTGAGTGGTCGTAAGGGCCAAAATTTGTGCCCTCATCTCCTCCAATTGTTGCTTAAGATTAACAACTTCCTCGGATAAGGAGTCATTTTCATGTTCACGAGCATCCTAAGAGTTTTCCATATCAACGTTAGTCGTGATTCCAAATGGATACACCAATTGCAAGCAATCAAATGAGCAAGGTGACTAGTTAAGTCAACGTTACTCAAGTTCAAGTGCGTTATGTTCTACCTTTGGGAAGACCGTTTGGTGGTTAGGCAAGATAGGTTAATCCAACAAAATGTGAACCAATTCACAAAATTACAATTGATAAATTTGCAACCTCTATAAGAAGATGGAGAGATAAGAAATGGACGGATTGTTTAACGGCAAGTTTTACTTGCTTTTGGTCTTTGACCTTTTGTAATAATTCGATTCTTTCGGATGGACCGGTTTGCCGGACGTCTTTTCACTTTCTTTTTTTTTTAAACTTTGTAACTTTTTGATGCAAGAGATGAAACACTTTGGAACAAATCCGCTTTGTTGAAGAGTTTTGGGTTTTTTTTTTTTGAATATCAAAATGTGAGATATCCGAATTTGTTAACAAATAAATTCCAAAAAATTTGGTAAAATCAATTAACAAACTTGTCGGATTGGGTCGGTTGAAGAACAAATTGTGTTTGATAGATGGTTTGATAGCAAACCAAATATCTCCTAAATTTTCTTTGGCAAACAGAACGAGAGAAAAAAAAATTTCAAGAAAACTTCGATGAACATGAAATTTCAAGAAAACTTCGATGAACATGAAGAACAAGATGAAGATCTTGAAGATGGGAAGAACAACAAAGGCAAAATGATAATAAAGTTAACTCACAAAAACAAGAGTAAAGAGAACTTAGCTTCGATCCCTTTGCTCTGATGCCAATTTGATGCGTCCTTGGAAACGTTGAAGAACGAATGCCAGATCTAGACCAAGCTAGAGCTTCAACTAGTCTTTGTTGATGTGCAAAAGTGACTTAAGATAGAACTTTGGTAAGGCGGAAGCGATTTGGGGATGGATGCGGAAGCGAGGGTTTGATTCGATCTAGAGAGATCGAGAAAACGTTGTAGTGGATTGAAGAGTTGATTCTTTAGAAGAATCCTCGAAGGTGAGTTCTTGGATCTAAGACTTGATCCAAGGAAGAACTTTGAGGGGATTGAAGAGGAAGTGATGCCCAAATCAAGAGAGGATTTTCCTTCAAATAACTTGATTAATATTAGACATGCTTTACAAGTGAGGCCAAGCATCCCTTATATAGTGGATGAAGGTCACACCAAAAGTCGGAAATAAATGACGGAATTAAAGGCGGGAAATAAAGTCGGGGCTAACTCCCGAACCGAAAGGTCAAGACTATGAATGCCGGAAATTAACTTACGGAATTAAGTTCCGGAGTTAATGTTCCGAAAATTAAAGTCTATTATTTAAATTGCAAAATATAATAAAATAATAATAATATTTGCTAGCTTGATGACGTGGTGGAGTGGAGACATGGCATGCCACTAACGGGTCCAAGTGATGCGATGGTGCATCGGATGATTGAGCCGGCAGCTTGGGCGATGGCTTTAGCTCGGAAGCGAGTGAGCGGTCCATCGGAGCGAAACCGCAAAGCATCGTCCTCCTCATCCACGGTCATGGTTGTCAAGGGCGCATCACCTTACCTTGATTTGACAGAGCTTCTGTGAAAGAGCGAAACACCACTGAGAAAAAATAGAGTTGTGAGATCCGAGCCGAGTGCTTCACGCAAGACCTATCTTGAGTGTTCTCCTCGTGTCAAAACCTAAATTCACTTGAAGCTTTGTTAAACGCCTGAACGGCATAGATTGACACCAACCACTTCTATCTTAATTGTCTTCTTCTTTGTTTCTTTTAGATCTCTAGATTTGTGAAGTTCTTACTGTTCTTATAACATTTGCTTTTCTGAAAGCTTGTTCTATACTATAAAATTGCTTAGTGGATTGGGTTGACTCTCCCCTCCTGAGATCCCGCAGAGTAGGAATTTTTTCAAACTGCGTCACCAACTTTCTTGAGTTTCTGAGTTCACGTCTCTTTACTTGGAAAATCTTTCAATGCAAAATGTTGAGAGGAAATGAATTTTAGGATATTCAATCCGTTGAAGATGTGCAATGTTTCAATGGGTAGATCCTTTAATTTCAAACTAGTGTATTACCCGCACTTTGTGCGGGTTGAGTTTTAAAAGACGTGATAATAAATATCTCTTTTAATATGTATAACATTAGTTTGACACATTTTAGATCCTTACAAAATACGGAATATTATAAAATAAAAAAAATATTTTATATTAATATCAAGGTACGGGTATTAAAATCGGTAATTAAATATTTGGATTAAGCTCTGAATATTCAAGCGGATAACTTTTGTTGACTAAAAGAACTAATGTACACATATCATGATCTATATTAATTGTCGGTAATTTTCATTATTAAAAATTACATAGTATATTATTATGTAAAATACTAATTAATGTCAATTATAAATGAGAATAGTTTCATTTTAAAATAATTTCATAGTGTTATTAAGTTAAAATGAGATCAATATTATGAAATATTCATTAAAGTAAAAATTTGTTTGTAGAGTAACTATAAATGTATAAAAATATATCACATAACAAATATCAATTTTTTATGAATAATGGAAGATCATATAAATAACTTCGAATGACTAATTCCAAAGGAAAAAATAAATATAAAGATCCAAATTTATATTGAAATGGAATTTTCAAAATTCTTATTTAAAATTTTTTAGGAGGTTGCAAATATTTTTTCTAACCAAAAATCTTATAAAAATTTATGATTTTCTTTTTTAGTAGATTTCTATAATAACTGAATAATTTAGGGTTATATATTTAAAAAAGAATTAGTAATCAATTCTTTATTATTTTTTTATGAATTAAAAATATGGCCATCATAATGTATCCACATAATTCAATAATTTAAAATTAAGATCTTATGCTTGTGAACCAATTTTAGTAATCAAATAATAAATTTTTTTTCTAAATTATGACATTATTTATGGATTTTTTATTTTAAGATAACTTACTGATATTAGATCGAAATCATCAATGTTATTAAATTCGGAATTATTGAGTTTAAATTTGAAAATAATTACCGAGTTAACATTCTTAACTAATGAAAATTGGATTGTTCCGATTTTAAAAATTATTTCTTTAAATTACGTAATTAAAAAAATTGGCTTATAAATACTTTAAATTTTTTACATAATTAATTATAAGAAAACATTTAGATAATAATAAAAATAGCTAACAAATAAAAAATTAAGATATATATATATATATATATATATATATATATATATATGTTAATAATAATAATAAAAATAATTTTTTTTATTAAAAATATCTGATTATGTAAACTCATTTTTTTAATAATCTAGATAAATAACTTTTTAAAAATATTTTGTTGGGCTTAGATAATAATTTATATTAATAACTTAAAATAATTAACTTTTTAAAATATTTTTTTTATGCTACGTTAAATCTAGTGCTAACACGTGGCAAAGAAAAGCTCTCCTTTAATAATTATAAGATAAGATATAAGAGCTAAGATGATTAATTTAGATAAATCCCTGAATCTTGGGTTGTTTTTTTTAAGAAATGATGGATCTATAAAGGAAGGATCCCTATTTGATGTTGCTTCTTGTCAAATCAGGTTTTAAAAGCCTAGGAAAAATCTTTCTTATATGAAACTCGTATATGAATTTCAAGCATAACCCACCAAATGGATCTACTTTGTGAAAGGTCTTGCGTTGATTTTACCTACATGGTATATGTCAAAGAATTTAATCTTGTGTAGGTGTGCTTTTGATGTTTCATCAACTAAATTGATCATCGGATAACTGTAACTCATCGAGTTTTTCTCAATGAAATCACTTCCAACGTGAACATTGAAGTTACATCGGCTTACGCTCGAGGGAAAGTGTCACTTATAACAACCTTAAATCTTCGATTTTTAGTGTTAACGTTGTAATGGAAACATAAAAGAAAATTACTTATAATATGACAATACTTTCATAGCTAGATGGCATCAACAAATTATTAGTTATCTATTTTGTTGCCATATTGACTATTAGACGAAGACTTTAACTTGCATGTTTAAAGATCCTTTCTCATTTGATTAACTTTTTTTAATGTAATTCGAATTTCTAGGTTAATAAACCTTGGTTTTTCTTACAAATGTATCTCTAACTTCATATAAATTTTAGTTTGATTTCTTATTCCTCGTGTGTTTAACAATAAAACTTTCGTACAAATTACATAAAACTCTCGAAAAGATATTTGTTGGCGTTACTCATGAAGAGGAGGACTTACCAAATTTGATTCATGTTTGAATAGAGTTGGTCTTGGAAGCAATTGAAAATCCACAACATTTATCCTTGATCACGAGCAATCACATATATTTTCTTCAAACTATCTCTAGATCATCAATATCAACATGAATGGCATAGACATGAACACACATATCACATTTTTCTCTAAGCATGCCAAACTCAAGTGTTTTAGTTCATCTGAGTTTGTTGAATTGCTTGTAGCCTGATTCAATGAAACAAATATCATACTAATTGGACCAAAAGAAAAAAGTAGTAAAAAAATACCCAATCTCAAAATTATAATAGGAATGGGCAACCAAGCTATTTAAAGACATTGAACATCTCGGACAGAGGAATTGATACATAACACCGAATACAAATCAAAATATACTAAAATTCATTTCCTCTCGACTTTATTCATACATTAAAGGGTTATGTACATTGAGGAGACGGTGAACTCGATATATTAATCAACATCTACACATGTGAGGTAAGTTCTAGATACCCGGTGTAAGAGAAATTAGGATGAAGAAGGTGAAGCATCGAAAGAAGGAGATGTATTGGGTTTATTGCTTTGATTTTTTTCTAATAACTAACGGAAATCTAATGAAAAATATTTAACTGAGACACTAAAAAAAAAAAATTTTTTCTTTAATACAATTAACAAGGTTGGAACTTTTCCTATTAGTATCTAAGTTTTAAAATTTCTCTTGGTACATTCATGGTTTAGTTTTTTTTTTTTTTGAAACTGTGAGGTAAGGACTTAGGTGGGATCATCTCCTCGAGAATTTGCTTCATAGAGCATCTGAGAGGATGAGAGCATCCACAACATGAGTGGATGACGACAAAGCAAGCGAAACTTCATGGCCATGGTCCGCCACCTTATCAGCAACACTCAATATTTAGTTTGTTTTTCCTCTATACCCATTCTTAATTCATTACATTAAAAATTCACTATAAAATAATAAAATAAATCTAAAACTAATTATAACCTCATTAAAATTTTAAACTAATAAATTTTCTCCAAAAAATTTTATAATGGAATTATTTTTAAATAATTTTAATTAAAAAACGTATAAAAATTTAAATTTAAAGCTATTTTTATTTTTGATTTAAAATTAAAAAAATCAAATTACAATAAAATATAGAAAATTAATTTAAAAACTAATTTAGAAATTAATATTTTAATTTTTTGGAATTAAGATAAAATATAGAAAATTAAATGAGAAATTCCGTTAGGTGCCCTCGTGGTTTTGCCTTTTTCGTTTGGTGTCCAACAAGTTTCATTTTTCCGGTTGGTGCCCTCGAGGTTTTTATTTTTTCCGTTCCGTGCCCAATCTTCAAACTATCGTTAAAAGTGATCTTTTTCCGTCAGTTAATAATTAAAAGAAAAAAGAAAGGTAAAAGGAATTAGAATAACAGAGAGTACGATTATCTTCTATCTCTCGCTCTCTCCTTGGCTGGGAAAAGAACCGGCCTTGTCTACAGATACGAGAACCTGGAGAATCACCACTAGAGAACCATTACTACACCGTCGGCCGGCCTTACCATTGGAGAATCAAGTTCGATTAGTCCCTTTTGGATCTAATTATGAAATTTGCCCTAAAAAATCTACTCTAAATTTCGTATTAGTTGAGTTTGAAATCAGTCGTAGTTTTGATAGCCCTAGTTTTGCTTTGATCTCCCGAGTTGCAGGTATCCCCCTGCATATGCTTTTACAAGCGGTATTCCAAACATCTATGAGCAAATCAATTAACAAAAGTATAAACTGAGCTTTGCAGCAAATATAGTTGTAAGATGGATGGTTATTTTCATATGAGCAATCAGTTAACAAACATCTTAGATTATTAGGAGGTTCCATAAGAAGTTTAGGGAAGTATTTGATACTGTAATCAGTACAAGTGTGTGGTCATTTAACAAATGTCTTAGATATAATGCATTTATTCTCTGTTTTGTTTCCTTGTTTACCTAATCTATGCCCTGAATCTGCTTTGATAGCCCTACTTTCTGCACAATTTTTGCACAGTTTTTTTTCTCAATGTATGCTCAGTTTTGCTTAGTTTATGTTCAATTTTGCTTAATTTATAAATTGGATTTTTGCATTTATTTTATTGACAACTATCTTATCTCGTAAAGATTTGATCTTATCGTTTTGCATTTTATTTCATTTCTTTATTCATTTCGGGTTCGATCTTGGATCAAGCCTGCAACCCATGTGAACCTTTTTGGACGTCCCACCTTGCCTATATATGGCCAAGCTGGACGTCATTTTTATCATTCAAATTAATATACATATTGATACTTTTCAGTATTTCCTTCTCGAGGGGTTCGAGTCTTGATTAGGTGTGAAGCCACTTCAAAACCCTGGACGGGTGAGAAGCACGTCCAGTCTAGTCTGGTAGCTAGGAGAAACGTTCAGGCGCGGTGCGAAGCTTAGGTTGAGCGCTATTCGAACTCCGGATAACTTCGTTGCGTTCCAGACCTCGTTCTACCGGCCGCCGAGATTAAAGGAAGAGTCACTACTGCGAAGGGAAGGCTCTTTCACTATCCAGCACGATCCAATCCCAACCATCGGATCCTTCATCCATCCTTCCCCACGTCTATCATCTCCATCCTCACGTCCATCTCGCTCTCTTGTTAGCCTAAGTCCTTGGTGTTGAAAGATAGGGAACCCCTACGGCTTATCCCTGTATCAATTTGTATGATGCGAGATGGAAGATAAAAAGATATTGAGAATGCGCCGGAATATGGACTGGCTTTTAGATGTAGAGGTGGATGATGTTGATAAGTGTAATGTATTGGATGTATACATCGAGTTAATAGAAGGGGCGCAAAAAAATATTATGCTCTACCCAAAAATCCAAGCTTATTGTATGTTTATCAGTCTAAAGGTCGTAAATTGGAGAGAGATTCCGACTTGATGGAGTTGTTCAGCTTATTTCATGATAGAAAAGAGTTGAAAATCACCATTGGTTGTGCTGATAATCCATGTGAAAGTCCACAGTTGGCAAGGAGTTTACTTGAATCAAGGATGTCATCACATGATACCAACCATATATCTTCCCAACATACTATTCCATCAATGGGATATATGGATGAAACACAACCAATAACAACCACACAAAAAGTTCAGATTGCTTCACCCAATCCAGATTCAGTTGTAGGGCCACCAGATACTAGTTTACAAAGGAGATGAGTGTTTGCCAAGATCCCTCGTACACAACTTGATGAAGGAGAAAGGGAACCTTTGAAACCGAATTTTAGATCTTTCAGTTTTCCGTCAAAGAGGATGCCTCCCACATCTGCTAGAAGAAAAGGAATTCATATTTCAATTGGAAAGGGCTCTACATCACAAACACCACCAACTTCTGGCAGCATTAGTAGAGCATGTGGAGTAATGACGGTTATAGGTGACGCCGTGGTAAGTGGAGTTGATGATATTGACATTGATGATGATGACTATGAGCCATCAGATAGTTCAGATGAAGATCCAACCGCCTTTTCAGATGATTTTATTATTGAAGAGGACCCTCTTTGTCCTTATGTTGATGATGGTTATGATCCCGAGAAATCCAGTGAATGGGAGCTGGATAAGATGTGTACTTTGACAGATTATACGATAATGGTGAGTTTCATATCGATAATCAGTTTGGGTTGATTAAGATTAGACAATGGATGATTTTCTTCGACAAGGAACACTTGTATTGTGTTTTGAGAGATTTTTGTATCCAAGAAGGGGTTGCCATCATTACTCAAAAATCCGATCCTACAAGGCTAAAAGTTGTTTGTGTAGATGCAAGTTGTGAATGGAGTCTTTGTGCTTCTAGATTAGCAGATAGACATACTTGTGCTATAAAGATATTGGAGGGTGAACATACTTGCACGGGGTTAAATGAGTTTAATCCTATGACAACCATGTAGTGGGCAGTAGAGAAGATCATTGAAGATGTAAGATCAAATCCAGATATTCCAGGAAAGACCATTAATGAGCTTTTAAAGTCAAGATATGGTGATATGTTAAGAAGATCAAAAACTTATAAAGTCAGAAGTTTGTGCTTGGAGGAGATTCAAGGAAGTCATGACACTTCATATGCAAATTTACCGGCTTATTGTGAGGTTCTGAAAAGTACGAATCCAGATTCTAACGCTCTTTGTTCATGAAAGATTGCTGATGAACTTCCGGAAAAGCCCATTCCATTCAAGAACATATTTGTTTCCTTAAAGCTCATGATTGAGGGTTTCAAAGGGTGTAGAGGGTTGATTGGGGTCGATGGTTGCCATTTAAAGGGAAAATATGGTGGAGTTGTAAACTTGTAATTTCTGCAATAGCCTTGGATGGAAATCAACAAATTTTCCCGCTAGCATATGGTGTATATGAAAATGAGAGCAAGAGCACATGGTTCCAGTTCTTTTCGCATTTAAAGGATGCTTTGAAGGATGACATGAGAGACAAAAGGTATTTTTCTTGATAAATTGTCTTTTACACACACGTGTTTCTATAAATACATGTAACTATTATTATTGTTATTTTTTGTTTTTTAGGGCATTGAACCAGCCCTAAATGATAGTTGGCCGGATCTTCGCTGACGCCTATGTTGTAGACACTTGTGTGCCAATTTCAAGAAAAAATATCCGGGACGCCGAATGCACAATCTGTTTTGGGAATGTTGCAAAGCGTACTCCGAGTTCGCCTACAATAAGGTCATAGAGATAATGCAAAAAGAAGTCGGGTTTGGTGTTGTTAAGTGGTTGCATGAGGCGGGAGATAAAGAACAATGGGCTATGCACACCTTTAATCCTACATTATGTAGTGATGAAGTCACGAGTAACTTTTTCGAGTCTTTAAATAATACTATTGGAGCGGAAAGATGCGGTCCGGTGTTGAGTATACTCGAAGGTTAGTTATGATTAGTGAATATTTTGAATGCAAATAACTACTAACATGAAATTTATATTAAAATTACCAATAATTGTAGGCATTCGAAGAACACATATGGTAAGATATGTGAAGAGGCAAGAAGAGGCACTAAAATGGCCATTGAATGTTATAACACCAAAGTTGCTGAAAATTTGAAAAAAGAACATTTTAGCTTCGCGTGGGCTTCAAGTATGTCTAATTGTAAATTATTTTCCTTATTTAGTCACAATTTGTTTTGGTTTTGATTGTTCATTCTTTTTGTGTGATAGGTTTTTAAAGCATCAGACATAGAATGTGAGGTCCGAGATGGTCGTTCTTATTGGCCTCTGAACTTCATCGACCGGGTATGTGCATGTGGAGAATGGAAAATTAGTGGGATTCCTTGTAGACATGCGGTTAGAGGGATTCTTGAGGTTAGGAGAGGAGACAACCTTGAATCTTATGTATCAGAGTGGTTCTCTGTGAAAGTGTATAAAACAACCTATACAGTGAATTTTCACCCCGTTCCCGACGAAGAACAATGGCCGACATTTGATTATCCAAGTTTGATCCCTCCAAGCATGAAAAGGGGAGTAGGTAGGCCACCAAAAAATAGAAGACGGGAAGATGATGAAAAACAAAAAGGAAAGAGATCAACCACTGTTCGTTGTAGTAAGTGTAAGGCCTTCGGGCATAACTGTAACACCCCGAATCCGTAGGACTCGAGGCGCTACTGGGATACGATCTCACAATGGATCCTGACCCTAGCCTGACAACAAGTTCACTGGATCTTACAACAAGGCACAGATAGATTAAAACCAAAACATGAAATTGATATATATAAGTATCAAAAGGTGATACAGAAGTACCTCTGAGTACAAATAAAACATAACTGTACATAATAAAAGATCCCATATCCCACGATAAAACGCCCCAGTGTACGGAGCCCTCAGCGGATCACCCCTCTGGATCACTCTACAGCTCTCCTAACCTGCAAAGGATCTGCAACACGGTATAAAACCGTTAGCTAACCATACACATATATATAGAGATGCATAAGCACAGTCACACATCAGGAATAGTAAACACATCATCATATTATCACACATTTACCCGGTTAATTATCTTTATAAAGTCCAACACTCAGTCGTATAAATATATGTATATGAACATATGTGACATTAGGAGTATATCATCCTCGCCTCTGGTCGCTCATAGCCAGCTGGAGTGGATCCGGAACACTCTCCCGTATACCATAAAGGAGTCGGGATTGGCCATCCCGTATACCAGATCTAGCCTAACTACAGAGAACCTCCCAGACTCTCAGCGGATGAAATGGGAAAGGTTATCACGGCCCTACAATTGGCAATCACTAAAACATAGGCCAGTAATAAACGACATCGCATGCTATCAAGCATATAACACCCACCACTCATGCATACATCCAATATAAGGATGGTAGCTAAGTAAGTCCTATGGACTTACCTCAACCTCAGAAGTAGTCTCAACCACAATCAACTCTCAAACACGATCTACTCCAATTTGGAGGACAACACTGCCTAAAACAAGGCATAACAAGGTATCAACTCCTATCCATCAAAGGGGTCACACCTAGACCCAAGGGATCCATAAGGATCATATCCTAACTCATAAACCTCAAAGCCATAACCGGCATACAGATATATCACATTCCTCATCATTCTATCCTCAAACACATACCTAGCATGCTACTAACCTGCTCATACTAGGAAAGGAAAGGATCATACCACTCTAAGTAGATCCTGTACAAGACGCACCTGCGGAACGGAAAGACGCAGGCGCGGAACAAGGCAAACCGCAGGCGCGGCAATGCTCGGCCACAGGAGCGGTTACAGTGGCCGTAGGCAAACGCAGGCACGGGCGCAGGCGTTGGGACCGTGGCTGCGGGGGCGGCAGCTTCCGGCGCGGGTCCGGTGACAAAGATCCCGCAGGGGCGGCGGATTCCAGACACAAGGGCGGCGTCTCTGCAGAACGTAGAGTCCCGACTTCTCTTCCACTCTTCACGTGATCAAATCACGTCTTCATCATTCCAACATCACACACATACATATACATACACATTCCAACATCAATATACATCCAAGCACATATAATCCTAAGCTATGGAGGAGGAAGCAAAGGAAGAAAGAAAGAAGAGAAGAACCAAGACTTACCTACTGCTGTGATCAACTAAGGAAAGAACAGAACACACTCTAAGCTGGCATCTGAAGCTCAGCAACCATGCACAACTTCAAGCTCTACCAAAGCCACACACAACTCTTTCAAACTCCAAGGAAAACTCAAGCAAGATCAAGAAGGAGGAAGGGAGAAGCAAGAAGGACGTGAGAAGTTGGAAAGGATATGAAGATGAAACCCTTGCTCAGCAAGGTAAGAAGAAGGTAGGGAAAAGAAGGTAAAGCACGGGTCAACCGGTCAACAAAGCCGGTTGCAGCCGCAGAAAACCGCAGGGGCGGTTCCTTGAGCCGCATGGGTGGATACTGGACGAGCCGCTGGGGCGGTTAAGGCCAAAACGGCTCCAAAAGACTAAGGCTCTTACACCTCACCCCCCCTAAAAACAAGTTTCGTCCCGAAACTTGTAAGGTCCTGAAACCTCTCGGACTCAAAAGCCGAGGTACAACTCTCTCTCTATCGGAGGTATCACATCTCCGCACGGTGGTATCACCCTATATCACTCTATAACCTCAAGCACAGGCATGGAGGAACTCATCATCTCCAGCCATAAGATCACTATACTATCCAGGGCATATAGGAAAAACATCTCTAGCCAAACCATCG
This sequence comes from Fagopyrum tataricum, assembly GCA_002319775.1. NCBI lineage: Eukaryota > Viridiplantae > Streptophyta > Magnoliopsida > Caryophyllales > Polygonaceae > Fagopyrum > Fagopyrum tataricum. The sequence continues at coordinate 26,602,022 of CM008280.1, forward strand.
TCATCGCATCACAAAGGCATAGAGGAAGAACATCTCTAGCCGTATCATACTCATAATAGAAGGGCATGGAGGAAAAACATCTCCAGCAATACTATGTCCACCAAAATAGCATGGAGGAATAACATCTCCAGCTAAACCTAATCGCATCATAATAGCATGGAGGAAAGAACCATCTCAAGCTATAATCAATCGCAGTAGCACAGCAAGTTCTAATAAGATTACATATCATATCATAGCTAGTACAAAAATAAACACATCTTAGCATATAAGCACATAAGCATAACACTCACCAAGATAGTACTATGATCTACTCGTCAATCCTACTGGTACATCTATCTCGGCATAGAACTCTGGATAGTTCCTCTGAATACTATCCTCAGTCTCCCATGTAGCCTCATCAGGTCCTCGTCTCGACCACTGTAGCCTCAGCATAGGAATGTCCTTCAAACGCAGGCGCCTCATAACTCGTTCTAAGACTGCAATCGGATGCTCAACAAAAGTGTGGTCCGGCTCGACCACCAAATCATCATAACTCACAATATGTCTCGGATCTGGTATGTACTCCCACAGCTGAGACACATGAAACACAGGGTGATCTATATGTTGCGCTCCCAACCCGATCAAAAATCTCGAACGGTCCGACATATCGGGGGCTCAACTTCCCCTTAATGCCAAAAAGTCAAACACCTCGTGTCGGAGACACTCTCAGCCACACATGGGCTCCGACTCTGAACTCTAGAGGTCTACGCCTCCTATCTGCATATGACTTTTGACGGCTCTGGGCAGTCAACATCCGCTCTCTAATCAGTACTACTCGAGCAACATCATCATGAATCTGATCAGGTGTCAAACTACTAACATTGCTCTCCTCATCCCAGCATAACGGAGTACGACATCTCTGTCCATACAATGTCTCATATGGGGCCATCCCAATAGATGCATGTCAGCTGTTGTTGTATGAGAACTCAACTAGTGGGAGATGATCCGTCCACACTTGTCCCCAATCCAACACACAAGCTCGCAACATATCCTCCAGGGTCTGAATAGTCCTCTCAGACTGAACATCTGTCTGAGGATGGAACGCATTCGTGAAGTGCAAACTCGTCCCCAGGGCAGTCTGAATCTGCTGCCAAAACCTCGAGGTAAATCAAGCATATAACACCCACCACTCATGCATACATCCAATATAAGGATGGTAGCTAAGTAAGTCCTATGGACTTACCTCAACCTCAAAAGTAGTCTCAACCACGATCAACTCTCAAACACGATCCACTCCAATCTGGAGGACAACACTGCCTAAAACAAGGCATAACAAGGTATCAACTCATATCCATCAAAGGGGTCACACCTAGACCCAAGGGATCCATAAGGATCATATTCTAACTCATAAACCTCAAATCCATAACCGGCATACAGATATATCACATTCCTCATCATTCTATCCTCATACACATATCTAGCATGCTACTAAACCGCTCATACTACTCTAAGTAGATCCTGTACAAGACGCACATGACGCAGGGGCGGAACAAGGCAAACCGCAGGCGCGGCAATGCTCGGCCGCAAGAGCGGTGATAGTGGCCGCAGGCAAACGCAGGCACGGGCGCAGGCGCTGGGACCGTGGCTGCGGGGGCGGAAGCTTCCGGCGCGGGTGCGGTGACAAAGATCCCGTAGGGGCGGCGGATTCTAGACGCAGGGGCGGAGACTCTGCAAAACGTAGAGTCCCGACTTCTCTTCCACTCTTCACGTGATCAAATCACGTCATCATTCCAATGCCACACACATACATATACATACACATTCCAACATCAATCTACATCCAAGCACATCTAATCCTAAGCTATGGAGGAGGAAGCAAAGGAAGAAAGAAAGAAGAGAAGAACCAAGACTTACCTACTGTTGTGATCAACCAAGGAAAGAACATAACACACTCTCAGCTGGCATCTGAAGCTCAGCATCCGTGCACAACATCAAGCTCTACCAAAGCCACACACAACTCTATCAAACTCCAAGGAAAACTCAAGCAAGATCAAGAAGGAGGAAGGGGGAAGCAAGAAGGACGTGAGAAGCTACAAAGGAAATGAAGATGAAACCCTTGCTCAGCAAGGTAAGAAGAAGGTAGGGAAAAGAAGTAAAGCACGGGTCAACCGGTCAACAAAGCCGGCTGCAGCCGCAGGAAACCGCAGGGGCTGTTCCTTGAGCCACAGGGGCGAATAATGGACGAGCCGCCGGGGCGGCTCCCTAAACCCGCGGGGACGGCTAAGGCCAAAACGGCTCCAAAAGACTAAGGCTCTTACAATAATGCAAGGACGTGTAAAGGTGGTTTGACAGCGAGAGAGATTAGAGAACAACAGGGAGTACACGTTGAACAAAGGCATAGAAAAATAGGTAAAAAGACGTTTCAAGTTGAGGAAACTACTCTAGATTGCATGGGATCAACACCATGGCACCCTTCAAGTCAACTAAACAAAATTTTCTGCTTTGGATCTAAGACTAGTGGATCATGTTGTTATCAATTTTGATGTTTGATGCGTCTATTAACTAAGAGCGGTTTTTGTTTTGGAAGAAATATGCATTTTGATGTTTGATGCCTGAACCAATAAATATAAATGCAATCAGCAAGTTTCTGTTTTGGAAGAAATATGCATTTTATGTGCAATAATATAAATGCAATCAGCAAGTTCTGTGTGCAAATTCTACACTGTGGAAATTCTGAGTTCCAAATAAATGTGTAGGCAGCAACTTCAGCAAGTTTTGTATGCAAATGCATTTTCTAATTCAGCAAGTTATGTGTGCAAATTATGTGTGCAAATGCATTTTCTAATGTGTAGGCAGCAACTTCTGTGTGCGAATTTCGCACTGTGCAACTTCGGCACTGTGCAAATTCAGCAAGTTCTGTTTGCAAATGCATTTTCTAATAACTCAGTTTTGAAAATTATGTATTTTTTTGATGTAATGTTTGAAAATTTTGTGTGTAAATTAGTTTTGGAAACTATACAGTTTGAAAATTATGCAATTTTTGGAAATTTTGTGAGTAAATCAGTTTATAAAATCAAGCAGTTTAGAAATTATGCAGATTTTGGAAATTATGTGTGTATATTTTGAGTTTCAAATAAGTTTTGACTGTATATTGTTCAACCTCAAACTATAACGTTCTGAGCTACAAATAAATTCCGAATTTTTAAAATTTTGAGTTCTAAATAAGCTTTGCATCTTGGAGATGAGAACCTGACAGATAAAAACTAAATTTTTTGAAAAACCAACACTAATTTATGGAGAAACAGAAATTACATAACAATTGTGCATCAGCTGAAAAACCAGCAATTACATAACAACAAGTGTTCAACAACATTTGATTCACACATTAGAGACAAGGTCTAAATGTCCCAACATAACTTTGGAATATCTAATGCGCTATTTAAATTTTTAGCACAATAACTAGCAATACCATATACAATACTAGAGCCACTTTAACGCCACCTTGAACATATGCTATGAAGTTATTCATATGACTTTTGAGTTCGTCTACGCCATCTCGAGAGGTCAAGTCTCGAACAAGTGTCTTTAATTCCCTCACTTGATTCTTCAAATCTCCAAATTCATTTCCGCAAGTCAATGGTGAACCATATCTAAAGTTGTTTCCGTCCGTATGCTCGACTTGAACAAAACTCGTATTTGACACATCCGCCCATTTGAAAAACTTACAACTGTCACATTTGTAGTATGGCCTACCCGGATTTCTTTCGGACCCGGAAATCCTAATTGGAATTGTTCTTGATGGTTGACACTTACAACATGTGTTTGTCATTCTCAATGTTGAAGATGAAGTAATTGAATCCATCATAAAACTTACACTGCAAAATTGAGCAGAAACTAAGCAAAAAAATTGTGCAGAATCAAAGCAGATTCAAGGCATAAATTGAGAATAAACACATTCAGGCATAAATTTAGCACACAAGGAAACAAACAAAGCTGAGAATAAATGCATTACAAGTGAATAATCTAGAGGCCTAACAAGCAGCACTACAATTGAACATTCTAGAGGTACCTATATTTCTGAGTCAATTACTGAATTGATACCTATCTGTCTTACAAATTCTAGGTTCTATTTGCTTATATTAAAATAACCATCATCTTACAACTCTATGGATTACAAAGCTCATTGATCATCTCTAAGATGACTTCCAAACAAACAGCAGTACAAGTGAATGATAAAGAGGTCAAATACCGCTTGTAAAATCATATGCAGGGAGATATTTACAACTCGGAAGATCAAAGAAAAACTATGACTTTAAAACTACGACTGATTTCCAACTCAACTAAGAAACCAAAACTGAATTAGGAGACCAATTATCACTTTCAAACTAACTTACAATCAAAATGGAATTAAGATACCAATTTCTACTGCAATTTCTACCTATTTGACATCAGCAAGTAAACCAAACAAAGATCTTCGTACTTAAAGCTGAAGGCCATGAAATGTCATACTTAAAATTGAAACCAGTGTTAATTTCATATTCAAATCGAACCTGGAGGTGCTAATCGAGGGTGACAACAAAGATCTTCGTCGGAATGAGGCTAATCGAACCTCATTTTCAAAAGGGGCTAAGACGTCGTTGAGTGAAGACTCCGTTGAGCGACGACGTCTCTGAGGGAAGACGCCTCTAGTGTAACACCCCGAATCCGTAGGACTCGAGGTGCTACTGGGCTAGTATCTCACAATGGATCTTGACCCTATCCTGACAACAACTTCACTGAATCTTACAACAAGGCACCAATAGATTAAAACAAAACATAAAAACTGATATATATATATATATATATATATATATATATATATATATATATATATACATGTCAAAGGATGATACAGAGTACTGCTGAGTACAAAGTCAAACTGAAATCCGTACAATAATGATAAACCCAAAATCCCACGAATACGCCCAGTGTACGGAACCCTCAGCAGATCACCCCTCTAGATCACTCTGCAGCTCTCCTAACCTGCAAAGGATCTACAATACGGTATAAAACCGTTAGCTAACTATACACATATATAAGAAGATGCTAGAGCACAATCACATATCAGAAATAATAAACACTTCAGCATGATATCAAACATTTACCCGGTTTATTAACTTTAATAAGTTAAATCACTCAATCGTATAAATAGATGTATATGAAGATATCTGACACGAGGAATATAATCCCCGCCTCTGAGTACTCTAGCCAGCTGGAGTAGTACCAGCACACCTCCCGTGTACCCTATGGGAGTGGTGAAAGTCCTTCCCGTATACCAGATCTGGCCTGACTACAGAGAACCTCCCAGACTCCACTACGGGATGAAAGGGAAAGGTTATCACGGCCACTACAATGGGCGGTCAATATAACATAGGTCGGTGACCATAATAACACATGCTATAAAGCATATAACACACACACACCACTCAAGCATACATCCAATATAAGGATAAGTAAGTCCTATGGACTTACCTCAATCTCAAAAGTAAACTCAACCACGATCAACTCTCCAATTGGTCCACTCCAAACTGGAGGACAACACGGCCTATACAAGGCATACATACATATATATCACAATCCTATCACACAAAGGGGTCACACCTAGACCCAAGGGATCCATAAGGATCAAGTCCAACTCGTAAACCTCAAAGCCGTAACCGGCATAACTATATCATACTCATCATAAACCGATACCTAGCATGGTACTAGTTCCCTCATACCAGGAAAGGACAGGAGCTACCCAACTATGGGTGGTCCCAGGATAAGACGCACCTACGTGATCAAGGGACGCAGGGGCGGAATGGATAACCCGCAGGCGCGGCAAGTAGAAGCCGCAGGGGCGGTGACAAGGCTGCAGGCTAACGCTGGCGCGGGCGCGATGGCACGGTCTCTGCGGGGGCGGCGGTTTCCATGCGCGGGGGCGGAGACAGTGCAGAATGCAATCTCGCGGCTTCTCTTCGGCTCTTCACGTGATAAAATCACGTCTTCACTCCATCACAACACATACATGCCACAATATACACATTCCATCAACATCCTATGTCCAAACCCCTAATCCTAAGCTAAAGGAAAGGAATCCAAGAAGAAAGAAGAGAAGAGGAAGAAGGAAGCTTACCACAGTTGTGGTCCTAGGCTGCAGGGAAGATCAACACACACCAAATTTGGCTTCCAATCTCAGCAACACACATCACTAGCATATCAACAACCACCAAGCACAACTTCCAAGCAAAACTCCAAGAGAAACTCAAGTAAGATCAAGGGAAGGGATGAAGAAGCAAGAAGGACGTAGAGCTGGATTGGAAATGTGAAGAAATAACCCTTGATCAGCCAAGGGAAGGAAAGAAGTAAGGAAAGGGTAAAGCACGGTTCAAAGGGTCAACAAAACCGGTTGTAGCTGCCGAAAACCGCAGGGGCGGTTCCATGAGCCGCAGGGGTGGGAACCCGCAGGGGTGGGAACCCGCAGGGGCGGCCATCATGCCCGCGGGTGCGGCAAGGCCAAACTCGGCCAAAGGAAATCTTGGCTAAGGACGGAACTCGGTCCGAAAGAATAGGGGTCTCACATCTCACCCCCCTAAAAACAAGTTTCGTCCCGAAACTTGCAAAACCTCGAACCACTCGGACTCACAAGCCGAGGTACACTCTCTCTATAGCCTCAAACACAAGCATGGAGGAAAACATCAACTCCAGCAGTAAACTATATTATCCAGGGCATAGAGGAAAATCATCTCTAGCCAAACCATAAACATATCACAAGTTGAGTCCCCGACATATCGGGGACTCAACTTCCCCTTAATGCCAAAACACCTAACACCTCGTGTCGGGGACACTCTCAGTCACACATGGGCTCCAACCCTGAACTCTAGAGGTATACGCCTCCGGTCAGCATAATACTTCTGACGGCTCTGTGCAGTCAGCATATGCTCTCTAATCAATGCTACTCGAGCCAAATCATCCTGAATCTGATCATGTGCTAAACCACTGACACTGCTCTGCTCATCCCAGCATAACGGGGTACGACATCTCTGTCCATACAGTGCCTCATATGGGGCCATCCCAATAGATGCATGCCAGCTGTTGTTGTAGGAGAACTCAACAAGTGGGAGATGATCCGTCCACACCTGTCCCCAATCCAACACACAAGCTCGCAGCATATCCTCCAGGGTCTGAATGGTCCTCTCTGACTGACCATCTGTCTGAGGATGCAACGCAGTAGTAAAGTGCAAACTTGTCCCCAAAGTAGTCTGAATCTGCTGCCAAAATCTTGAGGTAAATCGTCCATCTCTGTCTGAGACGATCGTCCTCGGTACACCATGGAGTCTCACTATCTGCCTATTGTACTCCTCATATAATCTGCTCACCGGCCACGTCTCCCTGATAGGAATGAAACGTGCCGTCTTCGTCAGTCTGTCTACTATGATCCAGATGGCATCAAAACTCCGGCTCAGCCTCAGTCCGGTCACAAAATCCATGGTGACGTCCTCCCACTTCCTATGTGAAACAGGAAGTGGATGGAGCTCACCTCCAGGTCTGAAATGCTCGATCTTGACTTGCTGGCAGGTCGCACACTGTGCCACAAATCTGGCCACATCGGGCTTCAGCCCTCCCCATCAATATATACGTCTCACGTCATGATACATCTTACTCGTACCTGGATGTACAGAGTAAGGTGTACAGTGAGCCTCCTGTAAAATCCTCTGCCTCAGCTCTGTATCAGCAGGTACACAGACGCGACCGCGGCGTCTCAAAACTCCATCTGCTCCAAGCAGGAACTGTGGTGCCTCATCCCGAGACATCCTATCTCTGATCCTCATCAATGTCGGGCAGGTCTCCTACTTCGGTTGGATCACGCCCAACAGATCGGGAAGGACCTCTAAAGTACGTAGTTGGGCATCCTCATCAGGAAACTCGATGTCCAACTCTAACCATATCAGATCTCTCTGCAACTGATGTTGTACTGTCAATCTAGCAATCGCCTACTCTCGAGGCGTCTTCCTGCTCAGGCGTAGGCGACAACGTTCGCCATCCTTGGATGGTACAGAATCTCTAAATCAAAGTCCTTGATCAGCTCGAGCCACCTACGTTGGCGGTTATTCAATTCCCGCTGCGTGAAAATATACTTCAGACTCTTATGGTCTGTGAAGATCTGACACGTAGCACCGTACAGGTAATGTCTCCAGATCTTCAGTGCATGAACTACCGCGGCCAACTCCAGATCATGAGTCGGGTAGTTCTCCTCATACGTCTTCAGCTGTCGAGACGCATATGCAATCACCCTGCCTCTCTGCATCAAAACACATCCCAAGCCTAGCTTGGATGCATCACTATAAACCACAAAATCCTAAGTACCCTCTGGCTGTGCCAAAATAGGAGCATAAGTCAAACGCCTCTTCAACTCCTCAAAACTCTGTCTGCACTGATCAAACCACAAAAATCTGGTAGTCTTCCTCAGCAAACTCGTCAGTGGATGGGCAATCACAGAAAATCCCTCCACAAAGCGTCTGTAATAACCGGCTAGGCCAAGGAAACTACGTACTTCCTTGACGTTCGTCGGTGTCGTCCATGCTGCTACTACCTCAATCTTCGCCGGATCCACCTTGATCCCCTCAGCTGAAACCACATGACCCAGGAATGCTACCTTTGGCATCCAAAACTCACACTTAGAGAACTTAGCATAAAGTTATCTATCCCGCAAAACCTCCAATACAGTCCTCAGATGTCCTGCATGCTCCTCACTGCCACGAGAATATACCAGAATGTCATCTATGAACACCACCGCAAACTGATCCAGGAAGTCGATGAAAATACTGTTCATCAACTCCATAAAGACGGCTGGGGCATTCGTAAGCCCAAATGGCATCACTACAAACTCGTAGTGGCCATATCTAGTCCGGAATGTTGTCATGTGCACCTCCTGCTCCCTCACCCTCAGCTGGTGATACCCGGAACGCAGGTCAATCCTGGAGAACACAGTCGCTCCCTGTAGCTGATCTAACAAGTCATCAATGCGCGGCAGTGGATACTTGTTCTTGATGGTCACCTTGTTCAACTCTTTGTAATCTATGCATAACCTCAGTGATCCGTCCTTCTTCCGTACGAAGAGGACAGGTGCTCCCCATGGGGACACGCTAGGGCGAATGAAGCCCTTCTCAGCCAACTCCTCGAGTTGCTTCTTCAGCTCCAGCATCTCGACAGGCGCCATCCGGTATGGGGCCTTCGAGATGGGTCTCGTACCAGGCTCTAACTCGATACTGAAATCCACACTCCTCTGAGGCGGCAAACTGGACGGCTCAGTAAAAACATCAGTAAACTCACAGACAACTGGGATATCCTCTAACGCTGTACTCTCCCCCTCCTTCATGGCATAACACCAGAAGGCCTCGCAACCCTGTGCAATCAGTCTAGCTGCCCGTATAGCGCTGATAACTGTGCCTACCTTTCCAAGGTCCCAACCTCGGAAAACCTCTATTTGGCCTAACTCGGTAGAGAGGGTAACAGTCCTCCTACCTACATCTAGGACTGCAGAATGTCTAGTCATCCAATCCATACCTAAAATGACTTCTTCATGCTCTAATGGCATGACAAAGAAGTCAACTAGTAACACACGGGTCCCTACAGAAATGGGACAACCGTGAATCTCACGGGTACCTCTGACCCTACCACCATCGGGTAACCCTATAATAAAGGGCATCCCCTCAACTGAATCTAACCCAAGACGCTCTACACAGGCATCAGAAATAAAAGAGTGCGTAGCACCAGTATCAAATAAAACTCTAACAGGTAAACCATGAATCAGAATGGTACCTGTAGCAGGTGCAGCTGGCTCCTCTGCACTACTCAGCTCAAAAACACGACCCTGTGGGCCTCTGGTATCAGTGGCCCACCACGGCCTCTGCCTCTACTCGGCCCAGGAGCAGATCCCTGAGTCGTAGGGCGATCTGGGACCCTCTGTTGTCCCTGTATCTGTTGTTGCTGAGGTGACCTCTGCCCACCTCCCGCTACACTAGCAGGAGAAGAACCCTACTGAGATGCAGCTCCGCCCTGGCGGCAGTAAACGGATCTATGACCCTGTCTACCATAGGTAAAACACGTCACTAATGGTCTCGTGCACTCGGGCTTCAGATGCCCTGGATCTCCACAGTTAAAACACTACCGTCCCTTCTCTGCAACTGGTGCAGATGAAGGCTGACCCTAGCGTCTCTGACCACGCCAACCACTAGCAGAACCACCAGTACCACTGGTCTGCCCTGTACGTTGCCTCTTCTCAGACCCTCCGGTCAGAGAAGCTCTCCTCTGTCCAGCTCGCTCCCTCTCATAATCGGAAGCTCTGTCCTGATAATCTGTAAGAGTCTCACAATGAAATCCCACCATGTAGGTCCGGGTAGTATCCTTCAGTCGTCGGGAAAAAAGATAAACGTGCTGGTCTGTAGAAGGTGCAGCTGGTCTCTGTAATGCCAGCTCCAAGTCTTAACCAGCTCGATCTGTTTCTCAGCTGGACATCGAATAGACTCCAGAGCTGAGTCTACATGCCCGATCCAGAGCTCAACCTCCAACCCCACCTTCCCAGTGAAAGGGGGTACACCCATCTGATGGAATGTCTTCAACCAGATATCTGGTCTAGGCCCTCTATGCTCCTCCGGTGCTCTGGCAATCTCAGGAGCAGGTACCTGTACAACTAGTACCTGAGTAACGGTGTGGGACCTCTCTGATGGTCCCTCCTGTGCCTGTAAATCTGGGGCACGTCTACCGGCTCTAGCAGCCTCCTCAACACGTCTGATATATGCTCGGAACTCTGATCTCCCCATGGAGACACGATCAGACTCGCCAGATTGGCTCTCTGTGCCCCCTGTCTCTCAGCTGCCCCGTTCCCAGTCTCAGGAACGACGCTCTCAGCAACCTCCTCATGTATCTCTCCCGCATGTGAACCGTCAGCAGGAGTCCTACTCCATCCTTTACCTAGAGGGGGTCTACCTCTACCTCGCCTAGGTGCAGGTAACGCTCTAGTCTGAACCATCTGCAGAAGACGTAAACCTAACTTAGAAGGCTATATATATGCCATATGTATAGATATATCACAGATCAATCACAACAGAATATCTATATATATCTATACTGTCGAGATCTTCAGAGGGGCGATGATGCACGTACACGATAACCCAAAACATTTGTACTCATTTTAAAACCAAAACCTTTTGAAAAGTCAGACCCCTTTCGGGTTCTATTTATTTATCTATTCGAACTTTATTGCAGATTACTAGTGCCATTGTTGTCAACCTGGGCTCTGATACCAACTTTGTAACACCCCGAATCCGTAGGACTCGAGGCGCTACTGGGCTAGGATCTCACAATGGATCCTGACCCTAGCCTGACAACAACTTCACTGAATCTTACAACAAGGCACCAATAGATTAAAACAAAACATAAAAACTGATATATATATACATGTCAAAGGATGATACAGAGTACTGCTGAGTACAAAGTCAAACTGAAATCCGTACAATAATGATAAACCCAAAATCCCACGAATACGCCCAATGTACGGAACCCTCAGCAGATCACCCCTCTGGATCACTCTGCAGCTCTCCTAACCTGCAAAGGATCTACAACACGGTATAAAACCGTTAGCTAACTATACACATATATAAGAAGATGCTAGAGCACAATCACATATCAGAAATAATAAACACTTCAGCATGATATCAAACATTTACCCGGTTTATTATCTTTAATAAGTTAAATCACTCAATCGTATAAATGGATGTATATGAAGATATCTGACACGAGCAATATAATCCCCGTCTCTGAGTACTCTATCCAGCTGGAGTAGTATCAGCACACCTCCCGTGTACCCTATGGGAGTCCTTCCCGTATACCAGATCTGGCCTGACTACAGAGAACCTCCCAGACTCCACTACGGGATGAAAGGGAAAGGTTATCACGGCCACTACAATGGGCGGTCAATATAACATAGGTCGGTGACCATAATAACACATGCTATAAAGCATATAACACACACACCACTCAAGCATACATCCAATATAAGGATAGTAGCTAAGTAAGTCCTATGGACTTACCTCAATCTCAGAAGTAAACTCAACCACGATCAACTCTCCAACTAGTCCACTCCAAACTGGAGGACAACACGGCCTATACAAGGCATACATACATATATATCACAATCCTATCACACAAAGGGGTCACACCTAGACCCAAGGGATCCATAAGGATCAAGTCCAACTCGTAAACCTCAAAGCCGTAACCGGCATAACTATATCATACTCATCATAAACCGATACCTAGCATGGTACTAGTTCCCTCATACCAGGAAAGGAAAGGAACTACCCAACTATGGGTAGTCCCGGGACAAGACGCACCTGCGTGATCAAGGGACGCAGGGGCGGAATGGATAACCCGCAGGCGCGGCAGGTAGAAGCCGCAGGGGCGATGACAAGGCTGCAGGCTAACGCAGGCACAGCGCAGGCGTTGGCGCGGGCGCGATGGCACGGTCTCCGCGGGGGCGGCGGTTTTCAGGCGCGGGGGCGGCGATAGTGCAGAATGCAATCTCGCGGCTTCTCTTCGGCTCTTCACGTGATCAAATCACGTCTTCACTCCATCACAACACATACATGCCACAATATACACATTCCATCAACATCCTATGTCCAAACATCTAATCCTAAGCTAAAGGAATGGAATCCAAGAAGAAAGAAGAGAAGAGGAAGAAGGAAGCTTACCACAGCTGTGGTCCTAGGCTGCAGGGAAGATCAACACACACCAAAGTTGGCTTTCAAACTCAACAACACACATCACTAGCATATCAACAACCACCAAGCACAACTTCCAAGCAAAACTCCAAGAGAAACTCAAGTAAGATCAAGGGAAGGGATGAAGAAGCAAGAAGGACGTAGAGCTGGATTGGAAATGTGAAGAAATAACCCTTGATCAGCCAAGGGAAGGAAAGAAGTAAGGAAAGGAAAAAGCACGGGTCAAAGGGTCAACAAAACCGGCTGCAGCCTCCGAAAACCGCAGGGGCGGTTCCATGAGCCGCAGGGGCGGGAACCCGCAGGGGCGGCCATCATGCCTGCGGGTGCGGCAAGGCTAAACTCGGTCAAAGGAAATCTCGGCTAAGGACGGAACTCGGTCCGAAAAAATAGGGGTCTCACATCTAGTCCCTCCCTCTTGAGCGAAACATCGTTGGTCTCTCCCTCTTGAGCGAAGAGGTCGACGATGGTTTTTGCGTTTACAAAGAATCCTCACAAGACGAAGGGTAAGTTTAGTTTCTCTTCATAATTTTTTTTTCATTTTCTTTTTTTGTTATTTAATTACGAACGAAAAAATAAACAAAACTAACGTGTTTTACTAGAATGGTCACAAACCGGAAAAAAACGAAACCCTAAGGGCACCAACTGGAAAAACGAAATATTGTGGGCACCAAGCGGAAAAGGCAAAACCACGAGGGCACTAAACGGAATTTCTCAAATTAAATTTCAAAAATAAATAAAATTTTACTACATTTTTATTATTTCTAGACTCTAAAAAACTATTTTATAAAATACTAATTTTTTTATTTTATTTTCTATATTTTATTTTCAATCTAAAATTTAAAAAAATAAAAACTGATATTAATTCAAAAAATAAAAAATTAGCTTTACATTTATTTTTCTATATTTTTATTATAAAATTTATTAGTTTAAAATTATTGAGATTATAATTAGTTTTACATTATTCTTCTATTTTTTTATTGATTTTATGAAATATATTAAGAATGGGTATAAAGGGGAAACAAATTAAACCATGAGGGTACGAAGAGAAATTTTAAATTTTAGTGGATACCAAGAGAAAAAGTTCAAACATTTAGGGTACCAAAAGGAAAAATCCAACAAAAAATAATTACACTTTGAGGACTTATAATTTTACATTTTGTAGCTTATATAAATATACTATTTACATCGAGTTATAAGGTAAGCGGTGTAAAAGCTAGGATTTCTTAATCCTAATTAATTGATGATTAACTTAATCATCGATAGTAATTGACTTATAACTCGCGAATAATGCGTAAATGACGAGTATGAATTCAACCATTATGTTTGTGGTGTAATTTTGGACTTATGAGGAAATTTTCACTTTTTTCTTCGGAGAATAATTTTTACCCTCCGATGTTATTTGGAGCATTTGGAATCTCCAATTAATAAAATTGCAGTTGAGAGAAATGATCAGGACATCGGATATGTCCTAGATATGAAATAACATGAAAAGGCAAAACAGCCAAAAGAGTCGCTATTTCGTTTCTTAGCAGCTAAGAAAGGCGGCTTAAGAATACGCGTTTTTCGAGAAAGTTGTGGAATAATTATCCATACAATAATCGAATTTATTACTCCAATTTCGAGAAGTTTGGAGAAAGGGCTCAAATCGCCTTCGGAACGGTAAATGGATAATTATCGACTTCGCTAAAGGATAATTATCGTATTCGCTATAAATAGGGGAAATTCATTTCATTTTACATTTCTTCGTAAAAGCTCTAATTTCTCTCAACCTTCAAACTCATATTTACTCTTCGTTTGTAATCCGATTTCACTTCCGTTTGAAGTTTCGGATTACTCTCTTCATTCTCTTCATTTCGATACCAACGTTTCGCGTTTCCGTCGAAGTTAAGGCCGGGTCGTGCATACCCCTTACCTGGCCGGTTCCGTCGCTCAATTTCCGGTGAATTTGGCGGTGTCCGAGCGTAGCCTTCGTCCCTGTGATTCCGAATCTTCTTTCGGTTCGTCAATCGGGTTAGTAACGAATAAGTTATGAATTTATTTGTTTTCCGTATTGAGGGTTACTCTAATATGACCTTAGGCTTGTCAAAATGGATAAATGGATCCATTATGCTCGTTATATTATTCTGGTGAACTTTGGGTATTTACTTGTTGAGATCTGATAACAGGTTGGTTCGGAAATTGCCTTCGGGCAAAATGTAACGCTGCCGAAATTTGATTAATTAATTAAAGGGTTAATTAATTAAATTAAGATTCGGAAAATGTCGTAAAGTTAATTAAATTCAAAGGAATGAATTTAATTGATGCTTGAAGGGAGAAGTTTAATACGAGGAATCTGATATTCCTTACATGTGTTGTTGAAGGCTTGAGTCTAACTATAGCTTAGTTGCTTTATGAGCGTATCCAGGTAAGTCTTCGGACTTACTTAGCTTCGATCTGCAGAAACTCGTGCCTGAGAGATTCATATTTTGTTGTGTTGAAATGTTGTGTAGTTTTGAATTGTGAATGATGTTATGCATTGTGATGTGTTATGTTTGAAGCATGCTTGATGTGTTTTATGACGAGTATGATGATATGATGTGTAAAGCATGGTTAATGTTATTGTGAATATATCATGTCATGGTTATGAGAAATGGTTAAATTGATATGTGTTAGCCTGTTGAGGGGTGGTAATGCATGACATGATAAACCTTTTTAGGCATGTGATATGATGATGACTTGTGAAGGTCAAGAGCATGTATAGTGGGTAATTGACGTTGAGCTTAACCATTAACCAAGTCGCTAGCAGCAGCAGTGATGCTGGGCCGGTACGTCGCCTAGGTCACTAGCGTAAGTCAAGGCGTTGAGCTTCACCATTAGCCCAGTCGCTAGCAATTGCAGTGCTGCTGGAGCTTGGCCAAGCCCGGATCACTTGCGCGCGCTTGTATAAGAATGATACCGAGTCTGGGGATTTTCCAGGCTTGGGTCGCACACGTAATTAAAATGGTAAATGATTGCATTAACATGAATGGAAAAATGTTGCATGTGGTTAGTGGTTAAGATTACAACCCGCCACGAGTAATCCTAGCCCGAGGCTTGATCAGCCTGGCTCCAACCTAAGAGCAAAATGTCTGAATTAACCTAATATGTGCAATGGTGATGCTCACACCAAAGCCAGAAGCGTATAAGCAAAGATTCCGTATTTGGTCCAGGGTCGCTAATTGTAAATTTCATATTGCATTCATGTGCATCATTCATAAAAGCATTATATCATCTCATGAGCAAGGTATATGGTATCTGAATACATGTGTTGTGTTTTGATGTGTTGATATGAACTCTCGTGGATAGATTACGATCGGTGGCTAACGGTTTTAAACCGATTCTTTTTAGGTAATGCCGATCATAGGAATGCTGCAAGGACGTTAGCTGCAGGAAGTGGACAGTCGGACAGTGTTAACCCAAGGGTTGGTTGAATTTCTTTTGAAATTAATCGATTGCAAGCGAGTCCTTTGTTGCCTGTGTGCAACTGTATAAAAGTGTTGTTTTTAGGCTGATGTTTTAAGACAACTGTTCATCTGTTATGTTTGAAGTGTCGTTTTGGGATAATACTAACTACATGCAGGATAGTCTTATGAAAATGTTTTTCATATGACAGGTTGGATGTTTTCTTTATTTTATCGTGCTTCTTGTTGCAAGGTCCTATTTGTGAAGTTGTTGTCAGGCTAACTGATGGGACTCACTGTGTGGTCTCTAGCCTAGTGATGTCTTGAGTTATTACAAACTCAGGTCGTTACAAGCGGGCAACAAGTTGCACCGCTACCTCTTTCTAGATAGCAAAATCAATCCTCCTAAAAACTACGTCTGAAGACCTAGGAGACACAACATTACCATGTACTACCCGTTGCACCCTCTTGAGAATCTCGGCAGCATCGGGTGCAAGAAATCCAAACGTATCAAAAGCGAATGGAAAAAAAACAGGTTGGTTTTCAATACAAGCTCTTCTATGCATAACCACCTTCGTAGAGGCAGCGTTGAGGACCACTTAACCCACAACAAAAGGCCCACTACCCAAACTGACCAAAGGAGAGACCCCATCAAATCAATACAAGCATGTTTTCCACCGTCTCATCCAAACACTAACACGACCGCCCGCCTCAAAGTAGATCTCCCTTCCCGCGGATCAGTTAAGAAGGTCACATGTACCTCCTTCTTAGCCGAAACTTCCGCTCTCCTAAACACGTCACATAAAAAATCACAAACTAAGTCATGTCTATATTTGAAGCCAATGAGTTCTTTACAATGAACTGCATGCTCCCCAAAAGCATCTAAATCCCTCCGACAATTAGACATAGGACAAGTCGCACCAGCCGAAAACAAAGGAATCATAAGGCGATACTTAAGGATCGTGCGATACTCAACTAGAGACATACACTGTTCAAGCCCCTCAATGGGTATGGCAAGAAGGAAGTCTTGGCTATGCATTGACTGCAAACATTTAGAAACCGTTTTCTGCCTTGGGGTCAAACCAAAAGTCACTTTCATTGTCTGCACTGTTTTACTAAAAAGAGCACTCGCCAAAGCATGTTGAGCTTTAGGGGGACGGTGTTCTTGACAATAAACCCAGAAAGATCGAAACTAGGAATAAAAGCCTTAAGATTGTTCAACGTTGCAAAAAAATCAAAGCTTATATCAACTACTCCACTATCCCGCATGATGTGGTCTTGAAGGATCCAAGATTGGGCCATAGAGGCCACAAATGCAAAAGAAGAAGTCTCCATAGCTGAGTATAAACCAAGCCCTCCAAACCGAATAGGCAAAGAAACAAGCCGCCATTGAAGATCCCAAAAAAGGACCGCCACAATATCCTCGACCGATCTACGGAGTCCAAAATCAAAATAAGATGTTGCACACTCTTCATGTTCTAGTAGACAAGTTCTCAAGCTAAAATACATCTTAGCAACACTCATACAAGAACAAATCAAGAGAAGCTCACTTTGTGGGTCCCTCAGATCTAGAAGAAGGTGCATCAACTCGACCGCCTTAACCGCTCTCTTCATGACTAACTCTCTAACAAACCCATCATCTTTACTCACTGCCCCACCCAACAATTTAGCATCCAACGCCGGCCTCGCAATGCCATGAGGGAATAGACCATCTCTAAGCTTCGACCCATCTTACGAAGGCCAAAAGAGTTCAGTCTCATCAATATTCAACTCGAGACCAAAACTAGGTCCAACTTCTCGAATGACATTAAGCGCTCTAACCACTTCTTATGATCGACCAGTAAGGATACAAATAAAAAAAAACATTAGTTTATACAAATTGAAAAAAAAAATCAAACTTCACGGACGTCAAACCCAAAAATCCTAAAATAAACAGCTCTATAATCTCAGCAGAGGCAACAGCCCCGCCTGGCTATTCCCTACGGCCCTACCCAAGACGTGGACGAATGATCCTCTTTCAAACTGATTTTGATTGCTTATCCTCCCTCCTCTCCATCCTCAGCGGACTCACAGACTCAAACCCCTAACTACGATGGCAGCAAAACAGCTGCTGCTATCAAATCCCAATTCAATTCAAATTCCAACTCCATCACTCCTCTCTCTCCCCTCAATTCACAATCCCCAATCCAGTTTTCTCAATTTCAGAGCCGGCCGCCGCTTCCCATGGCGTCACGGACAAGGGCGAACGAAGTTGAAGCTGTGTAGATGCCTCCTCCAAGAAACTCTAGTTGAGTTATCTTCTCCAGGTGCAATGTTAATGGTGGGAGATGTAGGAAGTAGTACCGCTGGATATTCTCCTGCAAGCTACTACACTTCCCTTGGCCTGTTCGTCATCTCTGTCCCTGGTCTCTGGTCCCTCATCAAACGCTCTGTTAAATCCAAGGTCCTCTTTCTTCATTTTCTCTATTTCCCTAATAATTACGTTAAATGACTTATAATCGAATTATGTTTTCGATGGAACTGGTAACTTATAATCTTACATTGATAATGTTTAGCGTTATCGAATTTCAAGTAATTTATGGATAGTTTATACCAATGTTATGGGTTTAAGATTGAAATTGTTATTGTCGTCTCTTGAATTTGCTTAATCTCAGATAGTTCAGAAGTCATTCATAGGAGAAGAAAAGAAAGCTCCAAATCAGATAGCAGGGGAGATCTTATCCTTCTTCACTCGCAATAATTTTGCGGTCTCTGACCGAGGTGAAACCATAACGTAATCACCCACAATACTGAGATTATACATTTGCTGCTCCTTTATCCCTTCATTCTACCAGTACTAAAAGCCGTATGGTATTATCAACTGGATTTGGGTTAAATTGACCATTTTTTTGCAGCTTTGAGGGGATAATGGCCCCTAGCCGAGGTCAAGCAGCTCTTCTCACCTTCTGCACTTGCATAAGCCTAGCTAGTGTTGCCCTCGTACTAACCATCACTTTTCCGGATTTCGGCAACAACTGGTTCGGGATCACAGTCTTGAGTCCCCTAGCGTAAGCTCTCTTGTCCGGATTCTGCAATTATTCGTGACATGATTTCGGTTTGTTCCATTAGAGCCAGTAGCTTCTTGACTGTGATCAATGCTGAAATTATTCGATTCAGGGGAGCTTATTATTGGAAACGTGCAGCGAGGAAAGAGCAGATCAAGGTGAAGATGATGGTCGGAGAAGACGGGGTGTTGTCGGAGATCGTTGTTCAAGGAGATGATCAGCAGGTGGAGCAAATGAGGAAGGAGCTCCAATTGAGTGAAAAGGGCATGGTGTATGTCAAGGGCATTTTTGAGAGATGATATCCACTTTTCTTTTCGGACAAACAAGGCAACATATATAAAAGTAAGAGTAAGATGAGTTGTTAATGCTTCGCGAATGCTCGATTTGGTCATTTTGGCCATCAGGGCAATTATAATATATAAAAAGCTACGAAACGAATTTGCAACAAATATTCGTTACATTGCAGAGACAAAACTTTGGCCAACCCTATAGTAAACTAAAATACATGAGCAAAACTTTGACATAGAATCACAAATCCATATTATGCAACAACTCAAAACAACCAGTGCCAACCTTGGCAGGCAACCCAAGGCAAACTCTAGCAGAGGGGTTCTCCAAATCATCCTTCTCATTCCGAGTTGCAGCTTCGACTATGAACTTAGAAGCCGTTTCATAGCACATTCTAGCAAAAGGAGAAGTCGAATCAGCTATGCCTCCAACCCTGCTCATTGGCCTATAATGGCCTGTATGGGTCATGAAATCTGCAACCAACATAAGGTGTCTCATATCAACCGACACACCATAGTGATTGAAAACTCGGAAGATCTCAGTTATGATTGTGGCTCGCGCTGCTTCTATTCCGTATGTCTTAAGAATTGGATCCACACTGTTGGAACTAATGTAGTTGATATCGAGGTCATCTTGTAACTCCCAGAATGCTTGAAAGTCTACCCCGGCTGTCTGAAGAGCTATGCGCGACACTTGACCTTTTCTAAGCATCGGTATCCCGCCACTTTTTGTTTTTTCTGGATCATCCAGATGGATTTCTACTACTTTGCATTGGTCAATATCACCGGGACTCTTGATAGCAACTTTCTTTGCGGTTCTCTCTACAATCTAAATCGAGGAAAATCGAGGAAAACATAATAGGATGAGTAATTTGCCTTGGGTATCATGTAAAAGTGTAAATTGAAAGATTATACATACCTGTGTGAGCATTATATGAGGATCGTCGACAGAAAATGCAAGATGAGCTTCGAAATTCCGTCCATCACATTCGACAAAGATAGCTCTGTCATTCTCTTTTTTTGATTTGGGTTTTCTTTTTTGCCTAGAAGATGATTTGACCTTCTCTGAACTTGAAATCGTCTTCGGTAGAGCAGGAGCTTCATCATTTAGTTTATTGGTACTGTCTTGCTTTGAAGGAACATCATCATCATTGTCTTGTTCAGGCTCACTTTCTTCAGCCTCACTGCCATTTCCATCACCTGGGACATCATCGTCTGATTCTTCATCATCTATCTCATATGTAGCTTGTTGCTTATGTTTCTTTGCATCCAAGCCTAGATCATCAGCGCCTTCCTCATTTGCATCATCATCATCATTATCGCTGCCTGAGTCATTATTCTTCAATTTGCTCCCCTTGTCATCATCATTAGTGCCATCTGAAGCACCTGACACTGAGTCAGACTTGAAGTTTGCTATGCAATTAATTTTTGACAGCAATTGCATATGTCTCTCAATAGCATCCTCCAATTGCCGCATAAATACAGTTTCCAAAATTTCTTTGCAGTCCTCCAGTGAAATGTCAGTGTGCGGAGGATAAGATTCAGGCCCATAAAGCTTCATCCGAAGCTTGCATAAGGTGAACATATCATGTTTTGAAATAGACAATGGCACAACACATACTTCGATATTCTCTATCAAGTCTGCAACAGAAACCGTCCTCATTTTTGCTGCAAGCCGTTCGGCATCATCACTAGAAGATGATAATCACAATGATTAGCATCATTAATAAAATACATAAGAGCATCTACACATAAGAGCGTTGTCGCTAGAAGAAAATTAAACACTCCGTCTGCCTGTAAAAAGTCACTATTGATATTTTTTCAGTGTCTCAAAGTAGTACTCGTCTTCTCTTCTATTCGAAATAAGGAAGCAATGTCTTGTGCATCGAATCTTTTTCCTTCTAAAAAAAAATGAAAAATCTGATGCTACTTTCCACAAGTAGGCACAGATTATTAAAGAGAGATACCCTATAAAATGAAAAACACTGTAGCTACACGGATCATGGAAGATACAACATTCAACAAATTGGCCCCAAAACTTTATTGACTCAAATATATAAACCCACTAGCTTTAAGTCCAACATTCAACAAATTTAAAGCTTATATACCATAGACTCCAAAACTTAATTGACTCACATATTTAAAACCTGCAGCATTAACTTGGGCCTTAAGCCCCTAATTCTATAACTCGTACCTTTCACTCCTCAATTCACATCTAAACCACGAAAAACCAAATTTTGCTAGTACAACTCATTTGCATCAGACTTACAAGGTTACAATCTGAATAACTTAATAATGCGACCAAGGATCAACAATACTGGATAACTGGATGCTATCAAATATACTCCAGTTCTAAACCATTAGTATCAGCCTTCTCCATTCACACCATTCATCGTAATAATTTTGGAAATCTATGACAGATTGGATGTTAACTGGAAGCAAGCATAGAGCTGTTAAGCACCAATTCTGGGAGCATATATTGGCTTGAATTTTGAGCTTTGGGGGTTTAGTTGAGTTAAAGGCTTCAAATATCTGAGATTTTAAAAAAAATTACGGGTTGAGATATGTTGTGTTATGACGAGGGCTTGCACTGTCAGGCTAAGAAAGTATAGGAGCCAATGGTATAGTTTAAGCCTACCAAAAGCATCTGAAGGATCGATATAACACAAGTAATGAAGGAAACAATATAACTATACCCATAAGAGTTGCTCGACTGAATATGATTATACTTGCATGTTAGACCTTGCTTCAGAAGAAAACTCCGTATCAAAACCACAACTGAACCACTACAATGATAATTCAAAAGATATACCTGGATTTGTCGTACAGCAAAGGGCATGTCATAGTTGGAGTCCTAATAACACTTGAAGCGGTCATTATAATCTCTTGTAAACGTGGAATACCCAATGTTACATTCATTTCTCCTCGGCCAGCGTGATGGAACGTGTTCAACCTGAAAGTTAGTTGTTGGAAGAGAAAGGTATTGAGTGCTTATTGAAAAAGTAGTATTACATACTCACTTTCCTGATTAAACTAGAAGATAGGAGTTCGGGGGGAGAACAAAAACAAAACCAACCTACTACTACCAAAGAGAATATAAGAAGAAACACAATCACTTCCGTAAAGGCCGCTAAAATTCAAACACAGCAACGTTAACGAAAGTAGGAACACTTACGTCATCTGTGTTGATGGTTCACCGATTGATTGAGCAGCAAGAACCCCAACTGGTTCCCCTGGTTCTGCAAGGCTCAGAAAAAATTTGCTCTTCACCAATTTCATAAAACTTTTGTGCTCTTTCTGTCTAATACCACATCTTGCTGCTTTTCTTTCATCCATCAAGAAACCTTTAACTTGCTTGGCAAGCTCACTGGGATATTGGTTATCTTCCAAAAACATTGAATTGCATGTATCATCCGTCTTACCTAAAAGACTATTTTGAAGAATTTTCCTGTTCTGAAGACATCAAAGAAGAAGGTACAAGTGAGTGCTTCAAAATCTTAATGGTGCTCTAAATATACCAAACATAGTTGATAGATAAAAATGTCTGATTCCAACCAGTGCCAAGGCTTCAAATTCTTGATTGAAATTTTTCTTATGGACATCAACTCCATCTTCACCGTAGTAAAACTGAACAATGGATCCATCGGCATCACGAACAGTGTAATCATAATGAACTCTGAGGGACTCGAGATTTTTTACTAAGCATCTTTGTAAGTATCCACTGCGAGATGTTTTGACAGCTGTATCCACCAGCCTACGAATAACAAGTTAGTCAAGTTAGACACTGGTGAATGGGCGGCCTATTAGAATACAAGAATTCGAGATGCAATATGACATTGTCTAACAAGCAATCTACAATTCTAATTGCGTGATATGACCCTCGAACTTGGGTAGTCACAAACTAAAAAGGTATATCTGCCAACAGAACTACACAAAATGTACCACTGACAATGTTTCCTCAAAGAGTATTATTATCAATTATCATGATAATTACATTAAGGCAGGTAGAGTATGTTAAACAATGTTTGAGACAAAAGGTGCGGGCATCTTATATTCCTACAAGCAATAAAATAGATTAGAATGCTTGCTTCAACAGCTAGCAAAACAAGATATCAAGAACAGAAGGTCACCAATTATCATGATGATTGCTGACCTTCTGTTCTTGGAATAAGAACAGTAGTTGCTTTTTAGTTTGTGACTGCCCAAGTTCTTGAGGAACCATTGTCAGTGGTACATTTTGTGTATAAATTGATTATTCATCAGGAGTTGCTTGGAATAAGATTACAAAAACCAACAGAAACTATGAGATTGGAGAAAAAGCTACAAAACTAACCCTTCACGACCAGCCATGCAATGGAAATAAAACTCTTGAGGGCGAAGGCCCGATAGATACCGATCACCAATAAAGCCTCCAGCTCGAGATGAAGTATCCCAAGGAGGAAAGCATGGTAATGTCTTCCCAGAAACCATTCGAGGTACTCGTTTTCCTTCCAACTCTTGCTGACCCAACAAAAGTGAGATTTGTTGGAAGTTAAACTGCACAGACAGAATAGCATCATGAAATCTAAGACAACCCCAACGTGAAAGCATCAACACATGACAAAATGATTAAGCGTGCAAAGACAAGGATTTCAAGAAAATTAAATTCTTAAAAAATATGAAACATTAATAAAATTGTGCTTCTAAAGTACAAAAGTTCAAGAGCCCTAAATGCTACTCAATAAATGACCCAGTATGATGACTAAATAGCATATACTTGATTATCAACTATCAAGGTCGAATAGTCACTGTAATCAGATGTCTGAAACAATAGCCAGCAACTAACCGTGCCTCCCTTTGCTCCAGACAGAGTCATCTGTGAGAGGCAGTTTCTCCGAAAAGGTTTAACAAGGCCACTAGGGAAGAGCTCCCCGAGAGCGGAGCTGCAAGAGTTGAGTTTATTTCGCATCATTGCATCCAGTAAGGCTACTGCTGAATCTCCATTATGAAGGATAGCCTTTTCAACCTCAATTGGCAGATCTGTAGATTCTACAGAAATAGAAGAAGAAAAACAAGAGAATGTAACAGGGGGTTCCTTTGTAAAAAAAAAAAACAACAATAGAATAATGACATATCTGTGGAGTCTACAGAAATTAAGAGGATGTTCAACACTAAGAATGTAGCAGGGGATTCCTTCGTAAAAAAAATACAAGAGCAGCAGAAGTAATGGACATCACTAATCAGCAAAAGAACATTTGCACTTAGGCAGTAAATTACCTGCATTCTCAGAGACCAAATTTTATAGTATAACTCTTGTGAAAATAAGTTTCAATATGGTTGTACAAAATAGTGGGTCCTAGAGCATACCAATTTGTTTTTCCTCTGACCCAACAAACTGCATGTGGACCTCCTCTCCGCAGGATTGACAATGTTTAAGCAGCTCCTTTCTCCTGTGTTCTTTATCTTGGAATAGCAGCAGATCGTCAACCCCACAAGTAAACCCATGGAACTGAGAAAAGAGAGACGACAGCAAAGAACGATTGACTAAGTAGTAAGAACCATGCAACGAATAACTCAGTCTAGAAGATAAGCAACAATCATACAATATTATAGACCAACCTGCAAAAATGCTGTTAAAACACGACTAAATATAGAAAGTAAAGTGCCTGCAACATTTGAATTATACAGCTCCTGCACGGTATGAACCAAACCATACTTTCCAAACTGCTCCTTGTCAATAACCCCTTGCACCAACTCATTTTTATAAACAAAAACCATGTCTTCGTCAATGTTCTCAGTAGGGTCTTCATTAACTTTCTTTTCCTTTGAGATCTGGCCATCTTTCCTTTTAGAATCTTCCTTTCCAAAGTACCGACGTGCAAGTTTCGCACGCTTCTTAACAGTAAATGGCACTCCTTGGGTTATATGATTTAAAATAGCAGTGATAACCTAAATATGAGAATAGGAACAAATAAAATTACAAAATATTAAGGAATGCGATAGCAAGTGTGCAGAATATTAACAAAAGATGTTTACAAAAAATTTTGAAGGTATAGCCATTCTTCCAAAGCATAGAAAGTTATATTATGACCCACAGAGATAAGTTGATCACCGACCTGTTTCCCTGTCCAAAGGGACTGCGGTTTCAATATAGCAGGCGGAAGCGACAACAAAAAATCTTCAGTATCAATAATTGAAACTTTACGACCAGGCTTAGCTTTAGCATTCAGAGCCCCCGAAGAGCTCATACCGGAGCTATAGAGAAGTTGATTAAACTCATCCCGTGTTAAAAAGGTATCCCTCTTCGTAAGAAGTACAGCACTCACGATATGATCCTGGAGAATGTCAAAGATAAATGCATGATTAGTGACTCTTAAAGTTCCAAGGCAAACCATGTCAACCAAGAAACGAATACCTTAACAGAAAGAACAAAACTAAAAAAGGAAAACAAACCTGGATCAGAGAACGTTTAGGATCTCCGCGTGTTGGAACAATGTACTGATAATCTGCATTTACAATGTTGTAGGTTTCAGCACGTGAAACCTCGTCTTGTGGCAAATGCACATTTATTTCATCACCATCAAAATCAGCATTAAAAGAGCTGCAAATTTAGAAAAATACTTGAAGTTATTGAGAGTGTAATCAAGCTTCAGTGTCTAATTATTTTAGGTAAAGAGTAAGGCAGACAAACTCGCAATTCACGTAATGCATGCGAACTGTCTTCTCTCCTGGCAGTACACGAACAAAAAACCCACAAATACTTGGCTTATGCAGTGTAGGCTGCCAATTCAAGTAAGAGGCCAATGATTAGACTTCACGGAATCACGGTATGGAAAATAGTTTTTGTTTTTTTGAAAGGACGGGAAAGTAATAGTATATGAAACTGCAATCGTATGAAAGATCACGTCAGCGTAAGGGCAAAAAAAGTTTCAGATGTAGAATCCCTCTCAAGGATGTATAGAGAAGACGATTGAGTTTTGAGAAGTTGAAACACACAAAATAATGCAGGTGTCAACAAGAAAATGGAATTTATGAATCACAAGTATAAATCATTCAAATGTTGGTGTACCTGACGATTAGCAAGCACAGCATCTCCATCACGTATATGACGAAGGACAATTTTCCCTTCGACGTCGGCTTCTGTAACAGCTCCTCTAGAAGATAATAATCTTCTGGCAATTGCAATCCTGGAGCTCTTCTTTACTAACAACTTAGTAGCAGTAAATTTATCAATATAAGTAGTTGCACCAGGATGATTCTCAGGGCCGTTAATAACAGCATCCCGCAAGTTCATTGCATTCCAGGGAGTAACCCTCTGCGAAAATCAAATGAGAATATTATCAGAACAATAAAAAGAGAAAACTAAGACAACAAATAACCAGAAATCAAGTACTATACAGCTCCCTTAAGGTTTCATCTTCAGAAGAAACTTGAAAAGGAAAAAAATCGAGAATTGATGCTGAAACATAACACAGGCTAATGAACACACTGTAATATTTTAAGAATAATTCTATCTGTATCAGGCAAATGGTGAAGATGTGTTGGTGGTAAAGACTTCTATATCCATACTCAAGCTGATCATCTTAAGAATCGCAAACCAATCCTGGAACTCCATTCCTGGTTAATGGGTTTGGGTATGTTGAGGAACAAAAAAGAAATGGGTTGAAATCTAATAAATGCCACCACCAGCAGCAATACCTCAAACTCGTCACCAGTCTAGACACTACCACCACCACCACTTCAATCTAATAAATGTCCCCACCACCAACAATTCCATATTTTCAGTGAATTGACTGATTAAAATGTCTTAATTTTGGGATATATAGGCCTTGGATATTATTAGGGAGAAATTAAGTCTAGTATTTGTAGCTAGTGGTACTAGTTAGGGTAATTTCTCAAATACTTGAAGCCATTAAGCTATTAGTGAGTTAGTGGTATATGTTAAATAAACAGTTTTAGTTGGATCAAGCTATAAAATGCCTTTCACGCAGTTTCAAGAGAAATTTGAAATTAGTTCTATTTTGCACCTTTTAAATCTTGTACCTTTTTCATTTTTCCAAACATTATAGCTACAATCTTTTTGTTAACAAAAATCGAAGTAGAGCCAAAATACGCAAGTATGATACTTCAGTACAAGTTCACTTCTAGGTTGCAACTACATACTTAAGAAAATATATTTGAATTATTGTGTTCATTTAGATTATCCCTGCGTTCACCAGTGCCTACGTACCCCCCTGAAATCATTTTGGCTCTGACACTGCAGGTATCTAGATGAAATAACAGTTGTGAGAACCCAATTATTCAGAGTTTCCGATGTCAGGTTAAAAATATAATCGGTCTCAACCATACATAAGGTATCAGATTGGGTTCTCGGTACCTGATTGCCATCACGGAACCAAACATCCTATATGATCTTCTCTTGCTCTACATAAACATAGTAGTGCTAATAGGACTACACTTTGAATATCTTCTCTAAAAAACAGAAATAACCCTTAATTGTGCCATGATAAATCATAAGATTATTCATTTTCAAAAACTCAAGTAGTTTATATTAATTAACAGAGCATACCTCCGGATAAGTCAACTTCAAAGCAAAAGCAGGGGGAATGCCAATTTCGTTAACTGCTAAATATGGATCAGGAGATATAACAGATCGGCATGCATAATTAACTCTTTTCCCCATCATTTTCTGACGGAAAATGCCCTCTTTCTTTTCCAGCAATTGACATATGCCTGTCGAGCTACTTTGGCTTTGATCTAGAATCCCAAATGCATACAAAAAATTAGGAACTTGCAAGAACACGTAATGAAAAGAACCAAAAGGTATATTAAATGGATGATCTGATACAGAGTGCATTTACATATAGCTATAGGTGAATGCATAACTACAGAATCCAAAATCATATACAGTGTCAGAACTGCAACCAATGCCTTATGTGATTTCATCGCCAATCTGATCAAGTTAGACAAGAAAGGAAGCAGAATCACATGTATCTATCACATGACGAAATCCCGACGAAATCCCAACCATCAAGGAAAATAGGGCATGGACCTACTCCACTTAAGTTTACTTCAACCTTAATGGAGTATAAGAAACTATTCTCTTCTACTCTACATGAACTAACTGAAACTAACACGTAACAGAAAAAACTCTTGAGTGACAGAATAGACACACTTACTTGCAGCAGTCTTGGTATCAAAATAAACATTGATAGCTTGTTGAAGAGTGATCCAGCGAAACAGTATCGTTTGATGGTCAACAT
Source organism: Fagopyrum tataricum (assembly GCA_002319775.1). Taxonomy (NCBI): domain Eukaryota; kingdom Viridiplantae; phylum Streptophyta; class Magnoliopsida; order Caryophyllales; family Polygonaceae; genus Fagopyrum; species Fagopyrum tataricum. The sequence goes on from CM008280.1 coordinate 26,630,793, forward strand.
TTCGCTCCCGAGCATTACCAAGGGCTATATTGGATTCTACAATCTTGCCAAGTAACACGGTCTGTGGATGCTCCATCACCTACAAGAGTAATGGTAGTTGAGACAGTTTTCAAAGTTGCCATCAAACTCAGCATTAGCCACGTCAAGAAAGGGAAAGCTCTATCAACCATAACAACTTGTAATACATTTGTTCTAGCTTGAAAGGGAGTTCAATAAGCTAATACATAGATGGATAAACAGCTGTTAGATTAGCCAAAAAATATGGAATTGTTCAGAAGGAACTTAGATTGACAAGGGAATTCAATGGGAGGGAACATGCTGCAATGGAAAGACAAACAGTGATTAAATTGCAAGTTACGTATCAGAATGATATTAGTTTTAGCAGATAGTTGTACACTTATATCACAAACTTAGGTATGTCCAAATATTTGACAAAATGAAGCTATGGCTAGACATGCAAGTTGCAATTTTGCAAGAAAACTCAGCCTCAGACCACTTATTGTTCAAGCGTTACTTACACACTTACAGAGCCACAGCTAAACAACAGCTTAATAAGGCTTCTTCACCTCAGAAACATGACCTCACTCACAACCAACCAATGAGAAACATATAATTTTGATGTTCCATCCAAAAAGAACCAATCAGCAACAGACTCGTACAATATAATAGCATAATAGCAACAACAAACTCTACTGAAAAAACAAGAAACATAATTAGGGGAAGGTACTTACAGAGTCAGCTTGCTTGGCTGGGGGTCTGAATTTTATTGGAGGGACAGGAAGTCTCTTTAAGAAAAACATAGAATAACCAGCACTTTGTGTTTTTGTGTGTGACTGCTGCTGAATATTGCAAATAAAGGAGCACAACTCGGCTTCATTTTGCCATAAATTTCTTAAAAGCTCTCTTACCTGCAATCACGTAACGTTTAGGAAATGAATCCTTATTCTGGTTGGGTTGAATAGTAAACATAATTGATACAATAGAAATCAACAGAGTAACCCTTTCCAGAGAAGAAAGTAGCATACTGTTGATGGCAGCAATGAGCCTTGTAATTTCTTCTGTTCCAAATATTCAATTTGTGGATCTTCTACTTCATTCTTTCTTTTCTTACTTGCTTTCCCTTGTGTAGCACTAGATGAAGTCCCTTCTCCAATAGAAACATTGACTCCTCCATCAACTGGATTGTCATTATTCTCAACCTCTGACGCTGATTTATCATCATCTTCGTCGGCAAATCCTACACCTAACTTGTGCCCCTTGATGACATTAGCTCGGATGCTTTCATCTGTTATGCCACTCTACATACATGATCAAGGAACATGTTGACAAAAATTATTGACTTATTGTCACATTGATTGTACAAGGAAAAAACAATATGATGTCTGGTTGTCTGTAATAACATTTCTAAAACAAAATATAATTTTACATGTAGAAACATGTGTTATCAAAACTAAGGCCCTCTTCGACAAAACAAGCTTTTTGTACAATTACAGCTTTCTGAATAGTTTTTTAGGTAGTTGTTTTAGGAGTTTTGTAAAATATGAAAATCTACTCAATGTTCTAATCGAGTGTTCGGTTACAGTAGATTTTTAGAGTTAATTCACCTAAAGGGGAGAATAAAGTATAAATAACAGTCATATGTGTTGCATTGAGGTAAAGAGGAGGTATGCTTAGAATGAATTTAAGGAATCCACTCAATAATCTACAGAAAAGCTATGGAAAGGAGCTTTTCAAAATCTGCCCAAAAAGCTCATAAGATCAAATCTCCACAATAATCTAGTTATTGCCAAACACTCTAAACTAGATTTTATTTTATTATCCCGTAAAATCTCTTGCTGAACAACCCCCTAACTCCTTAAGACTTTGCACAACCCAAACATTTCCTAATATTAGTTGCCTCCGCCTAATTTAAAAACATGATTCCAGGAAAAAGCAAAAAAACACGAAATAAGTGCCCAACTGAGTAGAAAAACTACCTTTATCCCGCCAAGAATAATAATAATAATAATAACAATCTCATCCAATAAAAGCATAGTAGCACAAAGAAGGCTTCAAATGACACAAATCCAATAAAAAAATATAACTGTGAGCTGCATAATGTTTATTTGGGTTCTGCATCCAGACTGAACACAACCAGAAGAACATATTTTCTCAAAGATGAAGTCAAATTTAGCTAGTAGCCTATGATGTTTTAGAAAAAAAAACTGATGTTATAAAATTTTAAACTTGAACAGAAGATGAGCAAGAAATGTACCATGTGAATCCATCCGAATGTTGGCTTCTTAAGATTTGGATTTTTTCCCCCACATCTCTTACACTTTTTAGATCTAAACTTTAGGAATTCCTGCAACACAGACCGTGCTTCATTGTGCTGAAGTGAAGTCCACTCTTGTTTCAGTGAACTGTCAGACAGCTTATACTCTCCACCAGAATAAGGATTGTCATTGCTATTCTCAGACAGTTCACTAATTGATGTATAGAGTGATGTCACATCTTCCTGTTTGGCTCCAACAACATCTCCCTTTACTATAAGTTTAAGTCTCATGAGACATATCTCAACCTGCAAGACAAAGACATGCAACAACTTCTTTAGATGTTTGTCATTAAAAAAATAACTAATGACGAACAATTGTGTAATTGACAAAGATTATAGAAGATGAGAGTAATGGATAAATGCACCTCCTCACTCGCTGATGTAAAATGGAGGCAGTAGAAACATGTTCTCCGCAAAATGTTGACAAGCATACCGAACAACAATGGATTGTACACCACTGAGACAAGGTCAATATGGCCAAAGTGCCCAGGGCAATTAAAATAGCGTCCCCCACAAGTTTTACAACTGCACCAAAGAATAACTTATATTCAACTTGAAGGGTTTGATGATAGCAGATAACTGTACCATAGAAACACGGGAAGTTCTTTAACAGACATATTAATCATATTCCCTGTCATCTTATGCATTACCAATCAAATGATTCAAATCCACACTACACAAAACATTTTACGATGAGCATATAAATCTAGTGAGTATAAACCAACAAATAGGTACCAACTACCAAAGAAGTCAATAAGTGTATCAAACTATCATCAACTCCCAGTTCATAATGTCAAGCATATATGCATTTGCAAATCATAACAAATGAATTCCAGTCACTCGAATGTTAATAGGGGGGCAATAAACTTTACTAACTTGGTGCTTTCATCCATTGGACCAAGAGCAGGGTCGTAAAGGCCTCCAGATATGGGCCCGCCAATAGGATCAAGAAAAAGAGGACTTGTAATCTTCTTGAAACTCAATTCCTTCACTTCTTCATCTGTCATGAAACCAAACCTTACCCCCTCCACAGACTCGGTTGCAAACTGGATACCAATGAAGGCAACAATTTATTAACCAAACGAAAATAAATTGATAAGCAGTCAATTAACAAGCCCACGCATCACTAATATCAGTTCGTACGCAAATTTGACAACATTATTGAAATTAACATGACAAAAATCAAACTGCATATACGCGTCAATGCCATAAACCCACTAGGGTTTAAAACAAGGAGAAGGACAGTTACCTCCATAGCGGTTTCTAGTAGCCGTCGTAGGTTCAAGAGCTAAAGCAACAGTGGTCGCCAGGAAGAGAGGGAGCAGCTACGAATTGCGACGGAGAGGGAGCAAGAACCGAGTGAATCGGACTTGGCTACAAAACGGCCGACGGCGGTTGAAGGATTTATGGAGGGTTTTAGTGAGAATTGGGGTCAAGGTGAAGGTATACATTTATGAATTTAGAAAGACAGGATAAACCGGTTTTTGAAAATAAATTTCCGGTTTTCTCCGCTCTAGAACATACAAATATGAAATACCTTCGCATCTTTTATTTTTGTAAAATTTCGAATGTTGCCCCCGTAATTTATGGTTTTTCGCATTTGGCCGAGAGGTTTTCAATTCGGGTGATGCCCATGTGTTTTACTATTTCCGAAAAAATTGTTGGTCAATAGTCACGAACCTACCTTCGACATGGTTTTTCTCGTTAATTAGTCTCGTACTTAGCGTCAGGTATACCCACGAACAAAAAACCGTGGGTCAATAGCCACGAACCTACCTTCGACTTGTTTTTTGCCGTTATTTAGCCTCAAATTTAGCGTCGGGTTTTCCCACCAACAAAAAAATGTGGGTGAATAGCCACGAACATACCTTCGGCTTGGTTGTCGTCGTTAATTAGCCTCGAATTTAGCGTCTGGTTTACCCACGAACAGAATAAAGAGGGTAAATAGCTACAACATTACTCTCGAAAATCAACTTCGTGGTTATATACCCTCGAATATTAGCTTCGAATTGTTTTCCTTGCTATATAGCCACGAAAAAATGGATTTGCGGGTAAATATATGGGTGATACCCACGAATTTACCCACGTTTATATTCGAGGCTAATGTTGTGTGGCTACAACAGCTTTTTCTGGTAGTGTACCGCGGCACTGTAGAGTTAGATTTCTTTTTCCCTTCTTTTCTGGTAGATGTAAGTTGTTAGAGTTACTCTTTAAGGTTCTTCCTATAACCAAAATATTGTGAGTTTACTCTTTCTTTCATGTTTGAATACAATGTTTTTGCTTTATATCTCAACATGTGTGGCTAGTCTCCTTCCTTGATTTAAGGATTGGGATGATCTTTATAATGTTTTAATTCTATTGATTGCATATATACTTATGAATTGAGATATTTGACAATCCTTCTTTTCAAATGGCTTAATTCTACCTTTTAATTACCTTTGTTAATCCGGAGTGACTTTTTAAATTGGTTTAGATAAAACAAAGTGAACAACCAAACAATTTTGTTTTATTAGAAATATCTTAAAAGAGCTTGGCTGCGAGAATGCTAGCCTATCAAAGTCTGGGGATTTCTAATCATCGTAAAATTCACCGTTCTTTGTACCTTTTTAAACTGATGAACCTCAGGAGAAGGTTTACATAGGTCTTTTCTGTGTTTCTAAATGTGAATGGATTTTCTTATACTCGTCAAACCACTGGATTGAGAGCTACGTGAGTTGGAAAGCACGGTCTTGGGTTATCTATGTCTAAGGCTACTTTAATTTAGATGGTTACTTGTTTTATCAATTGTCAATATTCATAAACATTATATATGTGTGAATACTTTTGATCCTCTATAGCGGGGAGTCTTGTCACCTTAGATCACTTTCTCTCTTTATTCTTCTCACAACAACAATCATTGTTTTGTTGTTCACTTAGCCTTCTTCAAAGACATACTTTCTCCTTCCCTTTTCTCTTTCTCCTCTCCCTGTACTTGGCGTAATTACTATCATTTATATCCAAATAGACGCAGTCCTTGCGTTAAAGATAACCCGTTTGTATTACATCCGATTATGTATCACTTGCAAAGGAGGCTGTTTTATTACGGTAAAACTTCCACGATCACCCTCCCCCCCCCCCCCCCCCCTCCTTTTACACTTTTTGCTTAAAAGCCAAACTTGTCATTTGGAGTCAATTTTCTATATAAGTTATACTGGAATTCGACCTTGATTACAAATCGTGTATTACAACGGCAAAACCGCGCACTTGTGGTTGTTTTGTCTTGATATATCACACACAAATCAATACTCAGCTCTCGCTTCTTGCAAGAAACTAAGGTATAGATTTACGTAGTTCTCGTATCTTGGAAATGACATGTTAAAGAACAAATAGACTAAAGAATCATACACATGCAACTCTTGTCTCTTGCGTTGGTTGAACATTAGACTATCATGACATATGATTTAAGGCTTACAATCAAAGGACAAAACACAATCACAGATATCATATATAATTTCATCATGCAAATTCGGGCTCTTCGGACCATAGAACATAAGGAAAACTAGTAAGACATAACTTAAAAAATTCCTCCATTATTAATTGTCAAAATCATGCGATGGTCGAACCGATTGGGGAAGGGATCGAGTCGAATGAAAGGGGGTAATTTACGCCTATGAAGGCTGCAAATATATGAATTCTAAAGTAAAAACTAGATGTTAAACCTAATGGCCGGATGACCTTGTTTATAAGGTTGAGGCTAAGTCTACTAACCTTATTTAGACCTATTAGTTTATGCTCTACGATTTATAAAGTTATTGCCAAAATCCTGGCCGAAAGATTGAAGAGAGTTATGCCTAAGCTTATCCATCCCCTCCAAAGTGCTTTTACCAAAAATAGATCTATTCATGATAATATCCTTATTGCTCATGAAATCTTTCATGGCTTCAGAAAGAAGAAAGGTAAGGTCGGTTTCGCGGCCGTCAAACTTGACATGGAAAAAGCTTACGATAGAATTGAATGGGTCTTTATTTTCTCCGTTTTGGAGAAATTTGGTTTTGAAAAGAAATTTATTGAATGGATTAAAGAATGTATTACGACAACCACATATTCTATTCTGGTAAACGACAAACCTTCTGGTATGATATTCCCCAAAAAAGGATTACGCCAAGGAGACCCAATCTCCCCCCTTCTTTTTAACCTTGGTGCTAAGGTTTTGGCTTGGAATATCCAAAAACAAAGCAATCTTAATAACAAATTAATTGGCTTTCCGATCACGAGAGGGGGATCGTTTATTCCTTTCCTCTCCTTTGCAGATGACATTATCATTTTCATTAAAGCTTCTGTTGAAGCTTGTAGGAAAACCTTGGAAGTCCTTAATGATTTCTGTAGAGTATCTGGTCAGAAGATTAATTTCGCTAAATCTGATTTTCAAACCTCCCCAAATGTTAGTTCGACGTGTAGAAACTCCTTAAGTGCCGAACTGGGTATTAATTACACAGACTCTCTTGAAAAACATCTGGGTTGTCCCATTATTAATGGTAAGGTTAATAAGAAAACCTTTGAAGATGTTATTATTAAATCTAGGAACCAGTTAACCAAATGGAAAGCGTCTTCTCTGTCCCAGGAAGGAAGATCAATCCTTATTAAAGCAAACCTAAATGCTAAACCTAGTTACATTATGCAAAGTTTCTTACTCCCTAGTAATATTCATAAGGAACTTGATCAAATTAATAAGAACTTTTTATGGAATAAGGGTACTAATTACCATCCGCTTATTAGCTGGGATAAGATTTGCAAACCGAAAGCTTGTGGCGGTGTTGGTATTAGTAAATCTGAAGATATGAATAAAGCGCTTCAAATGAAACTTTTATGGAAAATCCTGGAGGAGCCAGATAATATTTGGGTTAAAGTGGTGAACGAAAAATACCTTAAAGGTACCTCTCTTTGGGAGTTTATACCTAAAAGTACGGCCTACTGGCAATGGAAGAGGCTTATGCATCTTAAAAAGGAGTTCGAATCGGGTTTTGGTTGGAATGTTGGTGATGGGAGAACAATTAACTTTTGGAACCATGTCTGGTGTTCCGATCAGCCACTTGTTAGTTTTTGTTTGGATGTTAGCATTATTGACAGAAATGAAAAAGTAGTTGATTACATTTTGGATAATAAGTGGAATCTTCAGAAAATCGATACATGTTTATCTAACATTCTGCCGGTTAATATCATTAAGATGATTAAAGACTATCAACTGCCTAAATCTTTTATCCAAGATCGTGTATATTGGGGCTCGTCTAAAAACGGAAATTTTACCACGAGCTCAGCCATGAACCATATCAGTAAAATTAAGGGTGTAGTATCGAACCCTTTATCTTGGATTTGGGACCTTGATACTATGCCTAAAGTTAAGAACTTTCTATGGAAGCTTTCTATGAATGGTCTCCCTACTAAAGAAAATCTGGAAAAACAGAAAGTGCCTATCCCTATGTATTGCTCTCTTTGCAACCACCCCTTTGAATCGGCTCGTCATCTGTTTTTTGAATGCCACTTCCTCATGAACAACATAAAATCAAGAAAAATTAAGAAAATAATTAACGAGGTTTATAAGGGTAATCTGAGTGTGAGGAGTTCGTTGCAAGTCCTTTTCGAAAAATTGGAAGATCGTGAATTAATAACTCTGGTTTTGTCCTGGTGGAACCTGTGGTTTGTTCGGAACCATTGTATCTTTAAGAATGCTAAACCTTTTAATTTTGAACAAACCATTCAATACCAAATTCATGAATGGAATGAATCAAAGTGTAAGGAGAATTCAGATCCTAAAAAACTGGTTATCGAGAGGAAAAAACGAAATATTAAGTGGGAAAAACCGGATGAAGGATTTGTTAAACTAAATTTTGATGGTTCAAAACAAAATTCGGAAAGCTCGTCTTTCGGGTATATCATATGTGATCAGCTTGCTAAGACGGTTTCTCTGGGCTTTGGATTGTGCGGGTCCACCTCAACCCTTCATGCCGAAGCATGTGCGCTCAGAGAAGGACTTTTTAGGGCTTGTGATCTTATGGTGAATCGAATTGAAATTGAAGGGGATAACCTAACAATTATCAATTCTATTAAATTTATTTGGAAACCACCGTGGGAACTTGATCTAATTATGTCTGATATTTCTAATATCTTGTGCTTTTTTGATCAGGTTCGTGTGCGTCACGTCTTTCGGGAGGTTAATAGGGTAGCTGATTGTCTGGCGAGCCTCGGCTACGAGTCTCATCAGTCTGTGCCGTCTTCCATGTGTCTGGTGGAGGATCTCATCCGTTTGGATGCCCTGGGAAGGAAGGTCTCTAGAAGATAGTCCGACCCAATTTCTTACTGTGCTGTTTCAAAAAAAAAAAAAAGATATGAAAAAGGGGGAGAGAATGATAGATCTTCCAAACACTGACACGGAATCCACGGTCAACTCGATCAAATGCAATGCTTAGTCTCAACCGGGTGTAAAACGCAATGTTTGGTAGGTGCGGTCACTTGCTCCTTACATAGATGTTAGCCGATTCGATTGATGGTGTGGGTCGACTCGATTGAGTGTAATCCTAACACTTCTTCATTTCTTCAAATCTCAATTAACTTTGTCTTGAGTTGGACTTTCTTGACCTCAAGGAGAACCTTGGCGATTAGTAGACATGCTTTCAAATATAACTCCATTATTGCTTTGAATGGATAGAATGTCTACAATATCATAAAAACACAAGTAGATATCTTAATCAACAAAGTGAAGGAAATTTGTTATAAGATCATGCAATACTACATATATGCTCAAGAGATGGATAACAATGATGGTGGAAAAACAAGCTAAAATTAATGTTTTCATTAGCACAATCAAGTGCAAGAGATGTGATCAAAGTAGACAATTTGTTTACCACGTTAACGTATAAACATTATTACGATCAACTCATATGATTAACTATAATATTCTAAAAGCATATCCCCTAGTGAAGTACATTATTTGTACTCATAGGCCAAAACAAGGATGTAGGAATTGTTTAGGGAACCTCTAGGTTAATTTTTTTTGCTTTTCATTCTAATATGTTGAATTGGTAGGTAAGAGCCAACTAGCTTATCTAAATTAATTATCTTTCTCGCTGTTTTGTTTTCTCTTCTTTACTGCATGATCCAACATTATGCTACCCCGTTTTGTTTTGATTATCACATTCAGAAAATTCTCTCAATTCTTTTTGTGTTATGGTAGTCAGCTGATTTTTTTTGTAATATTTGGAGAGTTTTTTGTCTCGAAATTATGGATTCACGTGGCTTAAACCATGTGGCCGACGCTGAAACTCGTTCGAGCTAGACTCTTCGTCGTCTTCCTTCACACCAACCAAAATTAAGAATAAGAGCCACTGTCAATGCTTGTTGTTGCTGCCCTCACCGGATGAAGCCCGCAATAACCACCTTCACATGCAACAGTTATGCTTGAGAGTCGCAACCACTAAGCACATCCAAAGAAACACTAATCGGGTATACCATAATTTAGGAGAACTTGCAAAAGACCTCCAATATTTTCTTATTACATTAATGCCACATACCTTTGGAATATGAAAATCTTCCCTAGAAAGGATACTGACAGAAAATGGCCAAAAGTTATAATTAAAAGAAAATGACCCGAACTTTTGAAATTTCATAATTTTTCCTACAAGGATAAATTGCAGATTTTGACCCAAGATGATAATTACAGAAATTGACCTATACTTTTAAAATTATATCATGGCCTAGGTTTTAGCAAATGGAGCTAAAACGTATATAGTTGGCTTGTTTAGGTCTTGTACACCTTGGAAGCTTTTGGACACGAAAGGAGACTTGAGACGACATCGATGCACGTCATTCTACATTTGTTTAACTTTGATCCGTGAGCTTCCTAAACCCTTCCTTGGATATTGTTTTGCTTGAGCTTTTGTTGTAGGTTTGAGATTCTTGCTTAAGTTGATTGTATATATATTATGACATTTTTGTTAGGTACTTGATTGTTTGGATTGAAATGATTGAAGGGTAATTGCAAACACTAACTTTTGCCTACAACTCACATTGAAGTTGAGATTAGGTAAGTTATTTCTACACCTATTAGAGTGGTGTTTTGTGTTGATAAAATAATAGTATATATGTTAATTTTGTGAAACAATTGTTTTGATTAAGTTGATTGTGAGGATTTGACGAACCCTTGTTATTTGATTGATCGTTTGTAACTTGCGTGTTTTTGTGTGTCATTTGAGTAAGCATATCAAGGCGAGTACTTGTGGGCTTTTGTATGAGTATGATTTAAGCTTTAAATCATTTATATGTTGCATTGTTGACATTGATGCTTTTCAAAATATTGGTTATATGTTTACATTGCACTTGTGAGATGTGCATTTGTGATATTTTAAATAAGTCCGATTATTGGTGTTAATTATTTAAGCGTTGATTTGGTCTTTGTCCTGAGCGGACAAATTTGTTTGTGTGAATTTGTTTTTGAGATATTCTCTTTTCGCTCATCGATTTAGGTGGACCACGCTTACCTATGGTTTCATGATTTGTACAAGCCTAGGTTGTGCTCAACCATCGTGTGATGGATGAGGATTTACCTGATCAGTTATTGTCGTGTTCTTCCTGTTATTGAGGTTGGAAGGTACCTCCGTTTTTAAGAAATAGGCTTGAACGTGTTTTTAAAATATTTCTTTTAAACTTGATATTTGAATGTAGTTTTTAAATTAAAGAATGTTTAACATGTTTTGAACTCCTTTGTAAAGGTTATTTGACGTAACTTGTAAAAGAAAACAATAATTGTTTTGTTATTATGTTTATTTTAGTTAAAAGGTTTGATACAATTGCGTACTTGTTAGCATCATATTAATATGTAAAACATGTATTTAAATTGCTTTACAAAGGTTCTTTGAGATGACTTTTAGAAGGAAAACAAAAGCATTGCTTTACTATTATATTATTTTTTATTGACAGGTTTTGATACAATTACATTTTTGTGTAGCATCCTCGATCGTATTTATATTTGAAGTATGTTTACTTTTTTGTACTCGTATTTGTTTTATAAGTAGTCATGTGCTACTATTTATGATTTTATGCTTGTCTAGTTCATACTGTAAATTGCTTATGTACCAGTTTAGTCTAGTGAAAGACTAACTCAACCACGGTGGGGTTGATTATGTTGTCATAACTAGGTTCGAGAGTAGTTCAGGAGCATGGAGGTTGGATGGTTTATATAGCTAGTAAGATTGCGTCTTTTGGAGTGGATATCGTTGTATATTGATTATTCTTTTATGGGTTGTTCGTAGTTTATGTTTTTCATCTAAAAAGCCTTAAGGAATTATTGTATGAATTATTGACGCTGTAGCGATCTCATTTAGAGCATTACGGCTAGAGTTTGCATATGAGATCCAAAAAACTTTAGACCGACCCACTTGTACCTCTAAACAAAAAGAAAGGCCCAAAACTAGATATGGGCATTTCCGGACGCGAGCCAGGCTCTCATGAAAAATTTACCCGTTTATGCGGGCCGGACTCGGACCGAGCCCGAACTTCGGGTGTGAGGTATTGTCCGTACCCGTCCGGAGCGGGCTTCGGGCCGGCCAAACGGGGCCGTTTTATACATATATTTTTTGGAAAAATAAAAATTATACATATTAAATATAAATAAATAAATTATAACACATAATTCAAAGTAGTTCAATTGTCGCGAACATTTAAACCTTATCTTGAGGTATCGATTTCGATTCCTACTATTCGCACATATATATTTTACATATTTAAATTTTAAAAAATAAATAAAACGGGCTTTCGGACCGGACTTAGCGGCCCGGACGGGCCTACCTTATGCGTCATACCCGCCCGTTTTTGCGGATAGGCTTGCTCGCGTTTGTCCACGTCTATCCAAAACTCATCTTTTAAATATGCAACCCAAAGCTCTTCTGGCCAAAGCGTGATCAAGTCAAAACAAAATATAGAACATGAAATAATTTTACAAACTCTTTAAAAAGACCCTTAAACTTTACTAAGGGCCCGTTTGGTTTAAGATTCGAAAACGAAATGAAAACGTATCTAGTTCATGAAGTTTTGGAGAATCATTCCTTGTGCTTTGAAGTAATTGTAGTAGAAATTGATTGGTTTTGATACCCTATAGGGTAACAAAATGGGGGAACCAAGTGCATTTTGCAAGAAACCGCATGAAATGATTCCATGAACAAGGTACACATATAAACAAGATTCATTTCCAATCCGTTTTCGTTTCACAGTTACAACCAAACGGGAGGTAAGTTTATAAACCGAAACAAACAATAAAGTTTGTATTTTATAAACACAAGTACTTGGCTTGACATTTTCCACAAAAAGATTGCTGATTTCTGATTCGAGCAGTACCAACTCGTTTTGAGTTTCATACTATTGTTGATAAAGTTGGTATTTTTAAGCTTACAATAATTTGTGTTCATAGCTTTTGGGTATAAATTAGGTCCCATTTTACACATGTGTTTAAGAATTGGTCAAATAATCTCAAAATTTTAGTACATAATAATGGAGTTGGTATGTGGTAGGTGGTGGGGTTTGGTTTAATGGAGAACAGGAGGAACCTTTTAGTTTTAATACTAATCTAGAAGCCCGTTATTTTCGTCAAATTCCAATCTTTGTTTGATCTTTCCTTCTATAGTATTTAGTATTTACCTTTTATAAATTAAAAAATCAACTTATGGAAATGCCTACTTATGGGCTTTTTTTTTAGTTATCAATATAGAATTAATGGGGCTCATGTCATATATATATATATATATATATATATATATATATATATATATATATTTTAACTATTATATAGAAAGAAAAAAAAATCAAAACTAAAATTTAATGACTTACAAAACATTATTATTGATACCAAATATACAGAAATTTCCTTTATTTAAGTTTGATAATTACGAATTGTAAAAGACGAAGGTATGAGAAAAAGGTAGATAAAACTTATGTAAAATGTTCACCCTAGGGCTCTCAATGTTATTTGAGAGGATCATAACAATTTTTTTTCCCATTAACTACCCTCACATTAAAATAATCATCTAATATTTATAATTCAACATGATAAATTAACCATCTTTTTCAGCTATATCTAATAAAATAAATTCACCTTTCACCTCGAAACCTCTGAGTAGCAAATAGTTTCATACTTTATTTGTCAGTGAAGTATTTCGCTTCAAATGTGACACATATATATGATGCGTGTGCCCTACAAAGCTACAACAAAAGGGCCAAAAAAGCGTAGGTGCATACATGTTAATAATCATAATGTCCAGAATCCAATGAACCGAAAATGAAATAAAAAAATTGTACTCCCGAAAGTTATTACAAAAACCATTTTAGAGATTAAAAAAATATATCTAGGTCAGAACGATAGTTTGATAATTTGGATTCACTGTAGAGTATTTAAAGGAAATTAAAATTAAAATTTATTCAGAGTTTTTTTTTTTCTTTTTTCTTTTCCTATCCGAACACAACTTAGATTATTTTGTGATTATAAGTTTTCAAAATAATATTCATTTTACCAAAAAGGGTTTTAATTGTCTCTTAATTTATCATGCTATCTAAATATATTAATTAGGGCTGGACTTGAGACGGGACGGGACGGATTAAGGTCATCCCACGTCTCATCCCGACCATTATATAAGGGACCGGCCTTGAGTTTTTTTTACTAAAATCATTGGGTTCTATCCCGGTTGGGACCGGTACGAGATGGGACAGGACGGGACCAATCCCGCATTATCTATATAAAATTTATTTTTGCCTTTCGGTTTAAAATTAACAATTTACGCAAGAAAACATTCGTTGATATCTTTAAAACGAAAGACATAAATATAGAATGCCGCAACGAGGTTTACAAAACATAATTAACTTGTTAAGTCTAAACATCTAAAATAAAATATATGAGCAAAATTACATAATAATCACTACTCTTTAGTCCTTACGCAATGCCGCAACTGAGTTCATTTTTCCTTTGCCCTTTGTAGATGGATTTGAACAATTGTTAATTTTATAAGAACAAAATTACATAATGATCACTACTCCTTAGTTTTATATATTTAATTATTCAATTTATATTTAAATTTTAATATATGCGGGACGGGGAAGGTAAGGCCCACACCCCGTCCCACAATATTTTTGGTGGGACAGGACAGGATTTATAATTTTTGGATGAAAAACCATCGGGATTGGGACGGGACCGGGATAGGCCCGGGATTTGCGGATTTGTGTCCGGTCCTAATATTAATGGATCATTTGTAAAAGGTGGATAGTGATACGATAAGAGATATGTTCATCAAGTCTTCCTTAAAATTTTCACCATCTTAGTAAAATTTGTTGTGTTTGGATCTAGAAAGCGCACTAATTGTATTTTCAAAGGTCTTTTCAAGATCAACGACTTTGCAGTTTACACGAAAGTCCGAATCAAATGAAAATATGCTTGGAAATGCCAGAAAGATGCCGGTTGAAAACCCTACTGGTTTATTTTTGGAGCGAGATTCATTATTCGGTCCGTCCTCTACTTTTACTAGATGATTTGCTATTACGGACGTTTTTGACCTTTTTTTCATCCAACTCAACTTAGAGTATCAAGATTATTGTGGGGATTATAATCCCCCGAAAAATCCCGCCCTCTACCAATTGCGCCCTACGAGGACCGTGGTTTGAGATTTGACTTCTGACCCTATTGTGCGGAATTACTGAGAAACGAACCCCTAGGGTTATACTTGATTCACCAATAATGGATGCGTCTACTTTCGATAGAGGTTTTATTGAGGAGTTTCAAAATACAGATGATCGAATGAATTTGAGGGCAAAGAAAAAAGCTACAATTTATAGAGTAACAAACCCCTAAGGTTATACTTGAGCGCCAAGTATAAGACTGAGTCAAACAGAAAAGGCTCAAACAAAAGATAAGCTCAATTCAAGACATATTAAAAATCTCCAGCTTGACTTAAATCCTCACAGAGATATCATACGCATTGGTCAATGCCCGGACTAACTCCTCTCTCTCTCTCCAAATGTGCTCCTTGGGTACTCAACAACTTTTGACATTTAGCAAGTCCAAACAATGTTGGAACTTGTTGTGAGATATCGGCTTGGTGAACATATCAGCAGGATTATCGGCAATATATACTTTTTTCACTCTAATCCTCTTCTCACTTCTCAAGAAATGATACATGACGATTGCATATAAATTGTCATAATATACAATAGCCTGATCGTGATGTATACATAGATCACTATCCAATCCCTTCAATAAAATTCCATATTTAACTACTTTTGTCAATACCATGAAACCTACCTATGTGGTAGACAAAGTAACTGTGAATTGTAAGGTTTCCTTCCAACTAACAACAAAACCCAAAGAGTGTAAACATAACCAGTTATAAATCTTCTAGTATCAAAATCTCATGCATAATCACAAATTGAGTACATTGTGACCAAACACTGTGTATCATTCCCAAACAAAAGTCCTATGTCAGATGTACTTCTAATGTAACACCCCAAATCCGTAGGACTCGAGGTGCTACTAGGCTAGGATCTCACAATGGATCCTGACCCTAGCCTGACAACAAGTTCACTGAATCTTACAACAAGGCACCGATATATTAAATACAAAACATCAAACTGATATAGAAGTATCAAAAGGTTTATACAACGTGTTGCTGAGTACAAACAAAACATAAATATATACATGGTCAAAAGATCTCATATCCCACGAAGAAGACCCAGTGTACGGAGCCCTCAGCAGATCACCCACCCTGGATCATTCTGCAGTTCTCCTAACCTGCAAAGGATCTACAACACGGTATAAAACCGTTAGCTAACCATACACATATATGAGATGAGCATAAGCACAAGTACACGTCAGAAATACTAAACACCTTATCATGATATCACACATTTATCCAGTTTATTATCTTTATAAATATAGTCCAACACTCAAATCGTATATATAAATATCAATATGAATATATGTGACACGAGGAATATAACCCTCGCCTCCGAGTGCAATAGCTAGCTGGAGTGGTACCGGCACACCTTCCCGTGTACCCTATGGGAATGGTGAAAGGGTCCGTCCCGTGTATCAGATCTGGCATGACTACAGAGAACCTCCCAGACTCCACGAACGGATGAAAGGGTATGTTGTCACGGCCCTACAGTGGGCAATCACTAGACCATAGGTCGGTAATAATCAATATCACATGCTATCAAGCATATAACAATCACCACTCATGCACACATCCAATATAAGGATGGTAGCTAAGTAAGTCCTATGGACTTACCTCAACCTCAGAAGTAGTCTCAAACCCGATCAGCTCCAACTCTGGAGAACAACACTGCCTAATAACAAGGCATAACTATATATCAAACTCATATCCACCACAGGGGTCACGCCTAGACCCAAGGGATCCATAAGGATCATATCCTAACTCATAAACTTCAAAGCCATAACCGGCATAACTATATCATGATCAACCTCATTCTATCCTCATATACGTACCTAGCATGCCACTAAACCGCTCATACTAGGAAAGGAAAGGATCTACCCAACTCTAGGTAGACCCGGGACAAGACGCACCTGCGTGACAAGAGAGGCGCAGGGGCGGAGCAAGGCAACCTGCAGGCGCGGCTAAGCTCGGCCGCAGGCGCGGTGACAACGGCCGTAGGCAAGCGCAGGCACGGGCGCAGGCGCTGAGGCAGTGGCCGCGGGGCGGCGGTACTAGAACGCGGGGGCGGCGACGGTGCAGAAAGTGATCCCGCGGTTCCTCTTCCGCTCTTCACGTGATCAAATCACGTCTTCTCCATTCCAAAGTCACACACATACATATACATACACAATCCAACATCAATCTACATTCCATACATCTAATCCTAAGCTAGGAAAGAGAGAAAGAGATCAAAGAAAGAAGAAGAAGAACAAGGGCTTACCCACAACTGTGGTCTAAGTACGAAACTGATCCAAGACAGTACCTCAACTGCCTCTCAAACTTAGCACAACATCCACTAGCATCAACATCATCAAAGCCTCACAACAAACTCTTGAAACTCTAAGGAACACTCAAGCAAGATCAAGAAGAAGGAAGGAGAAGCAAGAAGAACGTGAATATGGCTGGGAAAGAGAGAATAAACCCTTGCTCAGTAAGCCAAGGACGAGGCTTAAGAAGAAAGGAATAAAAGAGTAAAACACAAGTCAAGGGTCAACAAAGCCGGCTGCAACCGCAGGAAACCGCAGAGGCGGAATTCCTGGCCGCAGGGGCGGAACAACAAAGGAGCCGCAGGGGCGGCCTCACAGACCCGCGGGGGCGGCTAAGGCCAAAAATGGCCCCTAAAGACTAAGGCTCTTACATCTAAGGTACCGAAATATCTTCTTCACGGCTTACTAGTGTTCTTTTCCTAGTTGCCCCATGAACATGCTCACGACACTAACAACTTGTGTCAGATTTGGTCTTGCGTAGACCATAACATACATCAAATTAAACTCCTTAATGCACTAGCATAAGGGATTCGCAACATATATTCCTTCTCCTCATCCGACTGAAGTGAATACATAGTGGTAAGATGGATGTTAACAACACTAGGTGTATCAATAGGTTTGATAGCTGACATTTCAAATCTTGGCAACACCTTTAGCTTTTATGTGATAAGAAAAGCTTCTCATGACCCCTATCTCTAAGAATCTCCATTTATAGAATTTTCCGAGTTGCTCCCAAATCCTTCATCTCAAACTCAACACTTAGGAGACCCTTTAGTTTCTGAATGCCATACTTTTTATTAGCAGTTATTAGCATATAATCTACATGACCAAATATACGAGAGAATCATCCTTCAACTTGTTTTAGTACACACAACAATCATAAGCACTTCTGTTGTAACCAATATCTATCATATAACTGTCAAACCTCTTGTACCATTGTCTCGGAGACTACTTAAGTCAATATATTGACTTCTTCAACTTGCATACATAGTTTTCTTTCCCTAAAACTTAGAAACCATCAGGCTGAGTGTGAGACCCCTACTCTTCCGGATCAATATCGGACCATGGTCGAGATTGGCTTTGGCCGAGTATAGACTTTTCCGCACCCGCGGGCACTTTGGCCGCCCCTGCGGCTTATGGGACCGCCCCTGCGGTTTCTGGCGGCTGCAGCCGGATTTGTTGACTCTTTTGACCATGCTTTACCCTTTACCTTACCTCTTCGTTTTACCTTGTTGAGCAAGGGTTCCATCTTCATTCCTTTCTTCAGCTTCCTACGTCTTTCTTGCTTCTCCTTCACCTTCCTTTGATCTTGACTTGGTTTCCTTTGGCTTGGAAGAGTTTTGTTATGACTTTGTGGTTGATGATGATGCTAGTGTGTGTGTTGTTGTGCCTGGAAGCCAGTCTTGGTGTGTGTTAAGCTCTCCTGCAGCCTAGGACCACAGTGGTGGTGAGTGATCTTTCTTTCTCTTCTTCCTTTCTTGTTCTTCTTCTTCCTTAGCTTTGGATTAGATGATTGAATGTAGGATTGATGTTTGTATGTGTATGTTGTGGCATGTGTATGAATCTGGAAGAGAGTAGACGTGATTTGATCACGTGAAGAGCTAAAGAGAAGCCGCGAGGTTTCATTCTGCACTGTCGCCGCCCCACAGCCAGAAGTCACCGCCCCCACGGAAGACGTGCCGCAGCGCCCGCGCCGTGCCAGCGCCGTGCCTGCGTTGCCAGCGACTCTTGTCACCGCCCCCGCGGTTGAGTGCCACCGCGCCCGCGGTTGCCTGCGTTCCGCCCCTGCGTCCTGTCCCGGGACTACCTATAGTTAGGTAGTTCCTTTCCTTTCTAGTATGAGGGAACTAGTACCATGCTAGGATTCGGATGTTGACGAGTATGATATAGTTATGCCGGTTATGGCTTTGAGGTTTACGAGTTGGACTTGATCCTTATGGATCCCTTGGGTCTAGGCGTGACCCCTTTGTGTGATAGGATTGTGATATATATGTATGTGTGCCTTGTATAGGCTGTGTTGTCCTCCAGTTGGAGTGGACGTTTCTGAGAGTTGTTCGTAGCGAGTTACTTCTGAGATCGAGGTAAGTCCATAGGACTTACTTAGCTACTATCCTTATATTGGATGTATGCTTGAGTGGTGTGTGTTATGTGCTTTATAGCATGTGTAATTATGGTCACCGACCTATGTTATATTGACCGCCCATTGTAGTGGCTGTGATAACTTACCTTCATCCCGTAGTGGAGTCTGGGAAGTTCTCTGTAAGCTAGTTAGTTCTGGTATACGGGAAAGGCACCTACCACTCCATATGGTATACGGGAAAGTGCGCTGATACCACTCCAGCTAGCTATTGCACGCAGAGGCGAGGATTATATTCATTCCTCGTGTCACGTATTTTCATATACTGATTTATATACTCTTGAGTGTTTAACGTTATAAAGATAATAAACCGGGTAAATGTATGATATCATGCTGAGGTGTTAAGTTTACTGATATGTGATTGTGCTCTAGCATCTTCTTATATATGTGTATAGTTAGCTAACGGTTTTATACCGTGTTGTAGATCCTTTGCAGGTTAGGAGAGCTGTAGAGTGATCCGGAGGGGTGATCTGCTGAGGGTTCCGTACACAGGGACGATATCGTGGTTGGGATATTTATATTGTACGGGTTTATGTTTTGACTTTTGTACTCAACAGTACCTTGTATCTTTTTTTATCGGTATATATATACATCAGTTTCATGTTTTGTTTTCATCTATCAGTGCCTTGTTGTAAGATTCAGTGAAGTTGTTGTCAGGCTAGGGTCAGGATCCATTGTGAGATCCTAGCCCATTAGCACTCCGAGTCCTACGGATTTGGGGTGTTACAAAGTTGGTATCAGAGCCAGATTGACAACAATGGCACTAGTAATCTGCAATAAAGTTCGAATAGATAAATAAACAGAACCCGAAAGGGGTCTGACCTTTAAAAAGGTTTTGGTTTTGAAATGAGTACAAATGTTTTGGGTTATCGTGTACGTGAACCATCGCCCCTCTGAAGATCTCGACAATATAGATATATATAGATATTCAACTGTGATTGATCTGTTACATATCTATACATATGACATATATATAGCCTTCTAAGCTAGGTTTACGTCCTCTGCAGATGGTTCAGACTAGAGCCTTACCTACAGCTGGGCGAGGTAGAGGTAGACCCCCTCTAGGTAGAGGACGAGGTAGAGTTCCTGTTGTCGATCCACGCACAACAGAGGAGATACATGAGGAGGTTGCTGAGAGCGTCGTTCCTGAGACTGGGAACGGGGCAGCTGGGAGACAGGGGGCACAAAGAGGCCAGTTTGGTGAGTCTGATCGTGTCTCCATGGGTAGATCAGAGTTTCATGCTTATATCAGACGTGTTGAGGAGGCTGCCAGAGCCGGTAGACGTGCCCCAGATTTACAGGCACAGGAGGGACCATCTGAGAGGTCCCACACCGTTACTCAGGTACCAGCTGTACAGGTACCTGCTGCTGAGATTGCCAGAGCACTAGAGGAGCATAGAGGGCCTAGACTAGATACCTGGTTGAAGGCATTCCATCAGATGGGTGTACCCCCTTTCACTGGGAAGGTGGGGTTGGAGGTTGAGCTCTGGATCGGGCATGTAGACTCAACTCTGGAGTCTATTCGTTGTCCAGCTGACAGACAGATTAAGCTGGTTCAAACTTTATTCCGGGACTTGGCACAACACTGGTGGAGATCAATAAGGGGTCAGGTTACCAGTTATGATCAAATGA
This sequence comes from Fagopyrum tataricum, assembly GCA_002319775.1. Classification (NCBI taxonomy): domain Eukaryota; kingdom Viridiplantae; phylum Streptophyta; class Magnoliopsida; order Caryophyllales; family Polygonaceae; genus Fagopyrum; species Fagopyrum tataricum. The sequence continues at coordinate 26,651,862 of CM008280.1, forward strand.
AGACAATGATTAGAGAGCATTTCTGTCCTGCCTCTCTGAGGAGGGAGAAACTACGAGATTTTGTGGAGGCTGGGTTTGAGGATGTACCAGTCTCTGAGGCCATCAGGAGGTTTCAGGAGGAGTTGGCATTTCTGGGACCAGCTGCAGATCAGCACGTTTATCTCTTTTCCCGACGACTGAGGGATACTACCCGGACCTACATGGCGGGATTTCATTGTGAGACTCTCACAGATTATCAAGATAGAGCCACCGACTATGAGCGAGAGCGGGCGAGTCAGAGGAGAGCTTCTCAGACCGGAGGGTCTGAGAAGAGGCAGCGTACAGGACAAACCAGTGGTACTGGTGGTTCTGCTAGTGGTTGGCGTGGTCAGAGATGCCAGAGTCAGCCTTCATCTGCGCCGGTTGCAGAGAAGGGACGTCAGTGCTTTAACTGTGGAGATCCAGGGCATATGAGGCCAGAGTGCACGAGGCCATTGGTGACTTGCTACATTTGTGGTAGGCAAGGTCACCGAGCTGTTTACTGCCGCCAGGGCGGAGCTTCATCGCAGCAGGGTTCTTCTCCTGCTAGTGCAGCGGGAGGTGGACAGAGGCCACCTCAGCAGCAACAGACTCAGGGACAGCAGAGAGTCCCAGATCGCCCTACGACTCAGGGATTTGCTCCTGGGCCGAGTAGAGGCAGAGGTTGTGGTGGGGGAACCACTGATACCAGAGGCCCACATGGTCGTGTTTTTGAACTGAGGAGTGCCGAGGAGCCAGCTGCACCTACTGCTACAGGTACCATTCTGATTCATGGTTTACCTGTTAGAGTTTTATTTGATACTGGTGCTACGCACTCTTTTATTTCTGATGCCTGTGTAGAGCGTCTTGGGTTAGATACAGTTGAGGGGATGCCCTTTATTATAGGGTTACCCGATGGTGGTAGGGTCAGAGGTACCCGTGAGATTCACGGTTGTCCCATTTCTGTAGGGACCCGTGTGTTACTAGTTGACTTCTTTGTCATGCCATTAGAGCATGAAGAAGTCATTCTAGGTATGGACTGGATGGATAGACATTCTGCACTCTTAGATGTAAGTAGGAGGACTGTTACCCTCTCTACCAAGTTAGGCCAGATAGAGGTTTTTCGAGGTTGGGACCTTGGAAAGACAGGTACAGTTATCAGCGTCATACGGGCAGCTAGATTGATTGCACAGGGTTGCGAGGGCTTTTGGTGTTATGCCATGAAGGAGGGGGAGAGTCCAGCCGTATAGGACATTCCAGTTGTTTGTGAGTTTACTAATGTTTTTGTTGAGCCGTCCAGTTTGCCGCCTCAGAGGAGTGTGGATTTCAGTATCGAGTTAGAGCCTGGTACGAGACCCATCTCGAAGGCCCCATACCGGATGGCGCCTGTCGAGATGCTGGAGCTGAAGAAGCAACTCGAGGAGTTGGCTGAGAAGGGCTTCATTCGCCCTAGCGTGTCCCCTTGGGGAGCACCTGTCCTCTTCGTACGGAAGAAGGACGGATCTCTGAGACTGTGTATTGATTACAGAGAGCTGAACAAGGTGACCATCAAGAACAAGTATCCACTGCCGCGCATTGATGATTTGTTAGATCAGTTACAGGGAGCGACCGTGTTCTCCAAGATTGACCTGCGTTCCGGGTATCACCAGCTGAGGGTGAGGGAGCAGGATGTGCACAAGACAGCATTCCGGACCAGATATGGCCACTACGAGTTTGTAGTGATGCCATTTGGGCTTACGAATGCCCCAGCCGTCTTTATGGAGTTGATGAACAGTATCTTCATCGACTTCCTGGATCAGTTTGTGGTGGTTTTTATTGATGACATTCTGGTATACTCTCGCAGCGGAGAGGAGCATGCAGGACATCTGAGGACTGTATTGCAGGTTTTGCGGGATAGAGAACTTTATGCTAAGTTCTCTAAGTGTAAGTTCTGGATGCCAGAGGTAGCATTCTTGGGTCATGTGGTTTCAGCTGAGGGGATCAAGGTGGATCCAGCGAAGATAGAGGCAGTAGCAGCATGGACGACACCGACGAACGTCAAGGAAGTACGTGTCCTCGGCTAATCTCTATATCTTCAAAACCATACCTTTGTGGAGGTTTACTCCAACTCTTCTTGAGCGATCCTCGGCTAATCTCTAAATATCTTTTGATGGTTGATCTTCCTTTGCCATAATTTGTATCCCTATTTCACCCATATGACCAAGTTTCATATGCCATAATTTAGTCATATCATTCTTGTAAACCTGTGAAGATGCAACACAAACAGATTTAGAAACAGCAGAATTTTGTAGAAAATATAAAGTGTCCCTCTTGACACCTTTCAGAATAACATCAGAACCCTTACAAACATACAAAACTCCACCTTCAGCTTTGAAACAAAACCCCTTACTATCCAGCATACTTCGGATGCCAACATTTTAGTAATAAGTGGAACATTTGTGACCTCGTTCAATGTGCATAATCTACCTTCATGTATCTTGATTTTAATCGAGCCAATTCCAACCTCCTTGTAGACAAAAATGTTGGTCATGAAAATACTGCCACCATTTACATGCTTATAAGTTTTAAACTACTCTTTGTTAGGACATATGTGATAGGAAGCTCCAGAATCATGAACCCACACATGGGCATGATAAGTGTCCACCAACAATCAAAGCAATATCCTCATCTGATTTAAAATCATCTTTTGCAACAGTTGTATAACCAAAACCTTATGGTTTCTTATTCTTAGGACATTCGTTCTTACAATGCACTTTGTCCTTACAATAGTTGTAGACATCTTTAGGCTTAAGACCTTTTAAAGAAGATGACTTCTTGTCCTTCTTCTTTCCTGATCTTTCTTTTATCTTGCCTTTGCTTATAAACAAACCATATGCCTGATTGTCCTTACCTATAACACTTTCATTCACCTTGTGACGCAGTTCCCTTGGATGAAGGGTTGACCTGACGCCTTCCAAAATAATAGTATATTTTCTGACAACTAATGATTGAACAAAGTTTTCATATGATGACGACAAAGATACCAATAGAATCAATGCAACATCCCCGTCCTCAATCTTAATATCAATATCACGCAAATCTAGAATAATTGTGTTCAAGTGATCTAAGTACTCACGAAGTTATGTACCTTTATGTATTTGCAGGCTGAATAGACGTTGCTTCAATAACAACTTGTTGGTGAGAGACTTCATCATGTAGAGGCTCTCCAACTTCAACCACAGTTTGATTACGGCATCTTGATCCGAAACCTCGCATAAAACATCATCCGCGAGACACAAAATGATGGTTGAATGCGTCTTATCCCCCGAGTGGCCATTTCTGCAACATCGCCTTTTTCCTTATCGGATTCCTTCCTTGACAACACGGCCCCCATAAGCCCTATTGTTTCAACAACGCTCACATCTTGATCTGCCACAAACTGAAATTGTTCCTCCATGTGAACTTGTCGATCTTCGTGTTGAAATAAGACATCTTTATCCTAGATAATAAAAAACCAAAGAACCTAAAGCTCTAGTACCAGTTTTCCGAGTGAGAAAGAACATAATTCAACATACAAGAAAGACGGAACACACATATTTTATAGTGGTTCGCCCAATAATGACTAAATCCACTTTACAAAGAGATTTTATTGAGGAGTTTTAGAATACAGATGATCGAATCAATTGGTGGCAAAGGGAAAATCTAAAATATATAGAGTAATGAAACCCTAGAGTTATACTTGAACGTCAAGTATATGACTGGCCCAAATAGAAAAATGCCAAAACAAAAGATAAGTTCAATTCAAGACATATCAAGAGACCCGTCCTCTAGTCTGGGCTATTTAATTAGTTTGTCATGTAATTAGTTTTTCCGTTTGTTTGGTTATATTATTTTCCTAGTTAGTTTTCATTTCCTAGTTAGCTTCATTTTATTTTTATTAGAATTTGTTTTGAATATTTATCTTTATCGTATGTAAATGCTATAAAATCATACTTCCGCCTCATTATTAAGAAATACTTAATTAGTAAGTGTATGTCTTGTTAATTTGGTTCCTAGTCGAACAAGTTAATAAACATCCTTATTTTAACAATATGAAAAAATGAACTCTGACGAAAAATTAAAACACTCCTTGTGTTTCACATAAAGTGATAGGCTTTTAGGACCCGTTTGGTATGTTAAAAAACGGCATTGGAAACGGAATTAAAGAGTCGGCCCGATAAATTTATGTTTGGTAGAGAGTTGGAATGAAATCATAGAGTTTCATGGTTGTAACCCTTAATCCGATTTAATTCCCTTGCAAATATGGGCAATATCAATTGCATTTGTTTAGTTTCCAAATACATTTTGGTTTTCTCTCTCCGATAATATCTTCCGCCTCTTCTTCCTTTTTTTATCTTTTTTCTGGGAGCACAATCTATGGAAAACAAAATTTTCTTGTTACTAGAGTACCAGGAGAATCCTCCGCCTCATCTTTTCACTTTCTTCCTCTTTCTAGAGCACCATCCGTGGCAAAAAAATTGGTTCGCTACCAGGAGCACGAACTCTCGCCGTCGCCGCCTCTTGCACCCTTCATCTAATTGGATGCCCCTTGAGTCCGATTTGGCCATGACGGAAATAAAATTGGCTCAAGTTAGGGTTATATTATACAATATTGGTATGAGATTATGTGTAGATCTACAAATTTATTTGTTTTTTGGTTAAATTGATGGTGTTGTATTTTGTTGAATTGAGATGTGGTACAACAAAGGTGTGGTGGTGGTTAAGGGAACACTAACAATGCCCGATCCGAAAATAAACGAACAAAACTTCAATATACATGTGAAATTGGAAATCTGGCAATTTGATACTAAGCTGAAAAATAGATCTGAAACAATGTATTATTCCACTTGATTTTGTATCAAACCAAACATTTTTAGGCGATAACGGTATTGCTTTTGTTTCCCTTGTTTTTACATTCAATTTCAGTTTCTTTTTATCCAATCAAACGGGCCTTAAGGGTACATGAAAGGCAAGAAGTAGAGGCTCAATCTTTTTTAACTCTTAATTTTTATATAAGATAGGAAAAATTTAAGTATCAAAAACTAATATAAACTTTCCTAAACACGTAAATTTTCAAACACACATTATCAAATTATTTTTCATAAGCTGAGTTCGTCAACTCCTTCAAAATCCCTAATTGTCGACGGATAAGTGAATAGCGATAACAAATGAGACGAATAATGGAGGAAAGTGGACGGAAAGCAGGGAAAGTAGAATTGTTTGGAAGCTGAATATTGTGAATAAACTATAATGAAGATAATATTCAAAAGAAATCGATTATTACTTCCAAACATGCTCATATTGGACCCAAACAACCAAAGCAAAAAGCTGAAACCTGGATTTCATTTCATATAACTGCGGCCACAAATCAGACCTTGGAAAACTTTTCTCAGCCAAGCCTCCTCTCCGTTCACACAGTTTCTTTATTCGGCTAAACCTATGCATATACACGTACTAGGTACCCCTATATCTACAATTATTGTAATATCCCTATTTTATGCGATTAATTTACATTTTATAATTAAATAAATTTTTATATTAACAAAATTATTAATTCAGTAAATTGATAGTTTTGTTCAAAACTGTATTAGTAGAATATTTTAGTTAAATTAACATAAGTAATATTAAAAAAGTAGTTAATTCGATGGAATATTTTTTATTTTTTATTTGAGTTTATATATAAAAGGATATTTTATAGAATGAATAATCGTAAATTTATTAAAATAAATTTTATAGAATTAACAGTTGATTGACACATAAGTCTTAAATAATACATGATTGTCACTTGACTAAAATTACTTCAAGTTTAATATTTATAGTAGAAGTGAATAAAATACTTACATATTTTTATTCTAGTTAAAAAAAAAAATTATTTCTAATTTTCAATTTAGTTTTCTCTTTTTATCAATTCTTACAAGTCAATCATTACTATTTCCCTAACTCAAAAGTCTTCTACTTTTCTCTTCTTTAGGGTAAACTAGTTTTAATACCCGTGCCCTGCACGAGTTAGACGATAATTGTGTGTCATAAAAAAATATTTGATAATTCATTATGTTGAGAATTGTCTTAATTGTTATGTGATACTTGTTGTAAGGCTGTATTTGCACATTATGATTGGAAATCAAACAAGAATCCAAATTCTAAAATAACAATCCGGAAAGAGGAATCCGGACAATATTCTATGAGATAATCGAATGTCAAAGTTAGTATCAATCCCCAAAAAGGATTAGTTTATTAAATTATATGTTAGAGTATGTGATGTGGATTAACGAATAGACAAAACTGTAACATTTACGAAGTGACCGCACGAAACTGCGTCAAGTATCAGTTCACGGGTTGTTTTAGTATATAAGATAGATAAGAAGTAATGTGTAAAACATATACTAACAAAAAAAGAAGGATATAACAAATCATGAAATTAATTAACAATATTAAATAATAATATTAAAATGTAAATGAAAGAGGTTTATATAATATAAGTAGTATGTCTAAGTTAAAATTTACAATATCACATAGTTAGTTTTAAATAGTGATTATTAAACAGTTAATAAGACTAATAACATATGTCAAGTTATTAAAATAAAAAATATAAGTAAAAAGATTTTTTAAAAAAGAAAAATACTCAAAATAATAAAAACTATCAATTAAACTCAAAATAATACTAACTTTGAAAATTATTGAAAGTGATACATACTATCAACATATTTATAAAAAGAATAATATAACTTATTTTTCAAGTTAAAATTTTTAACTCCGGTGATAATTTAACAACTATTTTTTTTGATGTCATTAAAAAAGTTAGGATTATAAGTTTAATGTAGATATTTTTAAAAAAAAGTTATATGTAAAAAGTCATAAATTAAGTAAATATTTAAATTTTTATAAAAAATCGAAAATTTATTTCTTTTTTTTCCGGAGATTTTCTTTCATATTTTTTTAATACTTTTATGTAAATGACAAATACGTTTTATTTAAAAAAATTCGATATTATTATTTTTTAAATCAAATTTAAATTTTTGGGAAAATGTTTTCATTTTTTTTTTCCATATATTTTTAATATGAAATTTATGAGTTTTTATACAAAATCATTTAAAATATCTGAGACTTTTTCAAAAAGTATTAAAAAATCAATTTTTTTTTTTTTGTAAATGAACGATATTTAAAGAAAAGTATTTAAAATAAAATTTGTTAGGAAAAATTGATGTGGTGAAATAAAAATTTGTATTGTTTTGTAAATGAAGGTAGATGTAGATTAACAAAATTTTTTTGACGTAGATTAATAAAAAAAAATTTGATGAAAAGTTATATCTGTTTATTTGGTCATGAAAAAAGATTTGGAGAAAAGTTAGACGTAGATTAAAAAAAATTAGAAGATTTAATATTTAAAAATTTAGTTAATTGTCATATTTAGTGGTTTATTTATTTGTTTTGTTATGAAAAGATTTGGTGAAAAGTTAATAAGGCGGGCCAACAAAAAAAATAGTTAGTAATATATTTAAAATAATATGTAAATTAAATATTTAAAATAATTTCTTTTAATATGGTGGGACTTGAATAAACAAAAAAGTGACACGTGTAAAATTAATGACGTGGATTCACCAAATTGTGTCACGTGTAAATTTAATGACGTGGGTTCAACAGACTGTGTCACGTGTAAGTTCATGGGCTGCTTTAGTATATAGATAGATAACACAATATCAACCATTACTTGTCAATTTACTGAATACCACCTACTATTCAACTTCAATCTGCATAAAAACCTCAACATATTATGATTTTGATAAATATACCCACATACTCAAAGGTTTTTAAAATCAACCATGCTTTCACAAGCTCAGGTCATGCTCGACTAACTATTAATATAAACAACAATGTTGGAGTGAAAGGACGACAACCCTTCAAGTTTGAGATGATGTGGACAAAAAGAAAGAACTTTAAAATTTTGGTTAGACATAATTGGCGGGTCCATTTTCCCGGAAACCACATGTTCAACCTGACAAAGAAAACACATTACTAAAAGTTAAAGAAAAAAATTGGAATAGAACAACGTTCGAAAATATATTTAGACAAGTCAAAATTGTGGATCAAGAACTGAAGAGAACTTAGATGAAACTTATCCAAGGTTTTGATGAGAGACTAAAAAAAAAGAGAAACCCAACTATTATGAAAAAGAAATGAATTGATCAATTTTCAGAAAAGATTATGGAGTCAACGTGCAAAAACGAACCATATAAAACTAGCAGACCAGAACACAAATGAGAGACTAAAAAAAAAGATAAACCCAAATATTATGCAAAAGAAATGAGTTGATCAATTTTCAGATGAGATTTTGGAGTAACGTGCAAAAGCGAACCATATAAAACTAGCAGACCATAACAGAAAATTCCACCATAGACTAGCTTGTGGAAGAAGAAGCATAATAGTCATAAAATGAATTATTTTGGATGGAGGGGTCCACACAAATGACCCAGGGATAATCAAGAAAGAATTTCGTAAAGACTTTATCCAAAGATTCAAAGGAGGAATCCCTAGCAGCATTGATCTTGATGAACAACTAGCACAAATCACACATTAAATAACTGAAAGTGACAATGAATTCCTAACAAGACCTATCTCAAATAGCGAAATAAAATAAGCAATGTTCAATATTGGCAGTGACAAATCTCCAAGGTTTGACGGGATGTCATCGGGTTTCTACCAAAAATATTGGCATATTGTTGGTCCAACAGTAATCCGAGCAGTACAAAAAATTTTCGGAACTAGAAAAATGCTAAAACAGATTAATCACACTTTTATAACACTTTTACTAAAAATAGATAACCCAACAACAACGAACCACTACCGACCAATCAGTATTTGTGCTACTATTTATAAAACAATTTCCAAAATATGGCCGAGAGTTTAAAAATGGTCATGGATAAAGTAGTACACCCCTTGAAAGGTGCATTTGTAAAAAAGAGATCGATCCAAGATAATATCTTAATTGCACATGAAATATTTCACTCCTTCAGACAAAAAAAAGAAGGAAATGACGGATATGCGGCTATTAAGTTGGATATGGAAAAACATATGACAGGGTAGAATGCAACTATATAATTCGTGTACTCCAAAAATTCGGATTCAATGAAAAATTAATTGGGTGGATCAAATAATGCATCTCAACGGTTTCTTTTTCTAATCCTAGTAAATAATGGACCAATAAATATTTTTCTCCTAAAAATAGGATTGAGACAAGGGGACCCCATATCCCCACTTTTGTTCAACTTAGGGGTTGAAGTGCTTATGAGAAACCTACAAAAACATAGTAATGAAAACAAAGGGATATTGAATTCCCGATAACAAGAAATGGATTAGTCATTCCGATTTTGGCATTCGCTGATGACATAATCATTTTCACCAAAGCAACTCAAGGGGGATGTTTATCTATTATAGAAGACTATTGCATGGCTTCAAGCAAAAAATTCAACTACCAAAAATCGGCATTCCAAGTAACAAAAAATACATCAAATAATACCATAAATTTTATTTAAAATGTGTTGAGTACTCCGTGTTCAGTGACACTTCAAAAATATTTGGATTGTCCTATTATTAATGGAAAAGTCAACATAGATACGTTTGAGGAGGCGGTGACCAAATCAAAACGACAATTATCAAAATGGAAAACTAACTCGCACTCACAGGAGGGGCGTTCTATTTTGATAAAATCAAACCTTTGCGCAAAACCGAGTTTTATCATGCAATCCTTCCTCCTCCCTGCACACATTCATAATGACTTGGATAAAGTAAATAGACAATTTTTACTGGAATAAAGGACCAGAAAATACACCTTCCATAGGATGGGATTAAATATGTAAACCAAAAGAAAAAGTTGGGCTAGGAATCATAAAATCTAAAGACACAAAAGGAAATTGGTCTTAAGGTACGAGTTGTATCAGAAAAATATATCTAAAGAACAAAAATATCTTGGAATATACCCCAAAAGGAAATAGGTCTTGGCAATGGAAAAATTGCTAAGTTTAAAAGAAAATTTTAAGAAAGGACTACGATGGCAAGTGAAGAATGGAGAGTACATTGAAGTTTGTACGAACAATTGGATAATGCCAGATTCTATTATTGATTTGGTAACTAATCGCACAAACATAAATACTGGTCTTAGGGTATGTGACCTAATACTCTCAAGTAATACATGGGACATGGAAATAAATTAAGAACACCTTGGGTGGCCACATTCCGAGCTCAGTAATATCTAAATTTGAAACAATCCAAATCCCGACAACTAGTTGTACATATAGACTATATTGGACACCGGACAAAGATGGGTGATTCTCTACAAAATCAGCTATGATTCTACTTCATAAGGAAAAAAATATCAAACTATGATTACTCATAGATTTGGAAGATGGACATTCCTCCAAAAATAAAAAACTTTGTATGGAAAATCACAAAAAGAGGCCTCCAAACTAAGGAGAGACTAAGAATCCAAAGCATTGCAGTTCCAATGAATTGTGTTTTGTGTAACCATAACTTGGAAGATATATGACATTTGTTAATTGAATGTCCAATAACAAAACAAACTATGACATACATGTTACCGAATGCGAGCAACACCATTAACATAATCAATTGGAACCCAAATCAACCAGGTGTCACAATAAACCACTTAAGAGACAATTTTGAATGGAAAGACTTAAGGATAGTGTTTTTTACTTTTGTGGAGTGTGTGGTTCTTCAAAAAACAAAGTAATTTTCAAAAAAGATGATTTCATAAAAACGAATAATATTAAAGAATTTATATTATTTCACATCAGAACATGGATGGAATCCAAGAAAGAAGAAGAAAACGACGAGCTAACGATGAGAGTACAATACAGTCAGATGAAAATGAAAAATATAAAATGGGAACCTCAAAATAACTAATTTGTGAAACTCAATTTCGATGGGTCTAAAATGTCTAATGGCTCAGAGGCGTTTGGTTTCATCATTCGAGACCATAATGCTAAAGTCATTTCTTTAGATTATGGAAACTTCCAGAACTGTCGGTCTTTGAAACTGAATCTCATGCTGTAACACCCCGAATCCGTAGGACTCGAGGTACTACTGGGCTAGGATCTCACAATGGATCCTAACCCTAGCCTGACAACAAGTTCACTGGATCTTACAACAAGGCACATATAAATTAAAACAAAACATCAAACTGTATATATTCATATCAAAAGGTTTACATAAGAACCGCTGAGTACAACCAAAACATATACTGTACATACAAAACCCCATAACCGTCGCATAACCCAGTGTACGGAGCCCTCAGCGGATCACCCACTCTGGATCACTCTGCAGCTCTCCTAACCTGCAAAGGATCTACCACACGGTATAAAACCGTTAGCTAACCATACACATATATATAGAAGATGCAAGAGCACAAACACACATCATAAACATCACATCATGGTATCACACATTTACCCAGTTTATTATCTTTATATAAATGGTCCGACACTCAAATCATATAAATATGCATATGAACATATGTGACACGAGGAATATAACCCTCGCCTCTCGGTGATAATGCCAGCTGGAGTGGTAATCTGGGATCACTTCCCTGTGTACCCTCTGGAAGTGGAGATAGTGCCCGTCCCGTGTACTAGATCTGGACGATCCGCAGAGAACCTCCTAGACTCCCAGCGGGATGATAGGGCAAGTTGTCACGGCCCTACAATGGGCAGTCACTAAACCATAGGTAGGTAATAACAACATCGCATGCTATCAAGCATATAACACACACCACTCAAGCATACATCCAATATAAGGATAGTCGCTAAGTAAGTCCTATGGACTTACCTCAACCTCAAAAGTAGTCTCAACCACGATCAACTCTCAAACATGATCCACTCCAATCTGGAGGACAACACTGCCTAAAACAAGGCATAACGAGATATCACATGTCCTATCCATCAAAGGGGTCACACCTAGACCCAAGGGATCCATAAGGATCACATCCAACTTATAAACCTCGATAAACTACTAAACCTCAAAGCCATAACCGGCATACAGATATATCACATTCCTCATACACATAGCATGCTACTAACCCGCTCACACTAGGAAAGGAAAGGATCATACTACTCTAAGTAGATCCTGTACAAGACGCACCTGCGGAACGGAAAGACGCAGGGGCAGAACAAGGCAAACCGCAAGCAAGCGGAACAAGCCAAATCCGTAGGACTCGAGGTGCTACTGGGCTAGGATCTCACAATGGATCCTGACAACAAGTTCACTGAATCTTACAACAAGACATAGATAGATTAAAACAAAACACAAAACTGATATATATAAAGGTAATACAGAGTAACCGCTAAGTACAAAATCAAAGTATATATCCGTACAACATAAAAACCCCATAACCCACGATATCGCCCCAGTGTACGGAGCCCTCAGTGGATCACCCCTCTGGATCACTCTGCAGTTCTCCTAACCTGCAAAGGATCTACAACACGGTATAAAACCGTTAGCTAACCATACACATATATGAGAAGATGCTAGAGCACAAACACACATCAGGAATCATAACAAATCATCATGCTTTCACACATTTACCCGGTTTATTATCTTTATAACGGCAATCACTCAAATAGTATATAGATCTGCATATGAAAATATGTGACACGAGGAATGTATATAATCCTCGCCTCTGCGTGCAATAGCTAGATGGAGTGGTATCAGCGCACTTTCCCGTATACCATAAGGAGTGGTCAGTGCCCTTCCCGTTTACCAGATCTAACTAGACTATAGAGAACTTCCCAGACTCCACTACGGGATGAAAGGCAAGTTGTCACAGCCACTACAATGGGCGGTCAATATAACATAGGTCGGTAATAAACCATATCGCATGCTATAAAGCATATAACAAACACCACTCATGCATACATCCAATATAAGGATGGTAGCTAAGTAAGTCCTATGGACTTACCTCAACCTCAGTAGTAGTCGATCTCAACCACGATCTCAAACACGGTCCACTCCAATCTGGAGGACAACACTGCCTAGTAACAAGACATAACAATATATCACACTCATATCCATCAAAGGGTCACACCTAGACCCAAGGGATCCATAAGGATCGTATCCTATCTCATAAACCTCAAAGCCATAACCGGCATAAACAATAACGTACTCATCATCATTCTAACCTCATACACGTACCTAGCATGCTACTAACCCGCTCATACTAGAAAAGGAAAGGATCTACCCAACTCTAGGTAGACCCGGGACAAGACGCACCTGCATAACAAGAGAGACGCAGGGGCGGAACAGGCAACCCGCAGGCGCGGCAAGGCTCATCCACAGGCGCGGTGACAATGACCGCAGGCAACGCAGGCACGGCGCAGGCGCTGTGACACGGCTTCTGCAGTGGCGGCGGCTTCCAGGAGCGGGGGCGGCAACGGTGCAGAAAGTGATCCCGCGATCCCTCTTCAGCTCTTCACGTGATCAAATCACGTCTTCTCTCATCTAAAACCAAGCACATACATATACATACACATTCCAACATCAATCTATATCCAATTCATCTAATCCTAAGCTAAGGGAGATGGAATCAAAGAAGAAGAGAAGGAGAAGAAGCAAAGAACTTACCACAGTTGTGGTCCTAGGCTGCATAGAAGATCAACACCCAACACAACTAGCTCTCAAGCTCATCACAACATCCAACATCATCAACATCATCATCCTCACAATCAAAACACTTCCAAACTCAAGAACACTCACACACAAGATCAAAGAGAATGAAGAAGGAAGCAAGAAGGACGTAGGAAAGCTGGGAATGGAGTGAAGAAGAAACCCTTGCTCAGCAAGGAAAGAAAGAAGTAAGGAAGAGAGGGTAAAGCACGGTCAACCGGTCAATAAAACCGGCTACAGCCGCAAGAAACCGCGGGGGCAGTTCCCTGGGCCGCAGGAGCGGGAACCCGCTGGGGCGGCACACAAGCCCGCGGGGGCGGCTAAGGTCAAACTCGGTCCAAAAGACTAAGACTCTTACAAATGGAGCTTATCACTGCTGTGGTCTAGGCAAGGAAATGATCACAAACACCTCTTCAGCTGACTCCCAAGCTCAGCAACAACGACATACAACATCAACCTCAACAAGCCACACAAAACCTCTTCCAAACCAAGAGGAATCCAAGCACAAGATCAAGGGGAAAGAAGGAAGCAAGAAGGACGTGAGAACTGGAGAAATGAAGATGGAAACCCTTGCTCAGAAGCCAAAGAAGTAACTTAAGGAGGAAGGGAAAGAAAGGGGAAAGCACAAGTCAAAGAGTCAACAAAGCCGGCTGCAGCCGCAGGAAACCGCAGGGGCGGAAATCCTGAGCCGTAGGGGCGGATTATAGCCGTAGCCGCAGGGGTGGCCTCTGGGCCCGCTGGGGCGGCTCAGTCCAAACTCGGCTCTAAGGACTAATGCTCTTACACATGCCCTATTAAAAGGGTTGCTAAAGTTAAATGAGTTAGGATTGCAGAAAATTGAAATTGTGGGAGATAATATGTGTGTGATCAATTGTATCATGGGTATGTGGAAACCACCATGGCAAGCATAAATACTTATCGGTGACATTATGTTTCACATGCAGTCCTTCGAGGAAGTTCGTATCAAACATATTTTCAGGGAAGTCAACACGGTGATTGATGCCCTTGCCGCTCTTGACTAGTTACACCTTCTTGCAAATGCTGATATCCCTCAAGCCTTCGAAGAGCTCATCCACTTGGACTCCGTTCGATGGCTCTTCTCAAGGATTGGAGCTTGATGTTTTTGCCTTTTTGTTGTCTTATGTCAGAAACGACCCCTCGGGCCGCTAATTACTTATGTTTAGTGCCCCTTCCATGTAAAAATAATAATATTGGTGAACAACAAAAAGAAAAGTTGATCAAAAAGTAAGATATTTTGATGATATCAATCAATTTGTTATAAAAACTTAATATAATTGAGAAGTATGTGATATACTTGTTGACAGAAAATGTCTTATTTTGCAACATTATATAGTTAAGAATACCTTTTTGCAACTGTTATTTTAAAGGTGGTTCTATGCAAATTAATAAATTCAATCATTCTTTTTATGCAAGTTATATATGTAAAGACAAAAAGTTACAAGACCGATAAATTGTACACAATGTCAACATCTATACAAAGATGCAAAACACCTGTTTATTAAATGTCTGGTCACCATTAACTATATAATGAATGAACTGACCAAGAACCATTTGAAGAATATGAATATATCGGAAAGAAAAATTCCAGAAACCTTATCCCTCATACATAACGATCTAAATGATAGGAATTTTATCCAACTCTCGGCCATTTGGTCGAATATCTAGTACACAAGGAACAAAAGCATAACTGAAAATGCATCATTACAGACCTCCGACCAATAACAACTAAACAAATTAATTAATGGAATAACACGCTTCAGACAAATTTGGGCAAAAGGGTAGAGAAGACTATACGAGGAAAATAAAATTCAATGGACTAAACTAGGAGTAGGAAACCTAAAACTCAAATTTGATGGATCAAAAAAGTAACGACCACTGTTCATTTGGATATATTTTTAGGTAACAACAAGCAACAACAATCACATTTTGAATATGGACTGTGCGGCTACATGTTTGTTTTGCATGCAAAAGCACTTGTCCTTCGGAAAGACATATTGAAAGCCAGAGAATTGAAAATAAGGAATATTAAAATCGAATGATATAACCTAACGATTATCAACGCAATAAATAAAATTTGGAAATCACCATGGGAGGAGGGATCATCCCGCAAGAAGTCGAAGTTCTCATCCAAAAGGATGTTATAGGATGGTGTACCAACCGACGGTGACCGTGCCTATTTCTTACCTGTGTATTAAAAAGTAATAAAAAAAATTCAACCATTCACTCCTCGCGAGTTGCATATTTATCAAAAGTGATGCAAAAATAATTTTATATACACATATATATACTGTAATTTTTTATTTATTGCGGGTCATTCTTATTAATTTTACTACCGGTTATTTTTCACGTTTTATACTATAACATGAAAAAAAAACTTTATTAATATCTTGTTTCAAATAAGACAGTTTATAAAATATTTTAAAAATTGAAGGTCTAATATTTCAGACTTCAATAAAACTTATATTTATTAAAAATTCAGTTTTATATTGTCAAATTTATCCTTTTTAATTATTCTATATTTTTCTGAAAGGATTTATTATACTATATTAGTTACTATTTTGCTACTTTGCTTTAGCTAAATGATGGATGTAATATTTATTTAATTTATATTAATTTCACTTTATATTATAAAAAATGCAAGGAAATTGTACAATGAGGTCATGTGACCATCATACCCTAATTCAATTTATTAACTCCCACCTACCATAAGCTAATATTATCTTTATTATTGATGTGATATATACGTCTCAACACGTACACACAAGTATAACTAGGATAACATCTCTTCAGTCAGTTAAGTTAAATTAACTGCTCTTATATTTTCTATAAAAAAGTTGCGTATACAAATGTATATACACGCTAGATCTAAACAAAACATAAGTGTCTGTTTCCACTAACTTAGTAGGTTAGGTTATGAGTTTGTTAAAGTGAGAACACAACTCAAATACAATTAGAATAATCAACCTAGATCAAGGTTGGACTCTTAGATTAATCGTTCTAATGTCATCTTAAAAAGATCATATACATATGGGTGCACTACATGAAACCCAAAAAAAACCTCAGAGAAATCGCGGTCGTGGTCGTGTGCTTTCTGACAACTCCTTTAGATGGAAAATGCTTCCTTGGAGTCTCGTCTTTACGCCCCGCAGGAGTTTGTTCCTGTTGTACATGCTTCCGACGGTGCTTCTTCGGCAGTGCTTGGTTCGTTGTCTCACTTGTTTCGTCTCTTCATGGAGTTCTCTCTTCACCTGCCCTGGTTATTCGTTGTTGTTCTCCTCCGGCTTTTTTTTTCCTCATATTTTTGTTTCTTGTACTGTCCTCTTGACGGTTGTATCCGTCTGCCGTCTTTTCGCGACCTCTCGTTACACCGCTTTTTCACGGTGCTCGAGCCACTTACCTTGTTCTCAAAAAAAAAATAAAAAAATAAAAAATATTACACCGACTTTGTACATTGGGTTACGAATATGTCCAATCAGAAGATAAATGCGTTTAAATGATTAATTATACGATAATTTTAATAAAATTATGATGAAGATTTTAAAAAATATATTTAAAATCGTAAAAGGACATTTTTTTGGTGACGGAAGAATACCAAATTCCAGTTGAAGGATAGAGGGGAGAAAAGGGGCCTTTTTGTTGTACAGGAGGCCCCAATTTGAATATGTGATGTAGCCTCGCTGTAATTTCTGCCATTGTCATCCTCACTGTTAGCATTCTCTAAAAATCCTTTTAGCCGTTCCATTCCACTGCCCACCCTCGTCAACCCATTTGAAGAAAGGAAATATATGCATTCAACTTGTTGAAGCCTTGAGGTTTCTTCCTCATTCAGTCAAACTTTCAGTTTATGAGGTTCAACTGGGTTTTCTGATTTTCTTCTTCAATTGGGTCTCTCTAATTTCATCATTCTTCACCTTCAAGTTCTGTTGGCCCTATCCTCCACTCTTGCTTGCATGTATGCCTTCTCGAAAATTTGTGGTTAATTTGTCTGGGGAATTTTTTTCTTCATTTGCCCTTTCCTAAGCTCATGTAGTATTGTCATTGTAATCTGCATCTACCCATCTTCCAAAATGCTCAATTGCAAGTTTCAGTGTTTAGATTCATTGTTGATATATGCAACGCTGTTGGGTTTATTGCATTTCTCTGTTGGTGCTGCACAAATTCCTCTTGATTCGAGGATTACAGTAGTAGATAACAACAATTGGGTTTCTTCAAATGGGGATTTTGCCATTGGTTTCTTAGATTATTCTGGGCAGCCTAACCAGTACAGCTTTGGGATTCATTTCAGTTCGAGTTCTATACCATTTGATAAACGAACTGTAGTTTGGCCTGCTGGGAATGTATTCGGCAATGATTCCTCCTTCCATCTCACTACAAATGGGAACCTGCAACTCATTGACTCCTCTACTGGTGCTGTTGCTTGGACCAGTAATACCACAGGTTTAGGCGTTTCGTTCGCCTTGCTCCACAATGATGGAAATCTAGTCTTGATGAATAACAAGAGTGAAATTGTATGGCAGAGTTTTAGTGCCCCCTCAGACACCCTTTTGCCTGGCCAAAGCTTTCACCCTTCTCAAAATCTTCGAGCTAATAGGATAAGTGGTGCTACAACAAGCTTCTATAGCCTAATCATTTCCGAATCTGGCCAGTTAGAGCTAAGATTTGAAAGCCGCGCTGTGTACTGGAAAAGTTCAAACCCTTCCATTGATAAGAATCTGAGTGCTGTTGTAAACATCAACGGGATGCTACAACTGCTAGATGAGAAATCTCAGATTATTTGGTCTGTATTTGCAGATGATCATAATGATACTGTGAAGTTCCGGTTTCTAAGGGTAGATCTTGATGGGAATTTGCGGCTTTATTCTTGGGACGAGGATTCAAAGTCATGGAAATCTTCTTGGCAGGCTGTTGAGAACCAATGTGAGGTGTTTGCAACATGTGGCTTTCATGGTGTTTGTGGCTTCAATGAATCTGGATCCACCGTCTGTAAATGCCCGTTTGATGTGGCAACAGATACTGGTTCTAAGTGTCTTGCACCTTATGCACAAAAATGTGATACCAGTACAAGTATGGTGACTTACAAACACACTTCTTTGTATGGACTCTACCAGCCGAATGATTCAGTTGTAATAACTGATTTGCAGCAATGTAAGAACTCCTGCTTGGAGGATCCAGTTTGCACTGCAGTCACATTCTTAAATGATGGAACTGCAAGGTGTTCAATGAAGATGACTCGGTTCATATCTGGATATTCAGATCCATCTGTTGCATCAGTGTCCTTTGTCAAGATATGCTCAGATCCTTTGGCTGTTTTGCCCATGGCTCTTCCCCCATCAGCTCATTCGCTTTCGCCTTCATCATTGAGTTCATATTCAGAACAATCTTATGGATTCCTCGTTGCTTGTCTAATTGGTGCAGCGTTTGGAACTTTCTGTGTGGTTGCAATGGCTCAGATATCAGTAGGTATATGGCTCTACAGAAAAAGCAATTCTAGAAAAAGTAAATTTAGGACAACATTTTCTGAGCTGAACTCAGCAGGATTCATTGGTTTTACATACCATGAGATAAAGGAGGTGACTAGTAACTTCATGTATCAAATCAAGCCAAATTTGTTCAAGGGAACACTTCACAGCAACGAAACTGTCATGGTAAAGCAGATAAGAAACTCAGTGGATGAAAAGACTTTCAAAACCTCGGTTGCAATCATCGGTAGCATCTATCATAAGGGTTTGACAAAGCTAGAAGGTTACTGCTTCGAGCAGCCTGATCACAGATTCTTGGTGTACGAGTATCTCAAAAATGGTACACTCGAGAAATGCCTGCGTGATCACAAGTCTCACAAGAGAGAACTCTCCTGGAGAAAAAGAGTAAATATATGCCTTAGTGTAGGAAGAGCTGTTTCTTACCTTCACACTGGGTGCAGGGAGTTCATAAACCATGGAAACTTGAGATGTGAGAATGTGGTTATCGATGACAACCTAGAAGCCAAGGTAACCGAATATTGTCTAGGAAAAATCCTGGGGGAGTCCGAGTCTGAGCCATTGTCATCGTCTGGTGGGCCAGCTGAGCGCGATGTGAAAGACTTTGGGATGATAGTGTTGGATTTAATAACCGGGACACTCAACACTGAAGATTCATGTGAGTTGCTATATGAAAATTGGGTTCAGGGGCAGGTGGAAAGTGTTGTGGATGAAGAAGTCGAGCTAGAAGAGGTGGAACGGATGCTGAGAATCGCATTCTGGTGTTTGCAAGGGGACGAACGATTGAGGCCTTCAATGGGGGAGGTGGTGAAGGTGTTAGAAGGAATATTAACAGTTGATCCGCCTCCAAATCCTTTTGTGTTCAGACAATATCTAGAAGTAGACGAAGCATCATCAGAAGGGGAGATTGAAGATCGAATCTAGCAAATTCTGTGTCTTTGTAGTGTATGTAAATTGAAGGTAAGTGTTGACTAACCTTGTGGTAGGAACAAGGGTAATTTTTGCTGCAAATGCTGCATACCCATTTTGTATTGCTAAAATCCATTGATGAAGCTTCAGTTGCACTGATTTTTAATGACAACTCTAACCACTATAGTTTTCCCACCTATTTTTATATATCATTTGCAGATCGGCCTCCAGAATCATCCCAGGCCAGTACAGATTATATTCATTAAATGAACAATATTGCCTTACAGTAATATTAGCCAACTTTTAAAGGTGTTAAATAAATATCCTAATATTTATCATACACGGAGTAATTTTATGATCAACCACAGGAATTGATTCAGTGAAGTAAGATAAACCCTAAATTTCTAACAAAATACCTGTGTTTTATGCCATTTTTACGTTGGAGGGTTCAACTTAATTGCATGACCATATTTTTTGATCTTGGATCTACAAAAATCTAAGATATGTGGAGTGATGATTATTGCAAGTGACTTATATGCTGTAACTAAAAGGAGGATAAGGGTGTGTTCGGGAGCAAATGAAGAGTGGCTGAAATGGAGCTGAAGATGAGCTTCCAGATAAAGTATGTAGATCAGCTACTGCAAACATCATTTGATGAGGTTGAAGGATGAGCTGAAATCAGACCCAAGTTTCAGCTCTAAGTTTGCCCCCACAGTGTTTTTAAATTCATTTCTGTTGATGATACATGATAGATTTCGTTGGGCACAGGTCCAGCACACAAGTCCAGCAGGGTTCCATCCTAAAAGGGAATTGGCAATAGGAGGAGTAACCCACCAACCTTATATAATAGACTTGTTGTCCTAATATTGTCGATGTGGGAACCATAATCCTCCACATAAACTTTGCTTTCAGAACATCAGTATCTCTAGCATCAATATCAACTGACTGTACTTCTGAACCTATGCCACGACACTGTGCATTTGTTAATGTGCTTGTCAATAACCAAAGGCGCAACCAGGGAAACCAACGAAAACAAAAACAAGTATAAAACACAAAATTTTGCTCAACATGGACCATCTCACTATCTCAGTATCTCACAACTGCTGAATTGTTAAATAAATCCTTACCCCTATATCTATTACTCTATAAGTATATAATAAATTACAGTTCAGACGGCCCTCCTTGCGAGTAGTAGTTCTTCACGCTCCACCATCGCGCGTGTCGTCTGATCATCTCACACTATACTTGTCAGCGCCAGCAATAGTTAATACGGAGTACTAGCGTACTAGGTAATAGCTTCTCATCCTTCACAATTACGCTTTTCCTACTTTACATCCCCTCTCTATCCCTGTCATGTTGTCAGGTCTCTCAATTCAATACTTCTCTATCAAGTTATCTTCATTTCTTTTTGCCATAGAAACAGCCATCTGGGTAACCTCAATTTGGCTTGATTGACATCCCTTTTCTGATCCGAGCTGTTATGAAATGAATTGAGATCAAAGCGTCCCGATTGATCTGGACAGTGAGTGGCGACGGGTCTCGCTTACTTGCATTGGAAAGGGACTGATCACTTATGGAACCTATGGTTAGTCTAGTGTTTTACCCACCTGAATTTCTCGACAATATGGATACCAAGTTTTACGAAATTTAATGTCTTAATTTAATCCCCATTTTGGTGTTTATGAGAATTGTGTAGTTTGATTGTTATTAAATTATCTATAAGATCCTATGCCGATCTTATGGTTTATAGCATCCAATCAATAATCAACTAATAGTTCACTGATGAATTTTGGGAGTCTGAAAATATCTATAAGATCCTATGCCGATCTTATGGTTTGTATGGTGCTTGTGAGAATTGTGTAGTTTCGTCATGTTATCCAGGCATATCTGAAGGTTTTCCTGTTAATGTGTATTCTAACATCGGGACTAACTCATTTTAAGCTTTAAATTAATGAATCGTTTCTAATATGGATGTTGTTGCTGCAATGGTCCAGTTGACCCCGCCAAAGCATGGTGGTGGCCAGGTCTGTCAGATTTGTAGTGACAATGTTGAAACAAATTCTGACGGAGAACGTTTTGTGGCTTGTGACGTGTGTGCATTTCCTGTTTGCCGTGCTTGTTATGAATATGAGAGGAAAGATGGGAACCAGTCGTGCCCACAGTGCAAAACCAAGTACAAAAGGCATAAAGGTCAGGTTACATTGAACTTTAGCATATTTCTCCTTAGTGACATGACGTTTTCTGGATTTGTAATATATTATCTATTTTGGCCTTTTAGGCAGCCCTCCTATTCTTGGAGACAAGGTGGAAGATTCTGATGTGGATGACGGGCTAAGTGATACTAGTTATCCATCTGGAAATCAGAATCAGAATGATAAGTGTGGCACGCTCGGTTGGCACATGAACCATGGACAAGTAGAGGGTGCTGGAGCCCCAGTCTATGATAAAGAGGTTGCACTGAATCACATACCTCGGCTTGCAAATGGAAGTGTGGCTTCTGGAGAGTTATCTGCTACTTCCCCAGAGCATATCAGGGCTAATATCAGGAATTCCAGGGAATTTGCTTCTCCTGGACTAGGCAACATAGCCTGGAAAGAAAGAGTTGATAGTTGGAAGCAAGAGAAGAGTACCGGGCGTCCAAGTGTTAGTCTTCCACCTTCTGAAGGAAGGTTTGGCGGTTCTGAAGCTAGATTTACCGCTGATATTGATGGCAGCATTGATGTGGCTATGGATGATTCTCTATTGTAAGTGCTTCTTCTCTGATCTTCCAGTTTCTGTTTTACAGTGATGTTGAATTTTGCTGGCTAATAGAAATCTTCCATATGTATTGTTTCTTTCCTTTTTTTTTTTTTCCTTCTGAAATGCAGAAATGATGAGACACGCCAGCCACTTTCAAGGAAAGTTCCAATTCCTTCATCAAGGATTAACCCATATAGGCTTGTCATTGTTTTACGGCTAGTGGTTCTCTGTATTTTCTTGCACTACCGTATAACAAATCCTGTCCCCGATGCTATAGGGTTGTGGTTAGTATCTGTCATTTGTGAGATATGGTTTGCAGTATCATGGATATTGGATCAGTTTCCGAAATGGCTTCCTATAAACCGTGAGACATATCTGGATAGGCTTGCTCTTAGGTATATATATGGCTAATGAGCTTCTGAATTCATTGACTATGCATAAACAGAGAAGGCCTTTGACCTTCTCTTGTTATTTCTTCTTAAAGGTATGACAGAGAAGGAGAGCCATCTCAACTGGCTGCAGTTGACATTTTTGTCAGTACTGTTGATCCATTGAAGGAACCTCCCCTAGTTACAGCCAATACGGTCTTATCAATTCTTGCAGTAGACTATCCCGTGGACAAGGTTTCCTGTTATGTCTCTGATGATGGAGCTGCTATGCTCTCATTTGAAGCTCTTTCAGAGACATCGGAATTTGCCAAGAAGTGGGTTCCTTTCTGCAAAAAGTATTGCATCGAGCCACGAGCTCCAGAATGGTATTTTGCCCAGAAGGTAGATTATCTAAAGGATAAGGTTCAACCATCATTTGTCAAAGATCGGAGAGCCATGAAAGTATGTTTTAATATGTCATCCATTCCATCTTCCCTTTTCATCTCTATATTTGCAAGAGTTGGTTAAATACATATTGCTTTTTTTTTTTAATTGCAGAGAGAGTATGAAGAGTTTAAAATTCGCGTTAATGGCCTTGTTGCAAAGGCGACAAAGGTCCCAGATGAAGGTTGGGTGATGCAGGATGGAACACCATGGCCAGGAAATAACACCAGGGATCATCCAGGAATGATCCAGGTTAGAACTCCATTTCCCAATTCCCATGAGCTATCTGACACCTGTTACTGAGAATTTACCTTAAAATTAATGTCAAAGAGTGACAATTGCTTGAGGTAAGATATTTGCATACACCGTCTGACTGTCTCCTGTACTACTCTAAATTGTGTTTACATGAACTGCAGATATTTCTTGGTCAAAGTGGAGGACTTGATACTGATGGAAATGAACTTCCACGTTTGGTGTACGTGTCTCGTGAGAAGCGAATTGGTTTTCAGCATCATAAGAAAGCTGGTGCTATGAATGCACTTGTATGTATTGTGTTTGTGTATAGCAATTTTGTTTAGTTTTCATGGTTTGGAATGTCTTGTCTTAAATGCTTTATCTGGGTCATTTACAGGTTCGTGTGTCAGCAGTCCTTACAAATGGGCCTTTCATGTTAAATCTTGATTGTGATCACTACATCAACAACAGCAAGGCATTGAGGGAGGCTATGTGCTTCATGATGGATCCAAATCTTGGGAAATATGTTTGTTATGTTCAGTTCCCTCAAAGATTTGATGGGATTGATACAAATGACCGATATGCTAACCGTAACACTGTCTTCTTTGATGTAAGTCCTTTATGTCGGTACTAGATTTTTCCTATAGGTGTCTCTCTTCACATTGATTTTTCCTATTATGTTTGTGGATCTTAGATAAACTTGAGAGGATTGGATGGCATTCAAGGTCCAGTTTATGTCGGTACTGGATGTGTCTTCAACAGGACTGCCTTATACGGATATGAACCACCCCACAAACCGAAGCCCAAGAAAACTAATTTCCTTTCTGGATGTTTTGGCGGATCCAGAAAGAGTTCTAACTCAAGGAAGAAGGACAAGAAGAAGAAGAATAAACATGCAGATCTCAATGGGCCAGTATTCAATCTTGAAGACATTGAAGAAGGATTAGAAGGTTTTTAATTCACTGTTTACACTTGGTTGCATAAAAAATGGGATTTTATTTACCATCTCCCTGCTGAAAATCTGGATAAATTTTGATTTCTTTGTTTTGATCGGCAGGTGCTGAATTCGACGATGACAAGGCACTGTTCATGTCTCAGATGAGCCTCGAGGCAAGGTTTGGTAAATCTGAAGCGTTTGTTGCTTCTACTCTCATGGAAAATGGTGGTGTACCACAGTCTGCTGATCCTGAAAACCTTCTTAAAGAAGCTATTCATGTTATTAGCTGTGGCTACGAAGACAAAACAGAATGGGGAAGTGAAGTATGTTTCGTCTTCTTATCCGAAAGGATATTGCATTTTCCTTGTTTCATCATATGTCTGATCCCACTGAAATCAAGGCTGAAGCGTTCTACAAATTACTTTTTCTTTGTCATTTAAAGTCATGCATATCTGTGATTATTGATATGGTGGTAAAACTGAAAATGTATGCCGGATGATTTATGTTGCAGATTGGATGGATTTATGGATCGGTTACAGAGGATATTCTTACAGGATTCAAGATGCACGCTCGCGGATGGAGGTCAATCTATTGTATGCCAAAGCTAGCAGCTTTCAAGGGATCTGCTCCAATCAATCTATCTGATCGTCTGAATCAAGTTCTTCGGTGGGCATTGGGTTCAGTGGAAATTCTTTTCAGTCGTCACTGCCCGTTGTGGTATGGTTATGGTGGACGCCTCAAATGGCTCGAGAGATTTGCTTACGTAAACACCACAATTTACCCCATCACTGCCATTCCTCTTCTTGCCTACTGTACTTTGCCTGCCATCTGTCTCCTAACCGGAAAGTTCATCATCCCTCAGGTAACAAGCTATTTACTTGCAACTCAAACATCATATCACTTAGGGCATGTTTCTTATCCATATATAGGTTTCAGAATATCATATATCGGTATCAAGATATGAGTTTTTGATATCCACTCGAAAAAGCATTCTAGAGAGAAATAATAGAAGAGGGATGAAAAATATAAGATTTGTAATACACTGATATCCACACTCAAATCCGATATCTTGTACTAACATTATATATCTTCCATGAAATGCAGATCAGTAACCTTGCTAGCATATGGTTCCTCTCACTTTTCCTTTCCATCTTTGCAACGGGGATCTTGGAGATGAGATGGAGCGGTGTAGGAATCGACGAGTGGTGGAGAAACGAGCAGTTTTGGGTAATAGGAGGTGTATCAGCCCATTTATTCGCGGTGTTCCAGGGTTTACTCAAAGTCCTTGCAGGTATAGACACGAATTTCACGGTAACATCAAAGGCATCGGATGAAGACGGTGATTTCACAGAGCTGTACATGTTCAAATGGACAACTCTCCTCATTCCACCAACGACTCTACTGATAATCAACCTTGTTGGTGTAGTTGCTGGTGTGTCATATGCAATAAACAGCGGATACCAATCGTGGGGTCCGCTGTTCGGGAAGCTGTTTTTCGCCTTCTGGGTGATCATTCATCTTTACCCTTTCCTTAAGGGTCTGATGGGAAGGCAGACCAGGACTCCTACCATTGTTGTTGTTTGGTCAATTCTGCTGGCTTCTATCTTCTCCTTGCTGTGGGTTCGTATCGATCCTTTCACAACACGAGTAACTGGACCTGATATCACGCAATGTGGAATCAACTGCTAGGAACCATCAATAACAATATTCAATCACTTGGGAGCTGCATCGCTGCTTTCATTTGTATTTATCAAATCAAAGTTTTGTGGCCTTAGGGAGAACTGAGAACTTCTCATTAGAACATCTATACTTTATAGAAAGGTTAAGAGGCTTTATTACAACGTTGTACAAATAAGGTTTAAGGATTTTTATTGGCAAAAGTTGAAGGATATAAACGAAGCTAACTGTTATGTATTATCAACTTTAATATCTTGATGATTCATATTCCATTTAACAATATTCCAAACATACCTCCCTAGTCTGCATTACCCACCGATAAATTTTCATTCAATCAGAACATTCGTAATGATAAAAACTCATTGATTTTGTAACGCTAAATTTTAATGGATAAAAAACAAGATGAAACTCTTGTAAGACATTTTTTTAAATGACAGAAAACAATTACTTTATCTTTATGTTTTGTTTTTTTGGAGAAAATATCTTTATGTTTTGTAGGTAGTCTAACTACAAGCATCGACGAGAAAACCAAAGTTGTTATTGCCTGAAAGGCGAGAGAAGACAAATTTATCCATATCCGATGGTTATTGAGATTACTCACACTAACAGTGGAAACCATCACCGACTTGTAACCCAGTCTGAGTTTTGTCCAAAACCTTATTTTAAAAAAATTATTAAATATGTGACAATACTCCACGTCATCCGACCCATCCCCGGACACGTCTTTAGGATATTTCCTAAACGTGGCAAGATTCAGAAAGTGTCTGAGATATGCCATGAACATGTATGATCGAATGGGGCGACACCTTCCACGTATACTAGGCTATTTCTGCACCGAGCCTTGGGGACGTTCTTTAAGGTCTCTGGCATTCGCCGTGAGTTTCTCTCTCCCTCTCTCGATCCTTAATGCTTTTTCATGTTTCTGTAATTCCTTCAAGCAAGTGTTAGTCCTTCCAGAAACTTGTACTTTCTATCTCTACCTCAATAGTTACTCCGTTTGCGCCCACAGTGGCGAAGAAGCCTCATACATGTATATAGATTCATATATTTTTCACGTTTTTTGTAATTTGTTTGGCTCCAACGTGTTTGCTGTTTCAGGGCTGTATCAGGTATTTTTTCGTGTTTTTGTTTGACCTTTTTTACATTAGGGTTTTGTTTGGATTTTAAGTTCCAGCTTGAATTGACTGTGTTGTACTTCTTCCACTGGTTGGTTACTGTTTTGTTTATAAGCATCTTCTGCTCATAAATCAAATTGTTTTGTTTGGAAACTGGGTTTTAAATAGAATACTTGGATGAACAGTAATTGATTTAATTATACGAAATAAACAATTGTTCTTCAGAATGCACATGTTGTTGAATTGATTGCTTTACCTAGTATTGAATATTAGGCATTATATTTTAAAAAAAAACCTTGATTCCTGAATTGTTTTCTATGATTTATTCCTTGTGTATTGCTGTATTGTGTGTTACCAATTGTGCTATTGAGTATATTGCACCAAAAACGCGGAAGAAGCGTAATTTAGATGATACATTGATGCCCTCCCTAGCTTTGATTTTGGTGCAGTTGTACAATTTGTTGGCCAAGTACATCATTCCAGCTGTGTTGGGATCCTTTGTCATTGCTTATGTGGGTGACCGCTTGGTTGCAGACAAGAAGATTTATGGAGGCAACTCTTTAATATAAAGATATCATTTTTTTTAAAAATTCTTCTCCCTTCTTTTTTGTTAATGTGGACGATCTGTTGTATTGCTTTGACATCAGGAACTACTCCTAGAAGTGTTGCCAACAAGGAATGGTGGGAAGAGACTGAAAAGAAGTTTCAGGGTTGGCCGCGCACGGCGGGACCTCCGGTGGTCATGAACCCAATCAGCCGTCAAAACTTCGTCGTCGTCAAGTCTAGGGATGAGTGATGTCACTTGTGTTCAAGGTCTTCAATCTTAACATATGAATTTTATGGTCAAGTCTACTGATAGCCACGGTATGGCTGTTTGTGTTCACTCTGTTTGGTGCAATTTGACCCTCATGAAATAAATATAGTGTCGACCTTCTGAGAAGATCATCACGCCCATAAGCTCCATCTCAGCAGTCCGGACTGCCTTCTCAGAGGCTACCCAAATAGCCTTTTATTTCCGAGTTTGGGGTCTTTTGAAACAGTATGAAATTTGAAATGGACCAATGAGCTGATTATTTGACACATCAAAAGAGATCAACTTGTCTAGCATCCATAGATTCTTCCATGGAGATCATTGCAGCTTATATTCAGAGCCATCTCTAAGCTAGTTTCTCAGAATTAACCACAATTTAGCCTTCAATTGTTCATTACGTGAACATATTTATATTAACTCTCTCCATGGACAAACTCAAAAATTTGAGGCTTGGCTCATACAACGTTTCACCAAACGACAAGTATGGTCATTTTCAATGCTCACCTTCCACTCGCTTTTTCCTAAGTTGCGTTCAAGCTTGTGTTGGTTTTATGATTTGAAAACTAGAAAATTTAGTACATATAGACATGAATATTGGTAGAAAGAACAAGATGACTTTTAGCGTTTAGAAGAACTAGACTAAATAAGCCAAAATAACGCAACCACTGGTAGTTCTGTCACACTAATCCTAATACGGTTAGGTTCCAGGGGTAGTCCAAACTAAAACATCCTCGACAGTATTGAAGTTCGAGTGTACCAAATAGATCAAACGATCTACACCACTGTTATTTCTCTGTAAACAGGTCAAAGTTGAACTCTGTCCAAAAGACGTAAACTGAAGATAGAGTCAGATAGAGATGTTTTCTCTGTAAACAGGTCAAAGTTGAACTCTGTCCAAAAGACGTAAATTGAAGATAGAGTCAGATAGAGATGTTCAAACTTTGACATTCGACCAAAATTAGTAGAAAAAAAAGCACTATTTGATCGAAATGAACATATTTCGACCAGAATGCTCAAAATTCGATATTTAATTGTTTAGCAACTCATCTAATTTATAGGCTAATAAATTGCCAACTCATGAAAAGGAATCTTCTTCTAACAACCTCTCGTGTAGGTTGTTACAATGCCGGTCTTCTTCGTTCAAGTCAGCCAATCCACTCGATCGACGTTGTATCCTCACTCGATCGAGTGACCCATTGAGCTTCTTCTTCCGAGTCGTGATCTACTCGGTCCAAGTAGAAACTTAGGTCGGTGAGTGAGCTTTCTTCATCGTTCGAGTGGAAAGTCATGCCTCGATCGTGCCTCTTTCATGTCTCATGGCATTGCCTCAGCTCATGTCCACACTGATCGAGTGGTCGATCGAGTGGCTTGTCATCTTCTTTCGAGTGGCACCTTCTTCCATATCGAGTGGTATTGGCTTGATCGACAAACTGAGTAGAATCCTTCATAGAGTGTCTAAGTGTTGTGGATCGAGTGACACTAGTCTTCCTCTGTCGAGTAAGAGGTGTTTTTCCATCGAGCGAATCTAACTCAATCCTTGACACTTGTTTTCTCCAAGTTTAGAGTTTGACTTCTCTTCAAAGGTCTTGATCCTTTCTTCCATGCACGTTCCTAGGCTTTTCCTTTCTTATCCTTCCTTGAATTCCAATGATTATGATGGGATGAAGTGAGCTTCCTTAGGCTGGATTGATTTATCTCTTTTAAGCTCCAAAGTGGTGTTAAATCACCTAAACACAAGAGACAAAGGAGAGTAGACATTCTTTGATGCAAATAAGCTCTAGCTAAGATGTAAATGTCTTATCCCATGCAAAAACTAAGGAAAACACATAAAAAGAACACTACAAAAGATAGCATGAAAGCATGCTATCAATACTTTCTGACCTAAGGCTCCACATAAATCATCTAAACTATGTTTAATAATAGCAAGTTGGTCTACTGATGCTTCCGCAAACAATAGTATATCATCCGCGGAGAATAAGTGCGATATGAGAGGGTCACACCTTGATATCCTAATTGGTTTCTATCTATAATCCGCCACAACTCTATCAATTAAGTGGCCAAGTCGCTCAAGGCAAAGGACAAAGAGATAGGGCGAGATAGGGTCTCCCTTTCGAAGACTCAACATCATGGGAAAGGACAAGCAACTATCCCCATTCCATTTGACACTCATCATACCCGTCAAGATACATTTCTCAATCCAGTTAACCCACTTTGGTGGCAACCTTAAGATCCCTGATGGTCTCCTATACGAAGTCCTAATAGAGTCGGTCGTATGCCTTCTCCAGATCGAGCTTCAGAATCATGAGGCCTTTCCTACCCTTCTTATTTCTCATACTGTGGATCACATCTTGAACCATAACCACATTATATATCCGAGATCATTCGACCTGGTATGAAGGAGTTTTGCATCGGGCTAACAACATCATTCATAATTCCATTTAGACAGTTATCTAACACTTTCGTAATAGTCTTGTAACTCACGTTGCATAAGCTTATTGGCCGCAAAAATCAATCATATCCATCTTAGAAACTTTCCCAATCAAGACTAACAAAGTTTCATTGATTCCTTCCGGAAGAGTTCCGGTTCTGCACAATGCTAACTATATAATGCAACCCCAACCGAATCCCAAAGCCTTTGATAGAAGATCGTGTGAAAGCCATCCGGCCTTGGAGCCTTAAGTGCACCCATATCCTTATTACCTTGTAAAATATCATCGCAATCAAAGGGCTTATTCAACATTACGTGGTATGTCAAGGAAATAACTGGGAAACCCCCTATCGGGATCTAGGACAAACATGGCAAGTCAATCGGGCCTTAGAGTTTCTTGAAGAAAGATGAAGCATGCGTCTCAAGAACATGCTTGTCGGAGAACCAACTATCATCCTGCATCCGCAAAGCCTTAACACGGTTTTGGTGGCATCGGACAATAGTAGCAAGGTGGAAAAAAGTAGTGCTCCGGCCACCAAGAATGATCCACCGTTGATGAGCTTTTTGACACCATAAAATCTCCTCTTGTTCTAGAGCATTAGCAAGCCTTTCAGAAAAATCCATCTCCCTCTGAACCAACAAATCACTACATTGATCTTTAATAGCCATCGTAATATGATCAAGCTCTTTGATTAGTGCCTCTTTCCTCTCTTGAATATTGCCAAACACCATCTTATTCCACTTCCTAAGAACCATTTCTAGTTTCTGGAGGACCAAAGGAAGGGGAAGCAATCTGTTCCAAGATTCCTCGATAAGTGTGGCGAATTGTGGCTTCGTCAGCCAGACCACTTGGAAACGAAAAAGGCCTTCGTCTTCCCCCATGTGTAGCAGATTCATCAAAACGAATGAGAATCGGATTATGGTCAAATGAGAGGCGAGGGAGGTGTTAAACGGTTGCATTCTCCATTTCAATCTACCCGTCACATTCATTAGTACCCTATCAAGTCTCTTATAAAGCCGGGTAGCGACCTCTCTTCCCCGTTGCCAGGTATATAGACTTCCTTGATACCCGATATCCACAAACCGATTCTCGTTGATCCATGCACCAAACTCAGTAAAAGCCCGAGTTAGACGCGAACGACCTCCCAACCTCTCCTCTAGGGACAAAATGACGTTGAGATCTCCCCAAAACCAATGGACATGTAGCGGACGTAATTAATGCATTCAACTCAGCCCAAACAATCCCCTGACGAATAATATCCGGTCATATATACATCACTATTAGCATAAACATGGTGTCTCCCGTCCCCACAATACACTGAATAAATTTTTTTTCCTTTCCTTATCACTTTTAACGGGCACACATTCAAATCCCATAACAACTATATTCCTCCACTTTGTCCCTCGACCTCCACTCTATCCACTGAATCAAAGCCCAACGAGTTGCATATTGTAGTCGTTATGTCCCCCGTGACACGGGTTTCAAATAACGCTATAAAGTTGGGTTTATACTTCCGAAGAAAATACATCATCGACCTTCGGAAACTAGGTTTCACTGTTCGGAAGCAATTCCACCTCTATCATAGGAAACCAATGGAAGTGCGGCACAAGTACCAACTTTCGGGGAGAAATTAACTTTTGGGGCAGTAATGTCTTCCCGGGCATTAATCACAATATTATTTGTCTTGGCTCGATGGAGGATTTTAACACATTGTACCACAACAAGAGGACTAGTTTTCTTAGTAGCATTTGCAGCCACAACCCCGGTTTACTTGTCGAGGTAACATCAGACCCTCTTCCCACACTAACTTGTATCCCAATTTCCTTGCTCTTGCTCTTTTCCTTAAATTTGACTTAGAGACCTACAAAACCCTGGCACCATCCTTGTTTGATCGGTTGGCTTCCCTTTCGCATCCATCTTCTTCTCATGGTCAGAAGATCTACCCTCAAATACAGCCCTCATACCTTGCCCAAACCCTTTGTCTCCTTGGTTTTTATGAGCACCCGATGGTCTAGCTCTATTCTGTTTTGGTTTCCGAGGAACTATCATCCAAGGTCCATGCCCACTGTGACCCACTAGGATACCTCTATCCGAGACCACCTAGTTTCCATTGATCTCGTTAACTTCCTGAACTCCTTGAACCTCAGTAGGTGCAACTACACTCACTTTCTCAAAACTAATTTGTGTACGATTAGTTTAATAGCTTCAACCATCAGAAAGATATCCATATCTTCCACACCCAAAACAAATGGTATGAAGGTTCTCTTACTTAAGTTTGATCCTGGTTCCGTTCAAATCACCCCCCCCCCTCAGAGGACGGTTTAGGTCAACTCGAACACACACCCTTGCAAACCGGCCCCTGAAATCTTTAGATTATTTTATCAATCCGGAAGGGGGTTCCAATCACTGAAGCAATCACCTGAAGAATACTATTGTTATACATTGATAATGGGAGCATAGATATACAAACCCACACTCTTGTGGATGAGATAGGCGACTGACCGGTTTTAAAAGAGGGATCCCACTACTACATAAGCATATAATAGCTGAACATTTTCCATGGGCCATTGGTAAGAGTGTTAAGCATATAATCCTCACGTTCAAATTGAATCAGGAAGAATTTATTCGGTAGATCAATGATAGTCCAGCCTCCTATCGGTCTCCAAATCGTGCGTAATACTCTCTTGAACGCACCATAAGAAATCATCCTTCCCAACAACTTGACCACAATGAAGTTTTTCAACGGAGCATTCAATAGTTGATCGAATGTCTTACGTATCTACCATTATGGAAAGGATAGAATCCTCCCTATTAGGAAAATCAATATTAACCTTGCCAGTCTCTACAAGATTTTCCGGAATAATAGAAAGTCTTTCCATTTATATGCTCCAAAAAGCATGTGACTCCAAGAAGGGGATTTGTCTGGTGGTTGACCTAGCGGGACATGCATTATAGGGGAACCTCATCGGGATTTGAGGGGCCGGACGGCAACGCAATGGTAGGTTGACACGTTGTAGCATATACACTAGGCTTCGTTTCATCATTGAGAGATCTCGTAACTTGTCGCCCGGGGATTCTCTGTGGGAGACATTAGGGTTTTTTCTTTTATACTCTCCTACCATGTCATTTGATGTCTAAATTTATGATGAGTGGGTAGTTTTATATCTAGGTTTTGTGGTGAAAATCCCCAAATTATGTTAGATTAGTATTGTTGTTGTGTTTATTCATGATATGAAGGAAACCTAAGCATGATTAGTAGAATATAGGAGAGAGTAAATATGGATTTATTATTCAACCATGTTTAATTTCTCTCAATGTTGGTGGTTTAGACTTTCAAAGTAAAAATATATCTTTTAAAAGCATTGTATTCTTCCATGCATGAACGGATGGTGTCTAGATTAATCATCCAAGTTGAGACTTACAAGGTAATATGAGAATGATTATGCGATGTTTAGATGCCTATCATGCTAGAGTAGGATTGATTGGGGTTGAAAGAATGATTGAGCGTGCCTACAAGTGATGTATTATCCAAATTCTGTTTATACCTGATAATGTATGCAAATTGAAAACAAAATGTAATGCTTATGTTATCTAGTATGATCATGATTGTGAATAGGATTAATTAATTATGTTGTGGCTTGACCATATCATAACTTGTAGACATAGAGCTATCATATGAGCTTTAAAAGAGGATTAAGATGCTTAGGTAAAACTCACCTAATTATACGCACTCTATTTCCTTCATTGATTGAATATTACTTTTCAAGCATGTTACTAGACTACTAGTTATGGTTTGGGAGAATTAGCCCAAACCTAGTGTTTTCTCATACATTTGATACTTGTTGTTACTTGCTTCCGGTTACTCATTTCACCCAAATATTTTATCCATTGATCACCCTCTTTTTTCTTCTTATTTTTACACACTTGAACTTGCTTTGAACTCGATCTCAATCAAGCTACGTATAATCTCTTGGGATTTCAACCTTATTGAAAACATAATGTACTTAAACTAACAATGACCGTATACTTGCGGGAATTTGTAAATTTTGAGTGTCTACCAAACTCATCAAGGTTTTGGCGCTGTTGCCGGAGATTCTTGACTTCGTTTGATGTTTGATAGTTCATAGTAGTTTAAGTGTTTTGTTTCTTTTGATACGCTTTTGTAAGTGTTTTTGACTTGTAGATTGTGCTTTAAGAGATGACAAATAGATTAGCTTCCATATCAGGTTCTAGAAGAGAGGCATTCCATGAGCAAATTGAATATGATCAATGGTATGCCCAACAAGAAGAGGAAGCTATAGAAGAGGAAAATGAAGAGTTCCCCTTTTTAATGAAAAAAAATGTTAGAGAAGCTCGTGGACAAGGTGAATTCTCTTGAAAAAGGACAAAGGATGCTTGAGTAACAACTAGATCAACAAGAGGAAGCTGGGAGGATAGAGCATGAAGAACTTCTTTCTCAAGAAGAAGAAGAAGCTAGATTGCTAGAAATTAAACAATGAAGAAGCTAGTTCATCACCAAAGTGGAATCGATTTCAAAAGGCCAAGAAATGCTTGATCAACAACTTTCTCAACTAGTGAAAAACTCATCAAAGTCACTTGAGACTCCTCATGTTATTCAAAACCAAGTAGAAGAGATGATGATTGGGGAGAAGCCAAGCATTGAAAAGCCAAACATTAAGGAGCCAAGCATTGAAGGGTCATGTTTAGATTTTCCTTTTAAGGAAGTTGTCCCACAAGAGACTAAGAAAATGGATGTGGAAATGAGAGAGATTCAGGACATGTTCATCATGATTAAACTCATTGGAAAGCTTCATGACGATCCTCCAAGGTCTAGTGATGATTGTTTGATCAAAGATGGACAACTCAAATGGTAGAGACTCTTATTCCACCCCCCAATATGTGTATTGTTTGTTGAGAAAGTACAAGATAAATATGGGGTAGATAACTTGATGAAGCAACAAGGCAAGTCAACATTCTCCCACAAGAAGAAAGGAACAAGAAGGCTGGTGAAGATTTACCAAAGCACGGAAATCAAATTCAATTTCTTCTTCATGCTTTTACCATGTTTTTCAATGACAAGATAACATGGTGGATATGATTTCTCTTAACAAAGTGGTTGTCAAAGATGTGATATAGCTTTCCTAAAGGAAGATAGCTTGAGTATATGACGTTAAACAAGGGTGCTTAATAGCAAGCAACCCATTGATATGTTTTCTTTCCTTATGAATTTTGATTTTATTTTGAATAATGTGGGTGTTCTTTGTTGTATTTTGATCTTACAAGATAAGACATAGAGTGAAGATGAATTTTTTTTTTAAAAATTGCCAAAAGAAAGGAGAATGAGCGAGAAGTTAAGTGTCCTACCTCTAGTCAAGGTGTACACTCCGTCCGAGTTCACCTTGAGTTCATGAGGCTTACTTTGAGTTTCAGGATGCTGCGCCACTTGATCGAGTTTTTAAAAACTCAGCCGAAGGAAACAAAACCATACCTCGAGTTTTGAGTATTGAAATGTTTCTCAATTCTAACCTCAAAGAACTCAATCTAGCCCCCATTATTTCACTTTCCTCGCTCAACCTAAACTCTCTTCTATGTCTCTTATCTCCATTGATGCTCAAGTGGCTCTAAATCATCAAAAAGAAGAGCATGAGACCTATTTAGAGGAGAAAGGAGACTATAACTTACAAGATGATGATGTGTAGGCTTGAGCATCGGTTCAAAACCGACCTAAACCGACCAAATCCGAGCCGAAAAATTTGAAAAACCTGAACCGAAAACCTAAACCGAAAACCTCGGTTCGGTTACGGTTTGGTCCGGAAATTTTCGGTTCGGTTCAAGTAAACCGAAGATGAAGAACGATAAAACAGTATACCGTAGTCTGCAAAACCAAAACAAACAATCTGGTAGCCTTGAAACAATAAAAATTCATAGATTAGTAACATCCCCACAAACCACAAAGAAGAAAATCACAAATTCGAAACAAATGAGTAGTTAACATATCCAATATGATACAAAATTCATCACGTTTAACATATCCAAATTCAAGAAAATGAGAAAGAAACGAGGGAGTAAGAACTAGAACTGATTCAACTAAAGAACAAGATCTAGAACCAGTCGTCCCTCGCGAGTTTTCCGAAGAAATCCCAGATTCAGTTTGTCGTTGCCGTTGAAATTAGTACATAACCTCCCAAATTCAGATCCAATCTTCCTCGTATCCTCCATGGCCGTCGTCGTCCTCATCGTATCCCAGATCCAAAACTAAACTGGCTACTCCGAACTGCCCGTTGTCGCACCGCTGGCCGTCGACATTCGTATACAACCGAACTGGGAAGTCGCTTCTCTTGCCGTCATCCTCGTAG
Source organism: Fagopyrum tataricum (assembly GCA_002319775.1). Classification (NCBI taxonomy): domain Eukaryota; kingdom Viridiplantae; phylum Streptophyta; class Magnoliopsida; order Caryophyllales; family Polygonaceae; genus Fagopyrum; species Fagopyrum tataricum. The sequence continues at coordinate 26,689,065 of CM008280.1, forward strand.
CCGGATGCTTCCCTGGCCATCATCCTCGTATTCGGTTGCTTCCCTGGCCTTCGTCCTCGAGGTCGTCGTCCTCAACCCTAGATGGGAGCCTCTGCGGCTGTGCCTCACAAAAACTCTTTATATACCCTAACATAAAACCCTAATGACCTATTCTAGTGGTGCCCATCACTATCTCTTATTCGGGTTTTTTAAAAAGTTTCGGTTTGAACCGCGGTTTGGCGGTTCGGTTCATAAATCGAACCGAAAACCGAAAATATATTTTATCCCAACCGCTGACCGAACCGTAATTCGCGGTTTTCGGTTCGGTTTGGACCGAAACCTCTCGGTTCGGTTCGGTTCAAATGAACCGACCGACTTATGCTCAACCCTAATGATGTGCATATGGAATGCATGAATGAGTGATGATCCACCATAAGACTAGGACACCTACTACCATGAGACACCATGCATTTTGTATTTTTTATTCTATCTCTCTTTTATTTTTGCATTGGTGATAGGTGATGGAATCACTATCAATTTAGGTAGTTTTTAGAGTAATATTTTTCTTATGTTTTTGAGTCATATTGTGCTGCTAATACTTTGATCCAGATGAAAGAGTCTAAATGAAGCAAAAGAAGTTATGAGCAACACTTAGGAGTTGAAGTAAAGCGACGAAGACAAGTTTCTGGTGCCACACCGCCCCCGCGGAGCAGTGTCACCGCCCCTGCGGTGGCACCCTTGCCGAGTGACGCAACCAGCGCCTTCACCTGCGCCGAAAGAAGCCTGTCACCGCCCCCGCGGCCGCCTCTTGCCGCCCTGCGGTGACAACCCTGAAGACCCACGCCGAGTGCCGCAGCCAGCGCCTAAGCCCGCGCCCAAGAAGAGACTTGTCACCGCCCCTGCGGCCGCCTATGACCGCCCCTGTGGTGACCCAGCTTGAAGAAGCGGAGACAGCGCCCCAGCGCTCCTGCCTGCGCTCTTGCCCGCAGGCCTGTGAAGCCGAAGAACCAGTGTCACCGCCCCTGCGATGACTCTGGGCAGCGCCTGCGGATCTTCACCAGAAACGCCACGAAGTTGAAGAGTGAGACGTTCAAAGAACATTTAAAGACCCGCCCCTGCGGGAATGTCAAGCCGCCCCTGCGGCCACGAGGAAGATGGAACGTTTTTGCCTAAACCGCCCCTGCGCCACCCTTGGCCGCGGGTGCGGGTTAGCGTCAGAGGACTTTACTCCGGCTGTTTTCGTCGGCTTTATGGTGTTAATTGTGCCTGTTTGCACAACCTCTTTACTCCATTCTTTATGGTGGCTGTTTGCACAACCTCTTTACTCCTTTTTAATGCATTTTGTAGTATAAATAGATCCCTTGACTAAGGCTAGAATCATTTCATTTTCCCACAAAAACCTCTATATTTCTAGTGTCTTTTGTAATGAGTTTTTAAGCTTCCTTTGCAACATTGATTGGGTTGATTGAAGCTACATTACTATTTGGTTGTAAGTCATTCTAATATAAGTTTAAATTCATTATCCTTTGTGTTATTTTCCTTGATCTCTCACTTATGTTTGCATGTTTTTATCCACTTAGATTGATCACCTTAAGTGTACTAATGCAAAATGCTAGGATTAATTGATTCCGGGTTCGGGTCCTTAATCTAGTAATATACCCATAGGTAAAAACTTGTTGCGATTATCTAAGGGAAAGGAAAATAACTATAAAGAAAGATTTAACGGTTTGTTTTATCATTCTTTATATCTCTTTATCTTTATTAGAATGCTAACTTGTGTTTTAATCTTGTAGGTCTACGGATTAATAAACTAGTTAAGTTGTGTTAATGCCGGTCGGCTTAACACATATCTACGATCAAGACGAAAACATCGGTGAATAACTTATAAAAAGAATCAACCAAGTAGTATGTATGCTAAGATCCAACCTAGTGTAGTTCTTTAATCAACTTTATTATCACCAATTTTCTAATTGTTTTGTCTTGTTTTGCTACAATCCAAACCTCCCCTTTTTGTTACCAAATCAATAATTAAATCTAATAGAAACTTCACCAACCTCCCTTGGGTTCGACCCTTACTTACACTATACAAATCGGTTAAGTGTATGTTAGGTATTCTACTTTGACTAAAGCTAAAAGACAACGACCATAGGTTTTTAGCCTCGTCAAATTTGGCGCCGTTGCCGGGGAGTTTAATTTCAATTTTTATTTTTCTGATTATTGATTATTGGTTTGGACCATTTTCATGGTTCAAACCCGTGCTACTAACTTAGAATTTGCCCCTTTTGATCCAGAAATCGAGAGGACATACAATCGGCAATGAAGACAACGTCGGAATGAAGAAGCAATGGCGAACCGCACACTCCGACAATTCACGCAGCCGGATTTGACTCAACACCTCCTTGCGGTAACCATACCGGCAATTGGAGAAGGGGTCAACTTCGAGCTTAAGCCGGGCTTGATCCACTTACTCCCGTCCTTCCATGGATTAAGTGGGGAAGATCCAATCAAGCATCTTGGCAAGTTCCACACCGTTTGCATGAGCATGAAGCCGGCAAACGTCACCGAAGAGCAAATCAAGATGAGAGCCTTCGGTTTCACTCTCAAAGATGGGGCGGATGATTGGTACTACCATCTTCCGTCCGGGAGCATTGATACGTGGGACAACCTCCATAAGGCCTTTTTGGAGAAGTACTTCCCCGGAAAGAAGGCCAATAGCTTGAACAAGGCGATAAGCAACATCGAGCAAGAGGTGGACAAAACTCTTTATAAGTATTTCGAACGCTTCGCAAGATTGAGTTCCAGTTGTCCTTTCCATGGGTACTCTTCCCAAGATCTAGTCTTGTACTTGTACAATGGCTTACTAGACAATGAAAGGAGGATCGTAGACGCCGCTTGTGGAGGCAACATTCTAAACTTCACTCCCGAACTTGCTTTGGATAAAATTAGGAATTGGTGGAAGGAACATGGAACTTTGGTAGGACTTCTACCAAAAGAGGGGTACATGCTGTACACCCCAACCAGCCTGAGATATCCTCGGAGATTGCCGAATTGAAGGAAATGGTTAAGAGATTAACCTTGATGGGGACTCCACAACAACTCAAGGCTTGTAGAGTATGTGCTCATCCTTTCCACCCCACGGACTTGTGTCCACAAGCCCAAGATGACTCCGCTGCTGAGGTGAACGCCATGGGATATGGACAACAACAACAACGCCAACGGGACAACCCATATGCTCAAAATTACATGCCGGGTTGGCTTGATCAACAAAACTACCGATGGAGGGATCAACAAAACCAACAGCAACAGCAGCCCCGCCAAGGTAAGTCCCAATCCACCGATGATATGCTACATGTTTTGACTAAACACTTTGCTACTCATGTCCAAACCACAGAATCTAGCATCAAGAATCTCGAGAAATAGGTTGGACAAATGGCGGAAGTCATCACAAGGATCAAAGCTCGATCCTCGGGAAGCCTGCCCTCCCAGACCGTCGTGAACCCTAAGGAGAATGTTAGTGCTCTAACATTAAGAAGCGGAAGGCAAGTGCAGCCAAAGCTAGCTTTGGTATCAAAGGAAACGTCCTCTGACGGTTCTGCGCCCCCAAAGCCGCCCCTGCGGGTCTCCCAGCGTCTTCCTCTACACCGAGACCGCCTCTGCGGCTGGATGACTCCGCCCCTGCGGTGACTCCCCCTGAGCCTCCCCTGCGGATGGATGACTCCGCCCCTGCGGAAAAGACGACAGAGAGTTCTGTTTAAGAGGATTCTTACGTCCGTCCAAATTTTCCACCACTATATGCTGAGAAACCTCCGGCCCCCTTTCCAGAAGCACTCAGGGAGCGAAGGGTGATAGAGGATAAGGATCTCTTTGAGACCTTTACCAAATGTGAGGTAAACATTCCACTTTTAAAACTTGTGAAGAGTATTCCTAAATATGCTCGGTTTTTGAAGGAACTTTGCACGGTCAAGAGGAACCAGAAGCTGAAAGGGAACAAAAAATCCAAGTAAGTGAGCATGTCTCTGTGGTTTTCCAACAAAGGATGCCCAAGAAATGTAGTGATCCCGGCATGGTAAGTATTCCTTGTGTCATAGGAGGAACTCGTTTCGATAAAGCCATGCTAGACTTAGGTGCATCAATAAACGTACTTCCATATTTTGTCTATCAATCACTTGGTCTTGGACCACTGCATGAAACTCGAATTGTTGTCCAACTAGCCAATAGGTCTAATGTGTATCATAAAGGAATAATTGAAGTTGTTCTAGTAATGGTTGACAACTTGATTTTCCCGGCAGATTTCTTTGTTTTAGACATGGAACATGATACACATGCTGCACCAATCTTGTTAGGAAGACCTTTCTTGAAAACGGCTAGAACAAAAATAGATTATGTAAGTGGAAAATTGAGCATGGAATTTGATGATGAGGTTATTGAATTTAACATATATGATGCCATGAAACACCCCATTGATGACCATTCTCTATGCTCTATTGACATAATTGAACCAATTGTGCAAGATGTGTTTAACATTTCCGATTTTGATGAACTAAAAAGTATAATTTAAAATGACATTGATGCTCATGAATCGGAATATGCTTTGACCTCTAATATGCAGGATGTTCTAGCCCAAGTGGATAGCCACACAAGGCTCCCCATCACACCTTTGGCCATTGGACCCACTCTACTAACCCCAAGCGAGAAGCTTGTTCCATCTATTGTACAGGCCCCGGAGATAGAACTAAAGGAACTCCCCCAACATCTCAAATATGTATTCCTTGGCGACAATGACACATTGCCCGTGATTGTTTCTAACAAGTTGTCTCCACAACAAGAAGAGAAGTTGGTGAAAATTCTTAAAGAGCACAAGACGACTCTTGAGTGGACTATAGCGGACATAAAAGGGATTAGTCCCTCCACTTGCATGCACCGGATCCTCCTTGAGGAAGATGCAAAACCCTCAAGGCAACCTCAAAGGCGGCTCAACCCGCCTATGAAGGATGTAGTGAAAAAGGAGGTTTTGAAGCTCCTTCAAGCGGACATGATCTTCCCAATCTCGGATAGCAAATGGGTTAGTCCAACCCAAGTTGTTCTGAAAAAGGGAGGAATCACCATGGTGGAGAACCAACATGGAGAAATGGTGCCAAGTAAGACTCAAACCGGATGGAGGGTTTGTATCGACTACCGTAAGTTGAACACGTTAACTAGAAAGGACCACTTCCCTCTACCATTTATTATCAAATGCTTGAACGTCTTGCGGGACACCCTTACTGCTGTTTCTTAGATGGATATTCAGGTTATTTTCAAATAGTCATAGCCCCAGAGGATCAAGAGAAAATAACCTTTACATGTCCTTTTGGCACTTTTGCGTACCGTAGAATGCCATTTGGACTATGTAATGCTCCCGGCACCTTCCAACGGTGCATGATAAGTATTTTTTCCGAATATATTGAAAATTTTATTGAGGTTTTCATGGATGATTTCACCGTTCATGGAAATAGTTTTGATGCATGTTTAGGACACTTAAAACTTGTTCTTAAAAGATGTGTAGAAACTAATTTAGTTCTCAACTCGGAAAAATGTCATTTTATGGTGGAGCAAGGAATTGTACTAGGCCACATAATCTCATCTAAAGGAATAGAAGTAGACAAAGCTAAAATTGATGTTATCCAAACTTTACCTTATCCTACTAATGTGCGTGAAATCCATTCCTTTTTAGGCCATGCAGGGTTTTACCGGCGGTTCATCAAGGATTTCTCAAAGATCTCCGCACCATTGTGTGAACTATTGAAGAAGGCTTCCACATTCATAGTAGATGAGGAATGCAAGAAGGCTTTTGACACATTGAAAGAATGCCTCACAAGTGCTCCGATAATCCAATCACCAAATTGGGAGAAGCCGTTTGAAATAATGTGTGACGCTAGTGATTACGCTGCAGGTGCGGTCTTGGGACAAAAGGACGGGAGAGCCTCACATGTAATCCACTACGCATCAATGACCTTAAACGGAGCTCAAAGGTACTACTCTACCACCGAAAAGGACATGTTGGCAGTGGTCTTTGCCCTGGAAAAATTCAGGTAGTACTTGCTAGGTGTCAAGGTAATAGTGTACACTGACCATGCAACGTTACGCTATCTCATGACTAAGAAGGAGACCAAACCAAGGTTGATTCGTTGGGTCCTACTTCTAAGTGAGTTCAACTTAGAAATCCGGGACAAGAAAGGAGCGAAGAACCTTGTGGCCGATCACCTGAGTCGGTTGGTACAAGAGGAAGAAGATCCAGCAGAAGAGAAGGCCATCCTAGGAAGTTTCCCGGACGAGACCTTTTACACAACTCTCTGTTGTGTAACTGCCCCTGCGGCCACTCAGGACCGCCCCTGCGGCAACCCGCCCCCGCGGCTTGCTCTGGCCGCCCCTGCGGCAAACCCTGCAGAAGTATTGTATAAGCTCCATTCCTTTAAGCCGTGGTTTGTTGACCTCGTGAACTTCCTTGTCAGAGGCGGGTATCCACCAGATTTCACCAAAGCCCAGAGGGAAAAGGTGAAAGCCGAGGCTAGGCACTATGTTTGGGACGATCCCTACTTGTGGAAACATTGTAGTGATCAAGTAATTCGACGTTGCATCCCGGACAACGAGGTACAATATGTCCTATCATTTTGTCATTCTGAAGCATGTGGAGGACATTTTGGGGCTAACAAAACAACTAGGAAGGTACTAGATGCTGATTTCTTTTGGCCACACATTTTTCGAGACGCTTATGCGTTTTGTAAAGTATGTAATTGATGCGGGAGCATCTCAAGACCTATCCCGAGTTGAGATCATCATCATAGAAGCTAGGGAGCATGGAGTGTTGATCACTCTAAGAAGAAGAAGAGGAAGACTAAAACACATTTCTAGGAGAGAAATGAAAGCCAAGTATAGAAATGGAATGAAGTCCATTTCTAGAAAAGATAAGAAGATCATTCCTAGAAATGATGGGAAGACCATTTCCGGAGATACATTGAAGACTACTGATTGGAGATGGAAGATTGGTCCAAAAGGAGAGCTCGAATGGAATGCAAGGGCTGCGTGGAAATGAAGAAATGTTGGACGTTTTTAATATATTTAGTTGGGCTTATTTTATTATTAAATAAGGCCTTAATTAGATATATTATTTTCAGCCAACTATCTATTTTATTTTCAGCCCATATTTGGACTTTGTAACAATTTGTTGGTTTTTATTTATTTTAATAGTTTAGATAAGATCTAGATATGATCATATCTTTTAAGGGTTGATCTTATCTCATCTTATCGTGTTAGTTTGATCTTAACTCTTAAAGATTTGATCTTATCTTTTGGCTAGAAGATCCTATCTCTTAAAGGTTCGATCTTATCGCTTCGCATTTTATTTCATTTCTTTATTCATTCCGGGCTCGATCTTGGATCAAGCCCGCAGCCCATGTAGACGTCCCATCTTGCCTATAAAAGGCCAAGCTGGACGTCATTTACAAACACTTCAGATTAATATACAGATTGATACTTTTCAGTATTCCTTTCTCGAGGGTTTTCGAGTCTTGATTAGGTGCGAAGCCTTTTCAAAACCCTGGACGGGTGAGAAGCACGTCCAACCTATTCCGGTAGCTAGGAGAAACGTTTCAGCCACGGTGCGAAGCTTAGGTTGAGCGCTATTCGAACTCCAGATAACTTCTTTACGTTCCGGACCTCGTTCTACCGGCCGTCTAGATTAAAGGGAGAGTCACTACTGCGAAGGGAAGGCTCTCTTACTATCCAGCACGATCCATTCCAACCATCGGATCCTTCATCCATCCATTCCACACGTCTATCTCCATCTCCACGCCTATTTCATCTTCTCTTGTTAGCCTAAGTTGCGGTGTTGAAAGATCGGGAACCCCTTATGGCTTATCCCCATATCAGTGATAGGTGTCAAAGAATAGGTAATATCTCTAGGAGAAATGAAATGCCTCAATCATCGCTTATTTTTTGTGAAATTTTTGATGTTTGGGGATAGATTTTATGGGCCTTTTTCCTAACTCCTTTGGGAATACCCATATTTTACTTGCGGTGGACTATGTTTCCAAGTGGGTGGAAGCAAATGCCACCAAAACTGATGATACTAAAGTTGTGGCAGCTTTTCTTAAGGATAACATCTTTGCGAGGTTCGGCACCCCTAAGGCTTTGATAAGCGATAGGGGAACGCACTTTTGCAACAAGACAATCACCGCCCTCCTCAAGAACTATCATGTCCATCAACGAGTTTCCACGGCGTACCACCCACAAACCAATGGGCAAGCGGAAGTGTCAAATCGAGAGATCAAGACGATCCTCGAAAAGATGGTTACCCCCGGAAGGAAGGATTGGAGCTTAAGGCTCAACGATGCTTTGTGGGCGTACCGCACGGCGTACAAAACCCCCATTGGGATGTCACCATTCGGTCTTGTGTTTGGAAAGGCGTGTCACCTCCGGTGGAGCTAGAACACAAGGCTTGGTGGGCGGTGAAGAAGTGCAACATGAACATGAATGAAGTTGGTGAATTCTGGAAACTCCAATTGCAAGAGCTTGAAGAACTGAGGCTCGATGCATATGACCATGCCACAACATACAAGGAAAAAACCAAGGCATGGCATGACCGGAATATCCTCCGAAAGGACTTCCAAGCGGGTAACAAAGTCCTTTTATTTCAATCACGTTTGAAACTTTTTGCAGGAAAACTTCGCTCAAGATGGATAGGTCCGTACGTCATAGCCGAAGTCCATCCACATGGTGCTGTGGATCTTTACGATCCACAAACACACATGATCTTCAAAGTCAATGGACAAAGGGTCAAGCTATACCATGAGGGAGTGAAGAATGATCCAATCGATGAGATGGTCTTGGAGGAAGCCCAAGCAGAGAAGTGAAGGCCTTACGTTGAGCCAACGACGTAAAACAAAGACGCTGCTCGGGAGGGAACCCGAGAAAATAAGAAGAGGAGGTTCTGACGTTCTGTCAAGAAAACCGCACCTGCGGCCCTGTGTCACCGCCCCCGCGGTGACACTGCGCTCCCAGCCCGCCCCCGGCGCTGATCCAGCGCAAGCACAATGCTGTCACCGCTCCCGCGGTGACAGACCACCGCTCCCGCGACTTTTTCCCTTGACGAACGTTTCCAGCGCCGCACCCGGCGCTGGGCCTGCGTCTCCCCTTCCCTTGTCACCGCTCCCGCGGTGACAAGCCCCCGCTCCTGTGGGTTTACCAGAAAAGAAAAAAATAGACTCGGATTTAAACCTATCCCACTCACCTCTCTCACTCCTCCTCACACATATCTCTCTCGACCAACTCTCATACACCAGCCCAAAATGCCCCAGCGCCGTCAAACACTTTCCCTTCACGCCGCAGCTACCGACGCTCCTACGCCACCCTGCCGACGCCCCTGCGCTACACCTCCGTCCACTCCTTTCCTCTAACCGGCTGCACATTTCCCTAACCCACATTCTCACAAACCCTAACCCTAATCTATCACCACCACTCACCACCCTCCTAATCCACGGTCAACCACCATCGGAAGCACCAACAAACGCCGGAAAAGCACCACAGGAGCAGCCACCACCGATCTGTCACGAGATCACCTTCCATTCTTCGCCCGCCCCTGCGCCTTCGTTGTCGCCGTGACTGCGCCAAACTGCCCCCGCGGGTCTTCAAACCGCGCCTGCGCCTCACCGCCCCTGCGGGTCCTCACAACCGCGCCTGCGGAAAACACAACAGAAGGTCGTCTTCTTTCTTTTCTTTGTGAAATTCTAATTCCTCTGCTTGGAACTGTGATTAGAATGGACTCTACAAGAAAGTTTAAGATGAATGAGAGGGAAAAGGCACGGTATGAGATTGTGCAAGACCGACAGATCTTTGCAACTCGGTTCTTGCACGTTCCGACCTTAGAGAGGTTGGGCATGTTGGAAAGCATACAGTCCTTCCTGAGCAATGCTGGGCTCGGAGAATTCCTTGAAAAGAGTGCCCGAACGTATCCCGAGCTGACCAGACAGTTCGTGGCTACGTTCACCATGGAAAAGGAAGACCAAATCTGCACCGGCCTTACCTTCAAATTCAACAAAAGGAAATACACGGTGAATTTTGCACAACTGCAGGAGGCTTTTGGGGTTTCTAAATACCCCTCTGAAAAATGGTGGGAGTCGGCCCCTACACCCGACTTGGTGGCATTTTGGCGAGCTGCTACCGGCTCCGACTTTCAAGCGGGGGTGAGTACAACAACAAACTCACTCACCTCTACTTGAGGCTCCTGTCGAAGATAATCATGTGTGTCTTCTGTGGCTACAAGGAGGAGAACAAGGTCGCCCTCAAGAACCTCCCCTTACTATATACTTGTGTTTCGGCATGTGAAAACGTGCCGAATTGGATTACCCTCTTCCTCACCGCTTTGAATCGGATTAGGAAGAATGAGCCGCGTGATATTGTTGGAGGTGGGATCATCTCCTTGATTGCGGAGCAGGTCATGGACTTGACCGAGCTGGAGGATGAGTTGGCAATCCCATTTTACGACGAGGCTCTTCTACGGCGCTGCAAGCTCCTGAGGAGGGATGGTGAGAACCTCTTCTGGTTGTCTTTTGCAGATGGGAGTCACATCACCTACCTGCCCCGGCCGCTGCCTTTAGGAGATGAGCTCTCCGACTTGTACGCCGCCGACCCCTACGTCCCGAGGCGATTACAAGTTGCTAATATTGAGCGGCATGTGGCGAGCTCCAGCAGGGTCCCCCATGAGGACCATATGCCCGATGATGAGGAGATGCCCACCGCGGCGGCGGAGGATGACACCACACACGCCAGTCTGCTAGCTCAGATGGCGGCTCTGACCACGCAACATCAGCAGTGGCAGACGGACTACTAGACGTCTATGCTTGAGCAACAGCAGGCTTGGCAGGCGAGGATGTCCGAGCATTTTGACCGGCGTCAGGGTGCTTGGCAGGAGGCTCAGCAGCGGAGGATGGAGGCTCAGTAGTTGGCTTGGCAAGCCAACTTTGAGACCTCTTTCGACTCTAGGATGGACGCGTAGCAGGCCCACCTTGTCGGCTTGTACCAGCGTCAGGAGCACTTTTCAGCCACTTCCCCTATCCTCCGGAGCACGGTCCGGATGGTCCAGCTGGACCATCCCACTAGTGAGCCACTCCTCTTTCCCTTCTCCACATTATTATCTTTGCTTTCATTTTCACACTTTGAGGGCAAAGCGTTCTTCAAGTATGGGGGAGGGCACTTATCATGCATTTTTATTTAAGTTTTTTTTGAATATTCTAGTGTAATTCATGTTTCATTCAATTAAAAAAAAGAAAAAGAAAAAAGAGAAAAAGCCAAAGAATTGAGAAAAAGGCAAGAAATCCTTGGATAAACCGAAAACTTGAAAGGGCGGTTTAGGCAAAAAGAAGGTAGTCCGACCAACTCTAGGTTGGTGCAAAATTGGACTTGAGGGATGTGAGATTTTTGGTGAGATCATCATGAAAAGAAGAAGAGTGGCAAGGTGAAAACCCGAAAGGGCTCCTTGGCAAAATGAGCGATACCGAGTGTAGGTTCTCCTTCCGGCGTTGGCGACATAAGAAGGGGAGTCATAAGGAGAATGTCCGGGTAGGTCACTCTTGGAGCAATAAGGATGGTAGTTTCTCACATTTTCTCACATTTTCTTCTCTTTTCTTTTTTCTCTCTTTTCTCACTTTCTTTGGTAATTTTTTCTCTTTGGTTCCTCATCTTTTCTACTACACCTTATTTCCTGAGGCTTGTGTGCTGATTTGTTTGATGTGTTGTTTACTCGGGACGAGTAAAGAGTCTAAGTATGGGGGAGTTTGATAGGTGATGCAATCACTATCAATTTAGGTAGTTTTTAGAGTCTTTTTTTTATGTTTTTGAGTCATATTGTGTTGCTAATACTTTGATCCAGATGAAAGAGTCTAAATGAAGCAAAAGAAGTTATGAGCAACACTTAGGAGTTGAAGTAAAGCGACGAAGACAAGTTTCTGGTGCCACACTACCCCCGCGGAGCAGTGTCACCGCCCTTGCGGTGGCACCCTTGCCGAGTGCCGCAACCAACGCCTTCACCTGCGCCGAAAGAAGCCTGTCACCGCCCCCGCGGCCGCCTCTGGCCGCCCCTGCGGTGACAACCCTGAAGACCTACGCCGAGTGCCGCAGCCAGCGCCTAAGCCCGCGCTCAAGAAGAGACTTGTCACCGCCCCTGCGGTGACCCAGCCTGAAGAAGCGGAGACAATGCCCCAGCGCTCCTGCCTGCCTCTTGCCCACGGGCCTGTGAAGCCGAAGAACCAGTGTCACCGCCCCTGCGGTGACTCTGGGCCGCGTCTGCGGATATTCACCAGAAACGCCACGAAGTTGAAGAGTCAGACGTTCAAAGAACATTTAAAGACCCGCACCTGCGGGAATGTCAAGACGCCCCTGCGGCCACGAGGAAGATGGAACGTTTTTGCCTAAACCGCCCTTGCGCCACCCTTGGCCGTGGGTGCGGGTTAGCGTCGGAGGACTTTACTCCGGTTGTTTTCGTCGGCTTTATGGTCTTAATTGTGGCTGTTTGCACAACCTCTTTACTCCATTCTTTATGGTGGCTATTTGCACAGCCTCTTTACTCCTTTTTAATGCATTTTGTAGTATAAATGGAGCCCTTGGCTAAGGCTAGAATCATCTCATTTTCCCACAAAAACCTCTATATTTCTAGTGTCTTTTGTAATGAGTTTCTAAGCTTCCTTTGCTACATTGGGTTGATTGAAGCTACATTACTATTTGGTTGTAAGTCATTCTAATATAAGTTTAAATTCATTATCCTTTGTGTTATTTTCTTTGATCTCTCACTTATGTTTGCATGTTTTTATCCACTTAGATTGATCAGCTTAAGTGTACTAATGCATGCAAAATGCTAGGATTAATCGATTCCGGGTTCGGGTCCTTAATCTAGTAGTATACCCATAGGTAAAAACTGGTTGCGATTATCCAAGGGAAAGGAAAATAACTATAAAGAAAGATTTAACGGTTTGCTTTATTCTTCTTTATATCTCTTTATCTTTATTAGAATGCTAACTTGTGTTTTAATTTTGTAGGTCTACGGATTAATAAACTAGTTAAGTTGTGTTAATGCCGGTAGGCTTAACACATATCTACGATCAAGATGAGAACATCGGGGAATAACTTATAAAAAGAATCAATCAAGTAGTATGTATGCTAAGATCCAACCTAGTGTAGTTCTTTAATCAACTTTATTATCACCAATTTTCTAATTGTTTTGTCTTGTTTTGCTACAATCCACCCCCCCCCCCTTTTTTGTTACCAAATCAATAATTAAATCTAATAGAAACTTGACCAAACTCCCTTGAGTTCGACCCTTACTTACACTATACAAATCGGTTAAGTGTTTGTTAGGTATTCTACTTTGACTAAAGCTAAAAGACAACGACCATAGGTTTTTAGCCTTGTCAATTGGTGACTATGCCAATCTTTAAGTATGGGGTAGGGAATGCTTACATTCATCAATATATATGTGTTAGAATAATATTGTTTTCTTTTCTTTCTTGTGTTTTAGTTATTATTTTTTAAAAAAAGAAATAAATGAAATTTTGAATTTTTTTTATATGCTTCTTGTAATGAATGAAACAATGTTAATGATGAAACTTATGTTGATGTCATGGCAATAAATTTAGACTTGTTGATTATCGTGTTTGTGAATATGGCAAATGTGAAGCATGTTAGGTAGTCATCCATGAATTGTATATGAAAGTTGAATTTGGTTATACACTTATATCTTTCTAATGGTTGATCTTTGGTTTAGTAATGCCAATGTTTGAAATTTAAACTAAGTCTCATGCCTAGGTTCATGATAATGTGTATTGGTTATGAACTCTAAATTGCTTGGCCAATGAAAGCCTACATTAGTTGACACTCACTTGAGTGAAAAATAATAACTTGTAAGACAAAAGGCTAAATGAATGAAAAAAGTGTACGGAAAAAAGCCTAACTGAAAGCACGTCAAAGTTCAAAATGCCAATTGGCTATGTGATAAATGCATTTTTTTATATTTATCTTGTATTCCAATGCGGTCAAGTATGCACATCAAAAGATGAATGCAAAGTGAATGTAAATCATGCCAAAAAGAACATTGTAATTTTATTTGTTAGGCCGAGTTCAAGTAGAAAAAATTATAAAAATCCCGATGATGCTTGATTGCACCTAAGTATATGGACTTTAGCTACCTTTATTCATATGGTTGAAAAATGCAAACCAAGTGCAAGCATCGATAAAGACCTCTAAGTATGAAGCTTAAGTTGTATTAACTTGGGATTCTTGATTGTGGTTTTTTGTGTGATTATTTAACATTCATCTTTCATGTTTAATCCATGCTCATTATTCTTAACATTATCTTATGCCTTGCCATGACACTAGTATCTTGAAAGTAATCAATCATTTGAAGCATACTACCAAAAAGATCCTTCTTTATATCTTTCTTTATCCTTTGTATTTGTTCTCGCTTGGGAACAAGCAAGAGCTAAGTGTGGAGAATTTTGACATCATATTTTTCATGTATGTTTTTAGATGTGTTTATGTATGTTTTTATGTTAGTTTTGCATGGTTTGAGCATTCATATGTTAACTAGAGCTTAAAATATCAAAAGAATGTCTACTCTCCTTGTTTCATGTCTTTGCAGGTAATTTGGTCAATTATGGAGCTCACATGAAGATATCGAATCACCCAAGTTACCTAAGCATCATACATCAACTCATCATCCACCTTATGAGTAAAGGAAAGAGGAAAGGCAAGCAAGGATACAAGCATGAAGCCAATAAAGGTAGGAAAACTCCAAGGAAGGAACATTGAGTGCTCTTAGAGTTGGACTAAGAGGACGGAAAAACTCGGACTAAGAAATCAAATAGAGGAAAGTGTCAACTTCTCTCGAGTGAACCCAAAACTCGAGCAATAAGCCAAGAAAACTCGAGAGAATAAGACATTTCACTCGAGCAGGGAAGACTCTGGTGTGCCAAAAGTTGAACGTATCTTGAGTTGACATCGAGCGACACTTGATAGGTGATGGAATCACTATCAATTTAGGTAGTTTTTAGAGTCCTTTTTATGTTTTTGAGTCATATTATGTTGCTAAATGCTTTGATCCAGATAAAAGAGTCTAAATGAAGCAAAACAAGGTGTTAGCAACACTTAGGAGTTGAAGTAAAGCGTCGAAGACAAGTTTCTGGTGCCACACCGCCCCCGCGGAGAAATGTCACCGCCCCTGCGGTTGCACCCTTGCCGAGTGCCACAGCCAGCGGCATCACCTGCGCCGAGAGAAGTTTTGTCACCGCACCCGCGGCCGCCTCTGGCCGCCCCTGCGGTGACAACCCTGAAGACCCACGCCGAAGCCGCAGCCAGCGCCTTCGCCCACGCCCAAGAAGAGACATGTCACCGCTCCCGCGGCCGCCTCTGGCCGGCCCTGCGGTGACCCATCCTGAAGAAGCGAAGACAGCGCCCCAACGCTAGTGCCTGCGCCCTTGCCAGCGGCCCTATGAAGCCGAAGACCCAGTGTCACCGCCCCTGCGGTGACTCTGAGCCGCGCCTGCGGGTTTCATCAGAAACGCCACGAAGTTGAAGAGTTAGACGTTCAAAGAGCATTGAAGAACCCTTCCCGTGGGAATGTCTAGCCGCCCCCGCGGCCACGAAGAAGATGGAACGTTTTGGCCTAAACCGCCCCTGCGGCACCCTTGGCCGCGGGTGCGGGTTAGCGTCAGAGGACTTTACTCCGGCTGTTTTTGTCGGCTTTATGGCTCTAATTGTGGCTGTTTGCACAACCTCTTTAATCGATTCTTAATGGTGGCTGTTTTCACAACCTCTTTACTCCTTTTTAATCCATTTTGTAGTATAAATAGAGCCCTTGGCTTAGGCTAGAATCATCTCATTTTTCACACAAAAACCTCTATAATTCTAAGTGTCTTTTGTATGGAGTGCTAAGTCTTCCTTTGCTACATTGGGTGGATTGAAGCTTCATATAAGTTGGTTGTAAGTTCTTTTAAATAGAAGTTTAATTCAATATATATTTGTGTTATATTCCTTGTGTTTAACATAGTTTGTATGTTTATTTTCCACTTAGTTTGATCACCTAAGTTGTATAATTGCATGCAAAAGGCTAAGGTTAATTGGTTCCGGGTTCGGGTCATTAATCCAGTAGCAAACTCTTAGGTATGAACGGGTTGTGAATATCTAAGTGTAAAAGGAATATAACTACATAATAAGATTAACGGGTTGTTTCTCTTTTATATATCTTTTATCTTTGGTAAAATGCTAACTTGTTGTTTGGTCTTGTAGGTTTACGGATTAGCAACTTGTTAAGTTGTGTTAATGCCGGTTGGCTTAATGCATAAATATGATCAAGATGAGAACAAATGTTGAATACTTCTAAAAAGAACCAACCAAGTTATATGTATGCTAAGATCCTACCTAGTGTAGTTCTTAAATCAATCTTATTTTCACCAACTTTATAATTGTCTTTGTCTTGTTTTATTACAATCCAAATCCCCCCATTTTGTTATCACATCAATACTTAAATCTAATAGAAACTCGATAAAACTCCCTTGGGTTCGACCCTTGCTTACACTATACAAATTGGTTAAGTGTAACGCTAGGTAATTTACTTTGACTAAAGCTAAAAGACAACGACATAGGTTTTTAGCCACGTCAACACTCCACTCAAGCAAATAAGATATCTTCACTCGAGCAAAAAAGACAAAAATGCAGATTTGTCAAGGTCTCTCAAGTTAGCTACTTCACTCGAGAAAAGAAGACAAGTCACTCGAGAGAAGAAGACGACCACTAAATAGGTGGAGGAAGTCGATGTTAAGGAGAAGAAACCCATACAAAGTGTACACTCCACTCAAGGACTACTATTTTTGAGCCTATATAAGGGGCATTGGTTGAATGTTATTGGATCAAACCCTTCTAGGTTGTTCATCCTAACTAACTTTGTCACTTGACACACTTGATTCTTAGGGGGGTCACGGTTTTTGAGCCTATTTAAGGGGCATTGGTTAAATGTTATTGGATCATATATCTCTTCATGTACTCTTAAAACTACTCTCTTAGTTACTCTTTTAGATTTAGAAACTTGTTTTGGAGCCGATTTGGACGGAAATTTGGACCAATCAAGAGGAAAGTTTGGTGTCATTCCTTGTTCTTGCTAGTTCATCATTCCTTCAACTTGTGTTTCTCATAAATTTTGATTACTAAGTCCAAATTCGCCTATTCATCTACCTAATTATCTATTTTGTTGTATACTTTCCTACCATTTTATTTGTTAATGGCGATAACATGATTTATCGACCTGTTTTAGTCATGCATCTAGGTAGATTTCCCCTTTCCGCATTCACGTTTTAGCTTTCGTTTATGCCATTTATGCTTATTTAGTTCTACTTTGCAAGAATAGATGTCTACACACACTATTTGTGGCTTTGTAGGTGATTTGGCACATTATGGAGCTAAAATGACGTATTTGAGGATCAAGCCTCAAAGTGGATGCACTCAAGCGAGCATAGGTGCACGGGAAAAGGGCTAGGAATCAAGCTAAAGGCATGAAGGAACGACGAAGAGCCAATCTCGGCCGAGATCAGCCATCCCAGACCGAGATTTACCAAATCTCGGCCGAGATCAGGAGGTATCAAACCGAGATCATGCACTTCGGTCGAGGTTAATTGGGAGTCTCTGTTGCAAAATCTCGGCCTTGATCTCGGGTGACTTGACCGAGATCCCATGACGTTGAAGTACGAAGTCGAAATCTCGGCCCCGACGTTGACTCATCTCGGCCGAGATGTCAACCGAGATTCTTCCATGAGCATTATATTTTATTTACGGGTTGTTTCCTTTTGGGCTCAATGTCTTTTAGCTAGGTTTTGTACATAAAAGGAAGTCTTGGATTCATTCCAAGGTGTGTTCGTTTTGTGCTGGGTTTTTACCAGTGTGTTGGGATTCGCCCAGAGTTAGCCCTAGAGGGGGGAGCCGTCTTCTACCCTGCCCTTCTTCTTCACCATTGTTCTTCGCAGTTTAGTTAGTTTAGATTAAAGTTCGAGACTTTTGTATTCAGAATTGTTTGGAGACATTGTTGGATTCAAGATTTCATTGAAGTTGAGTTCTTTCTCTCCCTTTCAGGTTCAATTTGTGTTTCTTAATTATTGATTTTGATATGATTGTTATTGGCTAGAACTTTGTGGTTCCAAGGCTGACAGGGATTTGTTTATGCCTTGGATTATGATGGATTAAATTGCGCTTAGAATTGGCTTTGAATAGCTTTGAATTCCTGATGGTTGACTTGGACTTGAATCTAGGTTAGAACCTTCTAAACTAGCAACCTAAGTTGGAATTGAGACTTACCCGGTGATATTCCTCTTAGATACATAAGTGATTAACCATAGGTAATAAAGGTGAAACCTTTATTGGTTTGAATGTGTCTGATTCCTCTCTAAGTTGGGTAATTCCTGAGGCTTACCCGGTAAAGGGTTATTTGATCCATAGTTAGATAATCTAGTTTGTAGTGAATTTTCACCCTCTTTACCTTGAGACTTACCTGGTAATAGATAGTCAGGATTGAAACTAGATGATCTTGAAACTTACCCGGTAATAGACCATCAGCCTATAAACGTTCATCCCTGTTGCTTTTCTACCATATATCCCTGTGAGTCGTCTTGAGTCCTTATGCCATAAACAATGACCTTGAACCCTTGGAATCCATTTTCTTTCCTTTAATTTGATTATCTTTTCTTTTATTCGCTTTTATAAAACTGTTTTCGATCGAAGGTGACATTCGATTGCGAACGCCAAAAACCTTTCCCAAAAACATTTGATTCTCTTTCCCTTATCTTTTCCAACCTCCTTCTTTATTCGAGATCTATTCTATCATAAATCATTGCTGCAGATTAGACCACCCAGTCCTTGTGTTCGACCTTGGAATACTCGTCCTACTTCGTATGATCCATACACTGTGGGTTCGTTGCTATTTAGGGGAGTTATTTGCAGGTTTATAAATTTAAAACTATCCCTCTCTTGTTTTGTCAACCTTTGGGTTTCTGTCATTATTGACACGGATTCTTAGGGTGCAAAATCAGCGAACAAGTTTTTGGCGCCGTTGCCGGGGACTGTGGTAAGTTTGATCTGCTTGCTTTGATTATTTATAGTGTAGATCTTTCTTGTTATTTATTATCTTGTTTTCTTTCTGTCTTTGCAGTCTCCCAAGTTTAACAAATTGGCTATGAGAAGCCTTCGAGCTGAGTTAGATGAAACCTTGGAGCGGATTGACTATCTGGAAAGGGAATTGGAATATGAGATATTCTTGGTGAGCCGAATAGGAGAAAGTGAGGAAAGCTTAGAGCAGATTCGTTATCTAGAGGATAAAATTATGTACCAGAGATATGAAGCAAGACGATAACGGGAAAAATATGAATCTTGGTACAAAAGACATTGTGGAGAGAGCTGACAGGCTCTATGAGAACTTAGCTCCCACGGATGAGGCTCGACCGGAGGACATGTGCAATAAGGAAATTGAAGAATTCAGTGACACTCCCGTCGAAACCGAACTCGAGGACGAAGACCAGACGAAAGTCGAAATCTCGACCTCCTCCGTACCCATCTCGGTCGAGATCGTGACCATCTCGACTGAGATTTCACAACAGAGAGTTGGATCTCGGCCCGAGATCATATCCATCTCGACCGAGATTCCTTTGCAGAAGGAAAATCTCGGCCTCATCTGTACCAATCTCGGCCGAGATTTCATCCAGTGCTGACCGAGATCTGCTAAAAGTCTTCTTGAAGTCTTTCATCCTACTCGCGTTGCACCCGAAAGATGAAGAGCAGTTCCAAAGGAACCTCCCAAGGTTAGATTGAAGCTTCTCCCTCATCAAAAGAAGCTATCATTCATGTACGGTGTAAACCACAAGGTTACTTTTCCATACCATCCTCAAGTTTTGGGAAGAGTGGAGATCTTCAACAAGGAAATGAAGAGAGTTCTCAATAAGAAACTTTATGGGTCTTGTGAAGAGTGGTTTCAAGGACTGGATGAGCAGTCCGAGATTTTTGAAGTGAGCTAAGACGACCACGGAATTGGGTCTGGCTAGAGACCTTAAACCAAGCGTTTCTCGTGAGGCAACCCGAAGTATTAATCTTTCTCTTTCTTGCTTTTGTTTTTCTTTTTGCTTTTTTTTTTTTGCGTTTCTGCGCGTTTTAGTGTTTTTTGTCTTTTCAGGTCTTATGTAATAAACGAAGATATGCTTGAAGGAGTCTGCACAACCGCTTATTCACATCACCACTTCCATATGGATGTGTTATATAACTGATTTTTACATCGTGAGTATTCTTTTTCACTTCTATTTATTCTTCACATTGAGGACAATGTGAGTTTTAAGTATGGGGTGGGATATTTGCAATCCTTTTAGCATGTTTCCTTTCATTGCATTGCATTTAGATAGTTTGAATTTCTAGTCACATGTTTCCTTTTAGCATGCATATATATATATAAAAAAATTGTGCTTCTAAGAATGACATAACCCCTATGATGATATTGTGTAAGTGAATTAGCCTTTGATATACTATTTTGAGCTCAATTTGATTTATGACATATATGGGATTTGAATACTTTGCTTAAATTTTATGTGATTTCTGAAAATTTCCTTGTCTAGTTGGATTAAGTTAGAATAGTTGAAGCTTCATATTAAGTTCTTATAAATTGCATAGGGATGATTCAAGCAATTCGACTTCATTCTTCTTCTATCTTTATCATGCTTAGCCCCTTAAACATGAAATCCATTGTCTCCTATCCAAGAATTAGGAATGTTTAGCTTGAAGGTGTGTGGAAAACATGTTGTGTTGTGAATTGTTTGAAGAAGTTTGAATGATGTGAAATGTGATGTGATGAGAAAAGCAAAACTTTTAGGGGATTGTTGGCTATGAAAGATGAGTAACTCGATACCATTCACATAGTTGGGTGTTTGTGCCTTGCCAAAGTCTGATTAGCTAAACGTCCTAACGAGTGATTTGGTATGTGCATCCGGTGTGAGGTACGTGAAGGAAACTGAGCACTAAGGTGTCGGCTACTGTGCACCAATACCTTTCACTCAAGAAAAAGAAAAAGAAAGAAAAGAAAGAGAAAAAGAAAATTTATGCAAGGGTGGTGGAATGTTGAGTTGAAAAGATGAAGTGTGTTGTTTCTTCTTCCCGGATTAGCACCACATGACCTAAAGAACATCATACCCTTATCACGTTTCTTGACCTTTTTTGTTGTTAAGTCCTTTTGATCTATGTATACATGTATGTGACTTTGTAGCCTTAAACTTGAATTTCTCATGATTATTAGGCAATAGTAGTATTGATGATGAATATGAAATACTTGTAAAGTATGATTATCCTTTTTATGCCTATTTCATTTGAATTAATTGAATTATATTTTTGGCTATGAAACTTGCACTATTGAGGGTGATCATAATTAGAAGCACTACACGTTTTTGTCTTTGTTTTGCATAGATAATTCATGTTATCTTATCTTAGATTTATTTTTTCCTTGAGGACAAGCAAATAGATGTCTACACACACTATTTATGCTTGTTTAGTTCTACTTTTCAAGAATAGATGTCTACACACAGTATTTGTGGCTTTGTAGGTGATTTGACACATTATGGAGCTAAAATGACGTATTTGAGGATCAAGCCTCGAAGTGGGTGCATTGGAGCGACCATACGTGCACAGACTAGGGCTAGGAATCAAGCTAAAGGCATAAAGGAACGACGAAGAGCCAATCTCTGCTGAGATTAGCAATCCCATACCGAGATGTACCAAATCTCGGCCGAGATCAGGAGGTATCAGACTGAGATCATGCACTTCGGTCGAGGTTGGGAGTCTCTATTGCAAAATTTCGGCCTCCATATCGGCCTTGAACACGGGTGACTTGACCGAGATTCCATGACGCTGAAGTACGAAGTCGAAATCTCGGCCCCGTCGTTGACTCATCTCGGTCGAGATGTCAACCGAGATTCTTCCCTGAGCATTATATTTTATTTACGGGTTGTTTCCTTTTGGGCTCAATGTCTTTTAGCTAGGTTTTGTGTATAAAAGGAAGTCTTGGATTCATTCCAAGGTGTGTTCGTTTTGTGCTGGGTTTTTACCAGTGTGTTGGGATTCGCCCAGAGTTAGCCCTAGAGGGGGGAGCCGTCTTCTACCCTGCCCTTCTTCTTCACCATTGTTCTTCGTAGTTTAGTTAGTTTAGATTAAAGTTCGAGACTTTTGTATTCAGAATTGTTTGGAGACATTGTTGGATTCAAGATTTCATTGAAGTTGAGTTCTTTCTCTCCCTTTCAGGTTCAATTTGTGTTTCTTAATTATTGATTTTGATATGATTGTTATTGGCTAGAACTTTGTGGTTCCAAGGCTGACAGGGATTTGTTTATGCCTTGGATTATGATGGATTAAATTGCGCTTAGAATTGGCTTTGAATAGCTTTGAATTCCTGATGGTTGACTTGGACTTGAATCTAGGTTAGAACCTTCTAAACTAGCAACCTAAGTTGGAATTGAGACTTACCCGGTGATATTCCTCTTAGATACATAAGTGATTAACCATAGGTAATAAAGGTGAAACCTTTATTGGTTTGAATGTGCCTGATTCCTCTCTAAGTTGGGTAATTCCTGAGGCTTACCCGGTAAAGGGTTATTTGATCCTTAGTTAGATAATCTGGTTTGTAGTGAATTTCCACCCTCTTTACCTTGAGACTTACCTGGTAATAGATAGTCAGGATTGAAACTAGATGATCTTGAAACTTACCCGGTAATAGACCATCAGCCTATAAACGTTCATCCTTGTTGCTTTTCTACCATATATCCCTGTGAGTCGTCTTGAGTCCTTATGCCATAAACAATGACC
Organism: Fagopyrum tataricum; assembly: GCA_002319775.1. Classification (NCBI taxonomy): domain Eukaryota; kingdom Viridiplantae; phylum Streptophyta; class Magnoliopsida; order Caryophyllales; family Polygonaceae; genus Fagopyrum; species Fagopyrum tataricum. The sequence goes on from CM008280.1 coordinate 26,711,937, forward strand.
TTGAACCCTTGGAATCCATTTTATTTCCTTTAATTTGATTACCTTTTCTTTTATTCACTTTTATAAAACTGTTTTTGATCGAAGGTGACATTCGATTGCGAATGCCAAAAACCTTTCCCAAAAATATTTGATTCTCTTTCCCTTATGTTTTCCAACCTCCTTCTTTATTCGAGATCTATTCTATCCTTAATCATTGTTGCAGATTAGACCACACAGTCCTTGTGTTCAACCCTGGAATACTTGTCCTACTTCATACGATCCATACAATGTGGGTTTGTTGCTATTTAGGGGAGTTATTTGTAGGTTTATAAATTTAAAACTATCCCTCTCTTGTTTTGTCAACCGTTGGGTTTCTGTCATTGTTGACACGGATTCTTAGGGTGCAAAATCAGCGAACAACTGGTTTTATGATCTCCATATTTACGATGAGTGAGTGGTTTTCCATCTAGGTTTTGTGGTGAAAATCCCAAAATTATGCTATATTAGTATTGCTTTTGTGTTTATTCATGATATGAAGGGAACCTAAGCATGATTAGTAGAATATAGGAGAGAATAAATATGGATTTATTATTCATTCATGATGGATTTATCTCAATGTTGGTGGTTTATACTTATTAGATATTGTATATATATGTCTCTTATTATTCTACCCTTGTATATATTTATCTTGTGTCGAATATCCTCTTTATTCTAGGATACAATCTTCATATATTAGGATAGTCTTCTTTGCTTCACTTGTATATATTAGTCATACGCTCGTCATAACAAACACAACTTTCACATTCTATTCTACTTTACATGGTATCGAGCAAATTTCTTTGATCCTAAAATCTCATGTTTTTCTGGCTTCTTTCTTCTTCTCGGCTATTTTTTTTATGTTCATAAATGGAGCCTATGTATGCCTTGTCTTCTACCTCTGATTACTATCTACATCCTTCTGAACATCCTAGTTTCTCTATTTGTCAGATTCTTTTTAAAGGAACCGATAACTTCTCTGAATGGAAATATCCATGAATCATGCGTTTTATGCTAAACGCAAGGATGGGTTTCTTGATGGATCTATTAAAAAACCCCGCAGATGATTCCTCTGAAGCAAAGTACTAGAAAGTGTCAATTCCATGCTAATTAGTTGGGTTTTAAATGCTATCGAACCAACTCTTCGCCCATCTATTCCTTCAAGATCTCCTGTCAAAGAACTATGGGATGATATTACAGAATGATTCTCTGTTGGTAATGGTCCACGTCTTCTTCATCTACGAGCCTCTCTTGCTCGTCGCACTCAAAATGGCAACTCTGTTTTGTCTACTTTAGTCGACTTCAAAAGATCTGGGAAGCCCTCGATTCTCAACTCGCGGGAGAATCATGTACATGCTCTTGTACTTGCGGCCACACCGTTAAATCTAAAGAAACTGAACGAGTCCATCAATTTTTGGTTGGACTCGATGATGCCTACAATACACTTCGATTTATTGTCATTGCTCGAGATCCTTTACCCTCGGTAAACAAGGTATACTCACTAAACTTTCAAGAAGAACAAGTTAAACTCATGTCTTCCGACATTACAAACAACTCCGGTTCTTTTGCTTTGGCTGCCCAACGTGGATCTCACAAATATTCTCGTTCCAAATCCCCTCTTTTTTGTACACACTGTGATTGACCTGGGCATGCTATTGCAACGTGTTTCAAAATCGTCGGGTATCCCGAGTGGTGGAACAATGTCCGTGGGGTAAGTGATCCACGTACTAGCGCACCACTTGCCATCTCTACCACTGCTCCACCATCTGATCATGGACGGCCTCCTTCATCTAATCACCGTCCTCCATCTACTGGTTCGGGATATAGCTCTCATCGTGGATCTACACAAGATGGAAACCGACGATCTACAAACGACAATCATGGCACCGGCGTTTCAAAAGTTGTAGTTTCTCATGCAAATCATGCTCCACCTTTTGTTGTGTCCTCTACGGATCGTCAACAGCTTGGTCCTACAATTTCCGATGCCCAATGGTCGTCGCAATACACAATGTTCCAAAACTATCCCACCCCTGGTTCTAGCGATACATACGCAAGTATCATTTTTAACCCTTGGATTCTAGATAGTGGCGCTTCGTTCCACATGGATGGATCTAAGGTATTCTTATCTCATATTCATCAAGTTTATTCATGCAATATCAAGCTTCCTGATGGTTCAGTTACAATTGCTAAATACGCAGGATCTGTTAAGATATCCTCTAATTTTGTTTTAAATAATGTTTTATTTGTTCCAGGATTAACTTGTAACTTAATCTCTACTAATGCTTTTACATCTGAATATTCTTGCAGTATAAATTTTATTAAAAAACTTTTCATTTTTCAGGACCACATTACAAGGACGTTGATTGGATGAGGGTGATAGCCGAGACGTTGTATACTGGTTGCGATGGGTCCAATCCTCACGGGCTTCTTGCTTATCGATCTTATTCACGATCTACTTGGGTGTATTTAATGAAATTTAAATCCGAAGCCCAACAACATATTAAAATTTTTTGTGCCATGACTCAAACTCAATTTTCTAAAACCATAAAATGTATTCGCAGCGATAATGGCGCCGAATTCTTAGCCTTACGTTCTGTTCTTCGTGAATCCGGCATTTTGTTTGAATTCTCTTGTGTTGCAACGCCTCAACAAAATGGTCGTGTCGAAAGAAAACACCGACACATTTTAAATGTTGCTAGGTCTTTATTATTTGAAGCTAATTTACCTGTCTCTTTTTGGGGTGAAGTTGTATTAACGGCGAGTTTTTTAATTAATCAAACTCCCTCGAATCTTTTAAAAGGAAAAACCCCACTTCATCTTTTATTTAATAAACCGCTAAATTACTCTATTTTACGTACTTTCGACAATTTATGTTACTCTACTATTATACCAAAAGCCTCAAATAAATTTTAGCCTAAAAGTAAAAAATGTATATTTATTGGATATCCTCCTCCTCAAAAAGGATGGAAGGTTTTTGATATCTTAACTAAAAAGATTTATATTTCTCGCGATGTAATATTTTACGAAAATATCTTTCCTTCAAAAATATCTCTGATTTTCCATCAAATCTTCATCCTAGTCACCATAATCCTTTATTTTCAAATTCTCAACTGCCACCATATTTTGATGATTCTCAAACCCACGATCTTTTCCTGCCACCTATTCCAATTCACATTTCTCCCACCAATCTAGTCCATCCACGTCATCTAGCCCCAATTCTCCTCACCTCCCTCCTACTTATTTTCCTTCTAACCCTTCTCTCTCCTATTTCTTCCGCTCTCTCTCCTTCTTCCTCTAGCCCTATTTCCAATTCATTAGATGCGTCTCTTCTTGCTTTCACTACCAATAACCCCAATCTATCTTCCTCTCCTTCTACTTCTAACTCTAACTCTCCTGACACACCTTCATCCAACCCTACGCCTTCACATGTGCCCGTTAGACGCAACTCCCGTATACCTCGCCCTTCTACTCGATTAACCGATTACCATTGCAACGCCATCCATCGTCTCCCTCACTCTGTCCAGTCTTCAACCTCTTCTCCAGGTATTATCTATCCTATTGAAAATTTTGTGTCTTATGCTAAACTAACTCCATCCTATAAGTGCTTTGTTAATGTAGTTCAAAACTCATCCGAACCTCGCTCAATTCGCGAAGCCTTGGCTGACCCTAAATGGAATCTCTCCATGCAAGAAGAACTAGATGCTCTTACACGTAATCATACTTGGGATGTTACAGATTTACCGCCCAACAAGACCGCTTTTGGCTCTAAATGGGTATTTAGAATTAAACATAAATTTGATAGTTCAATCGAGCATTATAAAGCTCGTTTAGTAGCTTTGGGTAACCGTCAAATTGACGGTATTGATTTCCATGACACATTCGCACCAGTTGCTAAACTTGTTTCTGTCAAAGTTTTCTTAGCAATTGCATTCATAAAGAAATGGGATTTACATCAAATGGATGTACATAACGCATTTCTACATGGTGATCTCCATGAAGAGGTGTTCATGACTTTTCCTCCCGGATTTGCTCCATCGGGTTCCAAACAGATTTGTCGTCTTCGGAAATCCTTGTATGGCCTTCGTTAGGCACCAAGAAATTGGTTTGCAAAACTTACAGCTGCTCTTAAACGGTTTGGTTTCACACAATCTTACTCTGACTATTCTCTCTTTAGTTTTATTCGATCTAACGTTACTCTTCATGTACTCGTTTATGTCGATGATCTCATCATTGTTGTTGATGATCCGATTTTTATTTCTCGTTTTAAATCATATTTACATGGTTATTTTCATATGAAGGATCTCAGAAGTCTAAAATATTTTTTTAGGTCTTGAGATTTCCCGTACTACAGTGGGTATGTATCTCTCACAACGACAATATGTACTTGATCTACTGAGCGAGACTGGTTCATTAGCCTCTAAGCCTGCCACTTTCCCTATGGAGCAAAATCATCGGTTATCATCTGATTCCAGTCTACTGTTCGAACAGCCGGATCGTTATCATCGATTGATTCGTAAGTTGATATATCTCACTACTACTCGACCTGATCTAAGTTTTGTTGTCCATCTTCTCTCGCAGTTTGTCACTGCTCCCACAACAAACCAGTGGTTGGCTGTTCTACGGGTCCTACATCATCTGAAGTATTCTCCAGGTCAAGGGTTGCTCTTCTCCAGCAACTCAACGCCTTCTGCGATGCAGACTATGTCACTTGTCCAATAACTAGGCGCTCTACCACAAGATTCTTCATCATGCTTGGACATTCTCCTATCTCTTGGAAGACAAAGAAGCAGAATACCGTGTCTCGCTCGTCAACAGAATCAGAATACCGCTCCATGGCCACTGCCTCGTGTGAAATCATTTGGCTAACGGCATTACTTTGCTCTTTCAGCATTACTCTCCCTTGTCTAAGCAACTTATGGTGCGACAATCAAGCTGCCATCTATATTGCATCTAAGCCGGTCTTTCATGAGCGGACAAAGCACATTGAAGTGGATTGTCACATTGTCCGTGATCTCGTTCAATCCGGCCGCCTCCTCACTCATCACATTAGCTCCTCCTCTCAACTTGCGGATATGTTCACAAAAGCTCTCGGACACCACCAGTTTCACACTTTACGTTCCAAGTTGGGTGTGCAAAATCTACACGCTCCAACTTGAGGGGGACTATTAGATATTGTATATATGTCTCTTATTATTCTAGCCTTGTATATATTTATCTTGTGCTGAGTATCCTCTTTATTCTAGGATACAATCTTCATATATTAGGATAGTCTTCTTTGCTGCACTTGTATATATTAGCCTTATGCTCGTCATAATAAACACAGCTTTCACATTATATTCTACTTTACAATACTTGCACTAGCTTAAATCTATCTTTTTAAAGCATTGTATTCTTCCATGCATGAATGATTGATGTCTAGATTAATCATCCAAGTTGACACTTACAAGGTAATATGAGGATATATGATTATGCAATGTTTAAATACTTATGATGCTAGAGTAGAATTGATTGGGGCCGAAAGGATGATTGAGCCTACTAGTGATGTTTTATCAAAATTGTGTTGATACTAGATAATGTATGTAAATAGCAAACATCATGTGATGCTTATGTTGTCTAGTATGATCATGATTGTAACTAATCTTAATCAATTAAGTTGAGGCTTGACCATTACATAACTTGATTGACTCCAAGCTATCCTATGAGCTTCAAAAGAGGATTATGATGCTCAGACGAAACTCACCTAATTACATGCACTTTATTTTCTTCAATGATTGAATATTACTTCTCAAGCATGCTACTAGCTATGGTTTGGGAGGATTAGCCCCAAACCTTGTGTTTTCTCATACATTTAGTACTTGTTTATTATTTGCTTTTGGTTACTCATATCACCCAAAGATTTAATCCATTGATCACTCTTTTTTCCTTTTCTCTTACACACTTGAACTCGCTTTGAACTTGATCTCAATCAAACTATATATTATCTCTTGGGATTTTGACTTTGATGAAAACATCATGTACTTACATTGACAATGATCATATACTTACGGTAATATGTGAGTGTCTACCAAACTCACATCATATTTCCGTTCACCAAATAATTGCCTCATTCCTCAATAAAGACGTAATATTGAAGACTTTGTTCAAATACGATGACGAAGGTCTGGTGTCACTCTTTTGATGAAACAAACTCTTGGACACTTTGGATGATAACATGGTCTTTGGTTGAGTGTTCCAAGCTCTCTTTACAACTTGTTGAAAAATGTAGAGTTAAAAATATGAAATTGTGAACTTGATTTGAATGGTATGCCGACCAATCAATATAATTTTTGAAGGTTTCAAAGATCTCTTTACAACTTGCATTTTGATGATGTATAAGCTCTCTTTTAATTACACCAACTTGGTGATATTGGTTGCAAGATGGTAGGTTTCCCATAAAAAACATAGACGCCACCTACTTCACCCGCAACTTGCTACAATGTCTCAACAATAAATTATATAAATAATGAATACATACTTACAAAACTTCAACATTTGTTAATCAATGAACAACCAGAAGAGACCGATCGGAACTCTATAGTATTCGGCCTGACTTGATACAATGCCGACGACCGTCGCGGTTGTTTCTCACCTATGGAGGATGCCAAATATCTAAATTACAAATAAACACTAGATCAGAAAACTAATGGGTGATAAACCTTATTTATAAGGAGAAAACTATACCATATCCTTTTAGGGCTTGGTCAATTTTTCAACTAACATTATCTCTAAAGAAAAAAATATAGGAAAAAGAGAGAAATGTTAAAACTTACAATTGGATAGGGAAAAAATAGTCTAAAACAAAAAGGAATAAGGGGAAAGAAAGATAAGATAAAATTTGATGTGTTCGCAAAGATATGATATCTATTGGCTTGGCCAATGACGTCGGTCGTCTCCATCACGTGCAACCGCGGTCAGTCACTCATGTCTAACCCAATCTCAGTTTTTCTAGACTGTAGTACAACAGACTTTCATGTTGTTGTGTTTGGAACTAGAAAAGTCGTGAGTACTTTTTTTGAAAGTATCTCGAAACTCTACAAATTTGTGGTTAATATAAAAGTCAAATTTTGAAGGGAAGATGGTGAAAAACTGAGATTTTTACAAACATGATGAACTTGTTGACTTGGTTTCAGAGCTCTTAGGTCTCAATTGATCAGGTCTTCACTGAAATCTCTTCGATCAAAGGGAGAACTTAGCCTCGATCAGTGATGTCAGCTGACTCGATCATGTGCAAAATCTCATTGTGTGGATAAGTCGATCATAAAGAAAACTTGGGTTGATTTAGGGATTCCTCCAAATTAGCTCCAAAAGTGCTCTATATGACCTTGTAACACCTATAATTAATTAAAGCACGAGCAGAAAACTGAATTCGCAAAAACTAATGGATTCAAGCCCAATATTAGGCAAATTTAAACTATATGAAAATAATATGGATAAAAATGATGGTGGAATGAAGCACCCTTAATTGGTTAAAACAAAGAAATTTTAAAAAGAACTAAGATTAATATTGATCGTCTTTGGTATAATTTCCGTTTACTAAATAATTGTCTCATTCCTCAAGAAAGACACAACAAGGAATGCTCTGTTCAAATAAGATGATGAAGGCCTTGTGTTATTCTTATGACGAAACCTCTTGGATACCTTTGAATGATAACATGGTCTTTTGGTTGAGTGTTCCGAGCTCTCTGTACAACTTGTTGAACTATGCAGATTTAAAATATTAATTCGAGAACTTGACTTGAATGGTATACCGGCCCAATCAGTATAATTTTCGATGATGTTAAAAATCTCTTTTGTTTTCACCAACTTGGTAATTTAGAAATTGCCAAAAGTAGGTGTAAACCAACCATAAAATGGACCTGTCCACAAATAGAAATAACTCACAAGAACCAACACATGAATTCAAAACTTAAGCAATGGCAGTGAAGTTAGGATACTTGAAAGATGGTGGGTTTTTTCTTTTTAAATTTATTTATTTACTTTTGAAGGGAGATGGACAGATGGTGGGTTTATTTAAAACTATGATGTCCCAAAAAACAATGCAGTAAATTTACGTAATCAGTTTAACAAATTGTTTGCTTGTTCAGATGGGTTACATCCAATAAGTCTAAGACTCTAGATTGTGACTCTGAAGCGACCTTAGTACATGCCACGAAGAAACGCGATTTTTATTTTAGGAAAATTTCTCGTGGTGTACATGAGGAATTGTAAATTTTATTTGATAACCGATTATTTTTAAAAAATTTTATGGTGTACACAAGACTTTATTTAACTAATATTCATGATCATTCACTCATTTTCCATCCAATAACGTTAAGTTATTGAATTAAGTTTAAATTAGTTAAAATAAATTAAGCCAAAACTTTTTTTTAAAAATAAATAAAATTTATTTAATCTAGTTAATTTGAGTTTTATTAAAGATTTTAAATTGGACTATGCAAACTTTTTCAACAACATTAAGGAGATAATAATAAGTAACTTAATTCAAATAGTTATAAAGGTCAACAAATAAAATAATAAAAAGTGTATATTACCTTGATAAAAAAATATTTTAATCATAATTTATTAGCCATCAAATATGCTAGAAATTTAAATGTATAAAATATCATCTAGAAAGTGCAACGTTTTCTAGCAAAATTATACATATATTTATTTATTGTTGAATGTATTATTTTATTTATTGATCAATTATTTAAATTAAATTACTTATTAATTATCTTCTCAATGTTATAAAATATTTGCATGGTTCAATTTAAAATTTTCACTAAAATTCCATTAATTAAATTAAATAACTTTAATTTATTTTTAAAATAAAATTATTTTAAATAAAATTATTTTTTAGCTTTATTTATTAAAACTAATTTAAACTTAATTCTATAACCCTTTAATGAAAAATTGGAAGGAAAATAGGTAAAGGATCATTGAGACTATTTAAATAAAAATTTATGGACACCACAAGAAATTTTAAAACTAATTAATTATCAAATAAAAATTATAAGCAATGAGAAATTTCCCTCTATTTTATAAAACCTCTACTTTCAGTCAATTGCAATGGATAAGTTCGTGATAAAACAAATCAATAATTTCACTAGTTAAAATCATCTATTTATATAATTTGGACTAAGCTCTTTTCACAATACAATAATAACCTTGATTAACTTGCCCTGATACTTAGGTTTGTTGTCTTCGGGGCAAAAATATTTCCGGGTATCATTTGTTAACATTTAATAATTTAAATTAATGTCATATTTAATTTCTTGGGGTTGGAATCCGGCTCTTCCACGTCGATTTTATTATATGTAAAAATATGAAGAAAAATAAAATATTAGACATACAATCGAATTAGCAATTCGATATGAACAAATTAGGTATTAAAATTTAAAATAATGGGATAAACTACGTACAATTTTATTCGCGGTCGTCACTCCAAGTAGGATGACAATCTCATCCGCAATCAGTGATTACCCGAAAATTCAAATTACTCGAATGGTCGAAAACTTGATAAATGTAGTTGGAATGCGGGTGATGGTTGATCGGTTGATGGTCTGGTTACGGTTTAGGATTAGATTATTAAAAACCATCACCCGAGATATCACCCAACCCGACATTCACCCGATGTTCACTCGAACTTTAATTAAATTAAGATAAGATAAAATACAATAAAATAAAATAAACCTATAATTTTTACAAAGCTAAGATTATAACTTCCTAAGTCTTTAGTTTACTCAAGTTAAGCAGGAACACTCCCACTTCCAGCCTTCCACGCCTGCGGTCCATACTTCCAAAGAGTAAACCCTAAGTTGCAAACTCGCAGGCTACACAGCCCACGCTTCCACGCCTCCACATTCTTGAGCCCTTTATGTTGTTGAATGCCGAGTTGTTGAGTTGCTGCGAGATGTTGAGTGTTGCGGAATTGTTGAGTTATTGAGTTGTTGAGAGTTGTTGAGTTATTGTTTGGTTTGCTGAATGTTGTTCGCTAAATGTGGAATTGTTATTTGTTGATGCAAATTTTTTTTTACCATTGTTACGAGTTATTAAATTGTTGTATACGTCTCGTTTAACAATCATAGTTGTTTTTATTTATTTATTCATGACTATCATAACTACGTTTTGGAAAAAAATTCAGAAGTGAGTAATTACAATTTACAAACTTAATTCGCCGGTTGAACCCAGGAAAAAAAACCCGACCCACCCGATCAACCGTGGTTATGGTTTAGGGTGAACGGAAGCTTGGGTGGGTGATTGTCCGGGTGAACGGTTTTGCAGTACGGTTCGATTGATGGAAGTGATACAACCATCCATCACCCGAACCATTTACATCTCCAACTCCGAGTCAATTTACACAGAGTTTAAGTAGAAATATATTTAACAACATTGAAATATAAGGAAAGATTACAATAAATAACCATGGAAGAAAAAAGAGTGATGAAGGCACGTCGTTACCAATCTAGATTTATTGTGCTGTATTTTTTCAGATCTAAAAAGTATAAGCAATAAATCTCATTTGCCTTAACAAACTTTCTGTTTATCGCTTTCTGCTGACTGCATCATCATCCTACTTTCTCATAAAGATCACCTCTGCTTTCGGGTTGTCTATGTTGTATTTTGTGTAATTCTTTTTCTTTTATTGTGGCTCTTCATGACGGTTAGTCCGTCTGCCGATTTTTTTCGGCCTTTCAATCCACTAGACGGCGTATCGTCGAGTGGTTTCGAACCGCTTTCCTTTTTTAAAAAATAAATAAAGCCTTTAAATCTAAATTTATTTTCAAACACAGATTACTTTCTTTTTGGTTGCCCAAAAATATGTGGGCCTTGACTGCAACTCACAAAACCCAACACCAAGACCGGCCCTGTTAACTTGTAAGCATAAGAAATCAACAAACTGACGGTACACACTGAGTTTGGATCACCAGGTACCTTTACGGCTTTACACATTGTCTTTCCTGTTGCATTTTTTATTATTGGCTAATTTTAATTTACTAATCTTAAATAAATCCAGTAAAATATAATAACAAATCGACATCAAATCTCAACTTCACTTTTATTACTCTTTTTTGAAAAAATAAAAAATGAATTTATAATACACATGTTATCATTATTTATTTAGAAACTTATTTGAAGGACTAGATTTTTCTGTTAGACTAATTAACTTAATTTATTTTGTAGACTAATCCAAATTATTTTTCGAGAACGAATACCTAATATTTGATTATATTTATTAAAAAAGTATGATCTATTTAAAATTTAAATTCATAGTATAATTTTAATTTTTTTCATAGATTAACTAAGTTAATTCCCAAATTATATTAAGTAAAAACTAACTGTCAAAACTTATTCAATGTTATAACATATATTATATTTCCTTTGCTCGTGATATGTCCAACAAAAAATTGATTTTAAAAAAAATCCTGATTTTTCTTTTTTCCCTGAAGTTTGAAATCGATAAAATTGTATTATGACTTTAAAACTTAAAATTAAAATAAATTATTATTCTTAATAATTTGATATATTATGAAACAAACTTCTAAATATATAAATGTTAACATGTGTATTATAAATGCATTTTCTTTGTCCAAAAAAATAAAAGGAAAGTTGAGATTTGGCGATTTGTTTATATTTGATTGGATTTGTTTAAGGCTAGTAATTTAAAATCAACCAGTCACAGAAATACAATAGAGAAGGTAATAGGTAAAAGTAACAGGAGATCCGAACCTCGTACATACCACTTTTAATCTGTGTATTAACTTGTAATCATAAGAAATTAACAAACTGACAGGTACATACCGCTTTTAATCTACGGTGTTTGGTCGATACGGTTTAGTTGGGTAATTAGGTCATTGATTACTGGTAGTTTGTCATTTTCTAACTCTAGTAGAGAACTCTTTCCCATTATTTTTTAAAATTATAATAACATATATAAATTAGAATACATAAAACGTCACACCCAAATTTAAATACTTAAACTTTAATATCGAAAACGTAATACCTACATTATTATACATGCAAATCAATACATGAAGTTGTTGGGAATCATTCTTTTGTGGTTTGAACTAATTGTAATAGAATTTGATTAGTTTTAATACCCTATAGGGTAATAAAGTAGGAGGAAGGAAATACATTTTGCATGAAACCAACCGGATAATTCCATGAACAAGCTACATATATAGACTAGATTCATTTTCATTCCGTTTCCGTTTTCGGAGTTACAACCAAACGGAGGATAAATGTAATACAAAATCTAATACCTAATATAATTTAATATCCTAGTTTTAATGCCCAAATATCTAAAATCTATAGGCATAGACCATAGTTCATCCACCTATTATATTATCCTGAACTTCATCGTAATCATCATCACCCTAATGTGATTCCATAAGAGCATATAGAAATAAGCTTCTTAGATACATAAATTATTATTATTTTTATATATGATATTATTTTTTAAACTAAAATTATCTCTAAGGAAAATAAAATGACAATAGTCTAACCTACTTCTTTACACGTAAAATTATATGTAAGGAAAGATATGGAGAAAATAAGATAAATTAAATCATTAATATATATAGGATATCGATCGTCTTTTGTATAATTTCCGTACCCTCTAAATAATATCCTTACTCCTCAAGAAAGATGCAACAAGGAAGACATTGTTAAAATATGACGATGAAAGTCTTGTGTCACTCTTATGATGAAACCTCTTGGACAATTGAATGATAACAAGGCGCTTTGGTCGAGTACTGTTCCAAGCTCCCTTTTGTTCAACCATGTAGAGTTAAAATATTAATTTTTGAAGGTGTGATGATGTTAAAGTGCTCGTTTGTTTTCACCCAAATTGTTGATTTAGAAATTGTGACAAGTGGGTGTAAACCATCTATAAATGGGTAGGTATGGGCCCGGTTTGGTTCAAACCGCCGAACCGGCGGTTTTCAAACCGGCTCAAACCGCCGGTTTGCCAAACCGGCGGTTTAGGTTTGGCCGGTTTAGGTTTTTGCCGGTTCAAGGTTTAGGTTTAGGTTTGTAAAAATAAAAAACCTAAATCGACGGTTGATATTTAATAGGTTTTTTTATTTTATTTTAAAAAAAAACTTTAAAACCGACGGTTTCAACCGACGGTTTGGTCGGTTAAACCGTCGGTTTTCAGTTTTTTAAATTATTTATAAAAAAAAAATCATTCCGACGGTTTGTGGTACAACCGTCGGTTTAAACCGACGGTTTGCTTCTGGCCGGTTTTTCACTTTTTTTTTTTTAATAAACCGTAGCTAAACCAGAAAAACCGTCGGTTTGCCGGTTTAGCAAACCGGCGGTTTAGGTTAACCTAAACCGCCGGTTTTCACACCTAAACTGGTGGTTTAGGTTTGCAACCCACCTACTTCACCCATGTCTTCTATGCCTTTGCAAACCTTAAAGACAATCAAGTGTTCATCCCTTCCGAAGAAGAAAATCAAGTCTCCCAATTCACAGACGTCCTCAAGACCAAAAAACCGACTATAAAAACAATCCTCTCCATAGGTGGCTATGGCGGAGACGAGCTTAAGGACACATTCGCTGCTATGGCTGCCAACCCTCGCTCTCGCAAAACGTTCATTCTCTCCTCCATCAACGTAGCCAAAGCCTACTCCTTCGACGGCCTTGATCTCGACTACGAGCATCCTCGGACCCAATCCGATATGGCAAATCTCGGGATATTGTTCACGGAATGGAGAACAGAAATCAACGCCAAAAATCCTCATCTACTCCTTACAGCCGCCATCCGCTACAAGAGCGTTAATTGGCTACGACCAAGTTCCATATCCAGCACAAGCCATAAAGAATAACCTCGACTGGATCAACGTCATGGCTTATGACTTTAGGGCTCCGAATTGGGCCGATCCTCCGAACACCACTGGGGCTACTGCGGTGCTGAGGGACCCCATTACACACGTCAGCGGCAGCGATGGTGTCGATTCTTGGATTGCGGCTGGGGTTCCTCCGGCAAAGATTGTCCTTGGCATTCCGTTCTTTGTGTACGCTTGGAAGTTGGCGAACCCATCCAACAATGGATACGGAGCCCCTACGAGAGGGCCGCCGCCGATTAATCCTAGCAATGGTGGGTATGTCAAGTACAGTGAAATCGTTAACTTCCTGAACGCAAATAGGAACGCGCACACGGTGTATAACAGACAAATGGTGGGGGTGTATAGCTATTTCAACACCACGTGGATCAGCTATGATAATAAAGAAGCTGTTGCTGATAAGGTGAAATATGTTCATGACAAAGGGCTGTTGGGTTATTTTGTTTGGGAAATTGGGAGCGACTATAACTTTGCTCTTGCTGCCGCTGCTGCTGGCGTTGTAGTTTGAATGTCTGAAAGCTCGATCACTGATGACCGACGGTTCCTTGCCTTGCTGCTAATAAAATCTCTCGACTACTATCGATGAGTGCGTAACGTACCTTCAACATGTGTGCTATTTTTCTTTTACTTTTCTTTTTTCAGAAAGTGTACTGTTTTCTTCCTCTTGCTATTTATATGTATGCATTTGCATTTGTTGTTTGTTTCATTTCTGTAATTGTTATCAGCAAGGCTTTATTACGAACGACCAAAAGTCCTCTCATCACTGTAAGATTTTCTCGTAAATTGTGTGTTCTCTAATTGTCTCTTTTTTTTTGGTTTTTGACTATATAAAGGTAAGAAATTAGGCATGGTCACCATCTATTTGTTGATCATCCTATGGCATCCTTACGGATGAGGACTTCTACTTCTTTCGAGATCACTCCTCCAGCTGCAGAGCTGTCATGGCCTAGTGTTGCGAGTCTATCTGCAACGCCGTTGACTTCCCTGAATATGTGATTGACTTGTACCTGCATGAAACTAGACAGGATAAGAGATGTGTCACTGATAATAAGATCCATCTCCCACGGGGGCTTCCAAATCTTTTTGATTGAGTTGATAATTGTTAGATTATCTCCTTCGATTTCAATATTTTGTATTCCTAATTCTTTTGCTTTTAGGAGGCCGTTTCTCAAGGCGTACGCTTCCGTGAGTAAGACGGATGTTTGCCCACATTGTCCATAATTGAATGTTATTGTTGTTGCGTTGTGGTCTCTTATGATGTATATATCCAAAAGCACAACTATTGTCGCTTCTTTTTGAACCATCAAAATTAAGTTTAACACTTCCATTTATTGGTGGAGACCAATGTATTCTCCTAGTTTTCCTCTTTTGTGTTGTGTTTGTTCTATTGGCAAGTACTTTGGCATTTGAGTTGTTCCATTCTTGAATTTGGTTGGTCACTATTTGTTTGACGTTAGTTATCGATTTGTTACTTAAGATATTTTTGTTCCTCATGTACCAGACATTCCACCATGTGACAGTTAGGTTAATTAGCGTGTTGTCATCAAGTTTTCCTCGTATAAGAGACATCATTTCCGGTAGTTTTCTATTAGGTGTATCTATGCTTTTTAGGTGGTTTCGTGTTCTAATATATGTTATATTGCTGATAGTGTATGGACATTTGATGAATACGTATTTCGCACTTTCGTATGGGTGCTGGCAAAGGACACATTGCATGGGTATTGGAACTTTTTGTTTTTCAAGGTTTTCCTTTGTAGGCAATCCATCTATAGATAATTTCCATACAAAATTTTTAATTTTAGGCATGATATTCAGGTTCCAAATCCATGTGTTGTCATGTTGGGTAACTCCTTCCGATTTGTGTAAGAGTTGTAGTGTTGTTTTTGTAGAGTACCAACCATCTTTGCTAGGGGCCCAATACAATCTAT
Organism: Fagopyrum tataricum; assembly: GCA_002319775.1. Classification (NCBI taxonomy): domain Eukaryota; kingdom Viridiplantae; phylum Streptophyta; class Magnoliopsida; order Caryophyllales; family Polygonaceae; genus Fagopyrum; species Fagopyrum tataricum. Next base: position 26,727,748 of record CM008280.1, read on the forward strand.
CTCGAATATTGCAGGTTGGTAACGGGTGATTCAGGACTTTGTTGGCAATAGTTTGTGAAGTCAATAATTCAATTAGGCTCACAATTTTTCAATTATCCCATTTGTTATTCGTAATTAGGGTGCTTACTGTTTCTTCTATGTTTGTTATTAGGTCTTTGTTTGTCACGTACTTTTTCAGTGGATGATCATCAATCCAAGGGTCTTTCCATAGTTTAATTGTTTGTCCATCTCCTACATTCCATTTAAGCCCCTTTTCAAATTCTGGTCTTAAGTTCATTAGTCTCCTCCATTGCCATGATGTATTCTTTCCAATTTTGTAGCACCACAAGCGGTTTCCTTTTAAGTATTTTTCTTCAATAATCTTGACCCAAATATTATCTGGTTCAGCCATAATTTTTCAGAGGAGTTTCATTTGAAGTGTTTTATTCATGTCCTCTGTTTTCCTTATACCAACCCCCCATGCTTCCCTTGGTTTGCAAATCTTATCCCAACTTACTAATGGGTAGAAATTTGGTCCTTTGTTCCAGAAAAATTGCCTATTGATTTGGTCTAATTCTTTATGGATGGATGCCGGGAGCATAAAGCTTTGCATTATATAATTGGGTTTTGCATTCAGATTTGCGTTGATCAAAACCGTTCTTCCTTCTTGAGAAAGGGATGCCGCTTTCCATTTGGTTAATTGTTGCCTAGATCTAGCAATAATATCTTCAAACATGGATTTGTTCACCTGTCCATTAATGATTGGACATCCTAGGTATTTTTCTAGGCAAGTGCTCGGAGAGATACCCGTGTTTTGTTGAAGCATCCTTTTGGTCGAGTTATCTACATTTTCCGAGGTTGGAAAGTTGATTTATGGTAGTTTACTTTTTGTCCAGATATTTGACAATATTTTGATAGAACTTCGATTACTTGATTGCACGATGTAGTTGTTGCTTTTGCAAATATTATTATGTCATCCGCAAAGGCAAGAAATGGTATGATCGTACCAGCTCTTGAGATTGGGAAACCTATGTTTTTCTTGTTTTCATTGCTAGCTTTCTGGATATTTCTGGCCAAGACCTCAGCTACTAGATTGAATAATAGCGGGAATAGTGGGTCCCCTTGACGAAGACCACGTTCCGGACGTAATATCCTAGTCGGGTTATCGTTAATCAATTATCTAATTGTCTTTTTGTTTCAACCAACTTTTGATCAAAACTTAACTAAAATAACAACGTCAAAAGAAGCACCAGTTCAACCTCTTAATACCGAGAAAAAGAAAAAAAAAAGTTTATAATCCAAAAAGAACAACAAGGATTGAGGAACACATAAAATCATTTTTAATTTAAGAAAGAATAGCTTTTATCATTTTCTTTTTTCTAAAGGATTGCTTTTATCGTTTTCTTTTACTTTTGTTAATATCCTCAATAACTGTTTTATTTAAACCTAAGTTAATGATGAGGTTTAAAACGTGGTCATAAATAATATAATACCAGTAATAGTAAGACAGATAAATATAGTTTGTATCATTTCATTCAATATATATCAATGATCGAAATCGAGAGTTACAGAAACTATAATCCTATAATAATAAAAGTAATTCAAAATCTAAATCACCACAACGTGACAATTATGCATATCAAATCTTAATTATCATGTGCACGATTGCACGTATATGGTGCAAGTAAGTTACAAATGCACGACTGACTTTCTTATTTTTGTTGGATAATTAAGCACGGTCTAATCTATTGTATACACAAGTAAAAGAAAATTGAATGTCATGATACAGTTACTTTTGTCAATCGTGCATAGAGTATAAATATAATATACTCAAACACTAACCTTTTTCCAATCGTGCATAGAGAATACATGTAATATACTCAATCGTGCTTCTTCTTTTTTTCCCCTTTTTTTTTCTTTTTTTTTACTTGCGTAGCATAATAATTGATTGTGTTATTATGTAGTTAGTAAATCATATTTTTTGTTGTCTGATTTAACGTATATTTTTTTATTCGTGTCATAGTATGTGCATATGTTAATTTGTTTATAACTAAGTAACCATGAATGAACATACTCGTGCATAGATTTATTCGGGTCATAGTATGTGCATATGTTAGTTTTTTTTTATAACAACCATGAATGAACATACTCGTGCATAGGTTTATCCAGACGACGGAAATTGATAGATGTGTTCAATTAACACGAGTACGTTGCTATTTAGGTATGTCATGTAGATTTAATTATGGAAATTGATTAATCATTTCTTACTAGGTAATCGAAAAATTATTATCCATAAATATTAATGTACCATAACCGTGTAATTTATTTAATTCTATGACCGAGATGTGTTTTCAATTTTTACCGTAAAACATGTTTTTTGCCGGATCATATATATATATATATATTGTAACACCCCAAATCCGTAGGACTCGAGGTGCTACTGGGCTAGGATCTCACAATGGATCCTGACTCTAGCCTGACAACAAGTTCACTGAATCTTACAACAAGGCACCGATATATTAAATACAAAACGTAAAACTGATATATTAATCTCAAAAGGTAATACATAAGTACCGCTGAGGACAAAAGAAACATATATCCGTACATCAAATATCCCATATCCCATGATAATAATCCCAGTGTATGGAGCCCTCAGCGGATCACCCTCTCTGGATCACTCTGCAGTTCTCCTAACCTGCAAAGATCTACAACACGGTATGAAACCATTAGCTAACCATACACATATAAAGAATGAGCATAAACACAATCACATATCAGAAAAACTAAACACTTCAACATGATATCACACATTTACCCGGTTCATTATCTTTATATAAATGGTCCAACACACGAATCGTATATATATAAATATCAATATGAACATATGTGACACGAGGAATATAACCCTCGCCTCTCGGGGAGGTTGTCAGCTGGAGTGGTGATCTGGTCACACTTCCCGTGTACCCTATGGGAGTGGAGCAAGTGCCCGTCCCACTTCCATATCTGGCTTGTCCGCAGAGAACCTCCCTGTCTCCACGCGGGATGACAGGGCAAAGCTGTCACAGCCCTACAATGGGCAGTCACTATACCATAGGTCGGTAAACATCATAGCACGTACTATCAAGCATAAACATACACCACTCATGCAACATCCAATATAGAGATGGCAGCTAAGTAAGTCCTATGGACTTACCTCAGTCTCGGAAGTAATCCCAACTATGATAAACTCTCAGATATGTCCACTCCAATCTGGAGGACAACACGGCCTATACAAGGCATACATATATACATATCAATCTACTATCACACAAATGGGTCACACCTAGACCCAAGGGATCCATAGGGATCATATCCAACTCGTAAACCTCAAGGCCGTAACCGGCATAAACAGTTCCGTACTCAATCTCATTCTAACCTCATACTCGTACCTAGCATGCTACTACCGCTCATACTAGGAAAGGAAAGGATCTACCTAGCTCTAGGTAGAACCGGGACACAACGCACCTGCGTGACAAAGGGGACGCAGGGGCGAAAGGCAAGCAGCCGTGGGCGCGGTGGAACGTAGCCGCGGGGGCGGTGACAAGGCCGTTGGCGGACGCAGGCACGCCGTTGGCACGGCGTGGGCGCGGCGGCGTAGGTGCCGCGGGGGCGGCAACAACGCAGAACAAGATCTCGCAATTCTTCTTCGGCTCTTCACGTGATCAAATCACGTCTTTACCATTCCAAAACCACACACCACATGCACATACACATACCAACCATCAATAACCCTAACATACATCTATTCCTAAGCTAGGGAAGAAGAAAAACAAGAAAGGAAGAAGAGAAAGAGAAGATCAATCACCACCACTGTGGTCCTAGACTGCAGGGAAGATCAACACACACCAAGGCTGGCTTCCAAGCTCAGCAACTCACAGTCATCAACCACAAAAGCCATCACACACATAAATCTCAAATCAACCTCTTCCAAACCAAGAACAAGATCAAGGGAAGCAAGGGGAAGCTACGAACGGGATGGAAGCTAGAGAAGAAAGTGAAGAACAAACCCTTGATCAGCCAAGGGAAAGATTAAGTAAAGTAAAGAGTAAAGCACGGGTCAAAGGTCAACGAAGACGCTGCAACTGCTGGAAACCGCAGGGGCGGCAGCCAGGGCCGTAGGGGCGGCACCAAGTGCCCGCGGGTGCGGCTGGCCAATCTCGGCCCAAAGCCAATCTCGACTATGGTCCGATCTTGGTCCGAAAGACTAAGGCTCTTATATATATATATATATATATATATATAATGTAGGAACACTTTTTATAGTAGAAAGTAGGAACCAATAAGATCTGTTAGATTAAAGTCCACGAACGTACATGATTTAAAGATATATATGGTAGTATATTTTAGTAAATAATATGAGCATATCCTTTTTCCTCTAATAGATTTATAGATTTTTTAATTAATGTCTAAAATATTGAAAATAACACTACATTTCTTCATTGACAATTTAGCTTTCCACACAAACCTAGTCAATTTCCTCTAATATATATTTTTTAACGATCCAAATCTAGTAAATTTCTAAGAAAACGATTCAAATCAACAATTTTTCATATTTTAACGATCAGAATATTTTTAATATTTTTAATGATTCAATTAAAATTAATAAAATCATAAATTAACGAACATATTAAAAGTAAGATATATTTTAACGACATTCATCTAAGATATATATTTTAACGAGTCAATTAAAACTAAAATATATATATATTAACAATTTAGCTTTCCACACAAACCTAGTCAATTTTCTCTAATATATATTTTAACGATCCAAATCTAGTCAATTTATCAGATAACGATTCAAATCAACAATTTTTCATAGTTTAACGATCATAATATTTTAAATATTTTTAACGATTCAATTAGAATTAAAAAAAACATAAATTAACGAACATATTAAAACTAAGATATATTTTAACGACTTTAAAATCTAAGATATATATTTTAACGAGTCAATTAAAATTAAAGAAATATATATATTTACTATTTAGCTTTCCACACAAACCTAATCAATTTCTCTAATATATATTTTAACGATCCAAATCTAGTCAATTTCTAAGATAACGATTCAAATCAACAATTTTTCATATTTTAACCATCAGAATATTTTAAATATTTTTAACGATTCAATTAAAATTAAAAAAAACAAAATTAACGACATATTAAAACTAAGATATATTTTAACGACTTTCAAATCTAAGATATATATTTTAACGAGTCAATTAAAATTAAAAAAAATAAAATATTTTAACGATTTAGCTTTCCACACAAACCTAGTCAATTTCCTCTAATATATATTTTAACGATCCAAATCTAGTAAATTTCTAAGATAACGATTCAAATCAACAACTTTTTATATTTTAACGATCAGAATATTTTAAATATTTTTAATGATTCAATTAAAATTAATAAAATCATAAATTAACGAACATATTAAAAGTAAGATATATTTTAACGACATTCATCTAAGATATGTATTTTAACGAGTCAATTAAAACTAAAAATTATATATATTAACGATTTAGCTTTCCACACAAACCTAATCAATTTCTCTAATATATATTTTAACGATCCAAATCTAGTCAATTTCTAAGATAACGATTCAAATCGACAATTTTTCATATTTTAACGATTAGAATATTTTAAATATTTTTAACGATTCAATGAAAATTAAAAAAAACATAAATTAACGAACATATTAAAACTAAGATATATTTTAACGACTTTCAAATCTAAGATATATATTTTAACGAGTCAATTAAAATTAAAAAATATATATTTTAACGATTTAGCTTTCCACACAAACCTAATCAATTTCTCTAATATATATTTTAACGATCCAAATCTAGTCAATTTCTAAGATAACGATTCAAATCAACAATTTTTCATATTTTAACGATCAGAATATTTTAAATATTTTTAACGATTCAATTAAAATTAAAAAAACATAAATTAACGAACATATTAAAACTAAGATATATTTAACGACTTTCAAATCTAAGATATATATTTTAACGAGTCAATTAAAATTAAAAAAATATTTTAACGAGTCAATTTCTAAGATATTCTTTAACGATTCGACCTGAATTTAAAGACTTTCAAAATACAATGTATATTTTAACGATCCAAATCTAGTCAATTTCTAAGATAACGATTTAAATCAACAATGATTTATATTTTAACGATCAGAATAGTTTTTACTAGTCAATGGAATCAATTGCTTCAACGTTTATTTTTGGGATTACCCAAAAATAAGAAATCTGTTTTCCTAATTTATATCTTATTTAATGAATGAAAAATTGAAATTGAACAATCATGTGTTTCTCACCTTGAAAAGCTTATTATGTACCTTCCATCATGAGCGTACAATTTTTAATCTAACGGATTTTAAGAGTTCTTATTCCCTACTCTAAGGGTTGTTCCTACCGGATCATGACTATATATATATATATAGGGTCAGGATCCGGTAAAAACAGTTACTACGGTAAGAAATAAGAACAGTTATAGAGCTTTAGATTAAAGCACGAATGGTTGAGATCTTACGTCTAAATAAGGTTAACAGTTAACCTTGTTACGTTGTTTTGGAAAAGAATATTTTGCAGCCTTTAAAAACGTTTGTGCATATTACACTTATGGAAATAAATATTGAATACCTATTATTGTATTAATTATTGCACGGATGAACTACTCGTGTAATTCAAAGTTTATTCCTACAGTCTAACTTCGGCCGGCTATTGCACTTAAAGTTCGAAAAGAGATATTTTTTTGACCTTTGTATTACGATTCGTACTTAATATGATACGTGCTTTCATTCTTTTTTTGAAAGTGGTATATACTTTAGTCGTGCCGTGCTTTTGTTTAATTGTTGTCAATAGTGCTATAGTTTTTTAATTGGCGTTAGTATATTCAATGCTTTAGTCGTGCTTTTTGTATTATAATTTTTTTTTTAGTATTGGTGCAACATTTTTTTTTTGAAAATGGTATATGTTAAATGTAGTAGTGCTATAGTTTTATTAATTGGTGTTAGTAGTGCTTAGATGTTTTTAAATTGTTGTTAGCTGTGCATTATACATAAATATTGCAGGTATACACTGACACGCACTAAATTTGAATGATCATGTTAACCCATATGCACTACTGGTATAGCACAAATGGTATAAAAAAAACACGACTAAATATAAAAAGCACGACTAAAAATGATATAATGTACTCAAAGCACAATTTCCTTCAAAATCAAATTCAACATTGTATACTTCATATACACGGACCATCGCCACCATCGCCGCCGCCATCGTCACCATTGACACCACCATCGCCACCATCGCTACTAGGCGGTCGGAATCGTGTTGCTGGCACGATTACAATAAATCATATCACATAATATATTAAACGTGTAAGCAATAAAATTCATACACGAATATTAGAACACATACATTCATTTTCATCCATGATTTGGATTTTGAGAAGACGTTATAGGACGATGAAAATACTCGTTATTGATTTTTTTAGGTCAAACGTGTAGCATTTATTTTAGGTAGTAAATGTTTTTATTTTAAAATATGGTAACCGTATATATCAGCCCAAAAATATAAACAATACCTTTTAATCGTGACATGGATGTTCTTATTTCTTACCGTAACTTTGGTTCGATCCTATCTCTAAATATATATATATGTAAATTAGTAAATTGCTATTGTGTGTCCGTTCGGTTGTAGTTGTGGAATGAAAACGAAATTTGCTCAATTAAGGGGAATGAAAGTAAATGAAATGAGCAAAATTACTTTGTGTTAAAATACTTCTAAACAAAAATATATTTTTATTTATTTAGAATCATTCCATTGTCCAATTGATTCTTAGATCTTCCAAATGAAAATATATTAGTTAAGCAACTGCAACATTTTTGTGCTTCAGTCTTCTACAGAAGGACAAATTCAAAAGCTTACGAGTGTGAACCACGGACTCTTCAATTTTATGCCTCAGTTTTCTTGATTTCTAACAATTTTCTGCATCGTTTAACACCGAATTAAAATACCCAACTCAACAACAGAAAGGGTAACATGTTTTCATGCCTTAGGGTCAATCAATACTTGTGTTGAACATTCTATCCTTGTTCCAAGTCCCTACTTACACGAAACTAATAGGAGAGATTTAATATGTAAAAAAATGTTGAAAATATGACATGGTGATGGATGAGTGAGTCCAATAATTGATTAGAGTTGAAGAAGACGACAAACAAGATTTGTGTGGCAGGAGAGCAATGGGCCCAATAATGAAAAATGAAGATGATCGACTACCACCCACGGAGCCGTTAACGCCGTTTAGGATCCTTAAATGAAAAGGCCACAGGTTTCACACGGCGGTAGTGGCCACAGTCTCCTCTTCCAGAGGAGTACTCGCAGGCGAAAGCGGTACGGCCCTCGCCGACCTCTGTTTCCTGTCGTCATGTTTCATCTGCTTTTTGCGGCAATCTGAGCTACAAAAAGCACTATCTCCTCTGCTTCCCATCAAATTCAGAAACAAAATCAGTAAAGCCAGTTTAAAATGCTAGGGATTTGAAGAAGAAAAAAAAATTGACAAATTGATGCCGCATATATAATATGTATGAAATGATTAACTGCGGAGGGAAGGAGGGAGGAAAGAAACCTGTACATGTAGATGTCACGGCCGGGAATGAAGCGGATTTGACAAAGGCAGCAAGACTTGAGGAAGGGAAGAGTGGTGTCAGCGGTGGTAGTAGTGTGGAGACTGTAGTCGGCAGAGTGCCTCCTCGTCACTCTCTTCGGAATAGCCAGAGCGGCGGAGGACTCCGAGTCAGTCGGCGTGGGAGGAGAAACGGCGAATTCGACGACCGGAGTGGGATCGGAGGAGGAGGGATCGTAGGGCAGTTCAGTCATGCTGGTGGTTCGCTTGATGGGATGCCGCTGGGGCCTCTTTTCCACCAACATCCTGTCCAATTTGAGATGCGAAAAGAGGAGAGAAGCGAGGATAGGGAATCTAGGGCCCGGGAGGGAGGTTGCCTTTTATACACTAGACATATTGGCTGACTCACTGCCACCAAATCATACCCTTGGAGAAATACGGTTTCAACACAGCAACAATGTGAAAACATCAAACAGCTCCCATTAGAGAGTCTGAACCCAAAAATCATCCAACTATAATTAATAAAAGATCACCAAATCCATTTTTTTATTCAGAATCATGAACTAAATAAAACGAAAAGAATTTGGAATATGGCCTTGCATTATGTTTGCGAAGCATTTGCTCCCCAGATATCTAGGCTTTCCAAATTCTACCAACAAAACACAATTGTGTCTCAAATAAAGAAGTCTTACCCAATAAGACTCAAAGAATCGTATTATCTTTACATTCGTTAAACATCATCAATAATCTCTAATCGCCATCAAGAATCCAAAACGCTGCAAATCTTTAAACGTCATCAAGAATCAAATAAACTCATCATGTAAAGAAAAAACAGAAATCCCATATACTGCAGAAAAAATTTATTTCAAGCCAACAAATTCGCTCATCAAACAATCGAACTTCTGGGATGCGGCAAGTAGAGATCTACCACCGTAATTGAGAAAATCGTTTCAACACAGAAAAATAAAAACGATCGACCGTCAGGATTTGAGTGCTATGTCAACCGACTAACAACGGCATATTATAAAAAGTGTTTAGCTTGGAGATTCGAGTTCGAATCCTCTTGACGGCATGTATAGAAAAATTGATATTGGGAGGGTATCCCAGCAATGGGTCACGACTTTCTATCCGATCTGGACGTAGAACGGCTAAGCCGATCGAACCGGGTGGTCTTCGAATTTACCATTACCAAAAAAAAAATTAGTCAATTTTCACTTGAAAATTGTCAAAGTCTAGGGTTAATCAATAGTATGATTTGAGGGAGTTAATGATTGTTTGATTGTATTGATTAATGGAATGATGAATGTAAAATTTGCTTTATTTTTTTTTTATTGTATAGTTTTTGTTGTATGTTTATTTCGTTAGCGGAATCGATTAATCGTATCGTATTTTAAAATTTCGGTAATACTAATTTTAATAATTATCCCTTGTTCATATTTTTATATTAATTAATGTCTATATGTAATTACTTTAAATTAGTATATCACTATATTTAGTGTTATTGAACGAAATCAACGTACTTTCATTTTCGCTTATTGAATCATTAACAGTAATTCAGTTGATCGAAAATAATAAGAACAAACAACCTATAAAGAGAATATGAGGTGTAGAGAATGTAATAACCGAAAATTTTAATTATTTTTTTGGGTTATTTTAAAATTTTATTTAAAGTAAATTAATTTTATCTTTATTTTTAATCCGAGAACCGAATCGAAAACGAAGAAAATAAATCAAACGGATTCAAACCAATTGGATAGTTAAACTAAACTGGGTTCCTTAATTTTTAACTAAACCAAACCAGCCCTAAATTTTGGACCGGCAGGATGGCCAGAACCGGACTGTCCCTTGGTTGGACCTGCTGACACCGGCCGATCTAACTTACCTTCCTCCATTTTGGGCCACTCCCACCTCCACTCTCTTGATCTCGGCCCAGCCATCTCCACGTCTCCTCCCTCCTTTCTTCTTCTTCTCTTCGTAACTGCGGTCAACCGGATTGAAGCGCCATTATTTCGGCCGTTGCGGCAGCGACCCCATACCTCCCTCTCCCGAGCTCCTCGACTTTCCTCTACCACTCGTCTCCTCTGCACCGTGCAACCTTTCCCCTGTTATCCATCGATCCCTCACGTTCGAACTTCGCTGGATACTGTGACCACCTCGAGCCAGCCAGTTCCCTCTTCAACCGGCCCAACATCACCGAAGGCGCCTTCTGTCGCATGACTTCCGCTCCTACCCACTGATATTCCCCCTCACGAACCCCGGCTCTCCCCCGTTCCATTCTGCATCACCACCGGCTCCCTTCCATCGCGTTGCCACACCCTGCCATGCTCCCGAAACATGTATGAACACCGGGCCAGGGACTTCAAGACGTGAGACGATGGCGGTGGTACGCAGTGAGGAGGGCACAGGGAAGACAAGGAAGGCGTGACTGTACGTCTTGTCCTCATGCCGCTAGTGGGATCCGAACCCACGTGTCCTCGACCTCCCGCCTGTCCAGGATTAATTCAAAGGAATGTAGTTGGAGGAGCTCAACCTTCGACCTACTTGTAGACCATTGGCACCGATTAACCTTTTTCGACCCGATTCACTTCCGGTTAAATTAAAAATCCAATTAATATTAAAATATGAGTATATTTAGTTAATTAATTATTTTGTGCTAACTTAGTAATGAATTAATGGAGGAGTTATAGTTAAAGTATAAAATGTCGAAATAAACGAAAATTGCGGAACTAGTCGGAAGAACGGGAATGTAGAATTGAATAGATTTGAGAAGTATGTTATTAGAACCGACCCGCTTCAACCTCGTTAATTTAATTCCGATAAATTAATTTTCCGTTGATAAATAAGTGATTATAATTATAGTTAGTTTTTTTTTAATTCTTGGTGATAATTTAGTGAATAAAACTAGTGGACATTTTTATTTTAGTAAGTGTGAATGTGAGATGAAGCATAATTGCGGAATCGTATGGAATGACGGAAATGTGAAACCGGAACAAGTTGAGAGAGTTATTATGTTATTAGAAGCGGAATGAGTTTTTGAACAGTTAAATGTATCGATGATGTTACGCGCTTTCGAGATAGCGGATGTTTAAGGAAAATAATAGTATGATAAATGAGAATTGGAATGGACGCCTAAGTCCCCGATCATAAATGTTACAGAAAGTCAGGGGATCGATGCTAGTTATCATACCCTGATTAATTAGAATGATAAGACGAGTGATTTAAGAGTTGAAGCAATTCTAAGTGTGGATACATTATTGATCAGGATAATCGAATCTCTGACTGGCAAGATCGCGAAACGTTGAGACCGGTACCTATAAGGTGAGTTTGTACGACTCACTTAGCTACCTTTTAATACTGAGTGTGCACTAGGGTAGTGTTGTTATTCTTGTGAAATAAAATGAACGAACTAGATCACTGTACTATATTTTTAAGAGAGGCACAAGTGTATGATAACGTGCCGTAACCGTCGGTCCGGGCCGATGGTGCCGGAGGATTGCCCCGCGACCAGTCCAGTAGTGTATACCGGCGAGATGCATCAAAACCAATCCGACTGGTAAATGGTGACGGGGGCAAGAGTCGGGAGACTCTTGTGTTACAAGAAAAAGATGGAAAATAGAATGGATAAATTCACGTAATTAAAAAAGATAATAAACCGGGACCTTGAGTGTGCATGCTGATTGATTTACTGTACTTTTCTTGATATGTGATTGTGCTTTAGTGACCTTAGTAATAGAATTGTAGCTAACGGTTTTACCGTTTTTGTAAGGGTTTTGCAGGATAGATCTCTACCGAGAAATCGGGAGTGGAGTGGTCAGTTGGGTTTCCATACTAGGAGTTTGGGTGTTGGGTTATATTATTCCAGTTTATATATTTTATTATAGTAGAGTTGTTTATTAACCGTTGGTTGATGTACGTATCTGGTGTCTGTTAAGATTTACTTATGCACTTGCGAAAAAATTTGTATTTAATGTGCCTTGTTGCAAGATCCGACGTTATTGACGTCAACCTAAGGCCGGAACCCACTGTGAGGTCCTAGCCAGTAACGCTCCGAGTTTCCAAAATTCGGGGTGTTACAACATGGTATCAGAGCTCTAGGTTGGCAACAATGACACTCACAATCTTCTAAAAAGGCCAAATATAAATAGAACCCGAAAAGGGGATATGGTTTTCCAAAATGAATTTTAAAGTTTATGTCTTGTCAGTCGGGTTGGGTAGTTGGGTAGTAATACGGAAATCACCGCTCCACTCTGCAGATCTCGGTAGTAGTAAGTTAGTGTGATTTTTACTTAGACATTTTAATGCTAGTTATAATCGTCTGTCTCGTATAGACGGTGCACACCAGGATAGTAACTGTGTCGGGCTGGGGTAAAGATAATTACCTTCCCACCCTTTCTGCACGGAGTATAACTAAAAGGCTCTACAAATCAAGCACGTGAGTGGAGAAATTAAAGCTCCCTAAAGACGCGAGTACGGAGTGTGAGATTGCTGAAAGTATGACTAAACAATACTAGGAATTTGAAGACACGACCAACCGAACCAGGTCACACTTTGAAGGGAGCTTCAAGGTTCAAGGAATGATTCCGGACTCCATAAATAAGAGTGTTATTGACTTTTCAAGAATACAAAACTAATGAAGAGAACCGCAATTACATCAAGTTACATCACGAGAAGGAAGAGTAGATGAAAATGACGTGAGAAAAGAACGATAACCAACAAAGGCATCCTCTTTACTAGGACTCAAGACGCCAATAGCAGGGGATATTCCCAAGAAACGGAAAATAGAAGAAGAGGGCATCATAGTGCTTCGAAGAATGCAAGAAAAATTCATCCTACGGTGTCATGGAGTACGATCTGATCGATTGGACGACGGGAAGAAGTTGAGAAGCGGGATCACATGCCCAGGAAGTCAAACAGGTACTAGTAAGTGAACAATACCGGTTAGGGCACGAAGAAGGAAACAAGCAACAAAATCCAAGAAACCGAAGAAGGGGGTACCTGGACCGACACACCGAGTTAAGGGAAAGGAAGTAAGAACAGTGACGTGCTTCCTGACGAATGGTAGAGTACCATAACTGATACGGGGTAAGCCGTAAGGGTTCCCGATCTTTCAACACCAAGGACGTAGGCTAACGAGAAGATGAGATAGGCGTGGAGATGGGGTGATAGACGTGTGATAAGGGATGGAGGATTGATCCGGTGGTTGGGAATGGACCGTCGCTGGATAGGCTGATTGAGTCTCCCCTTCGCAGATCAACTCTTCCGCTATAATCTTAGACTCCGGGGAAAGAACGAGATTGTTCCGGGAAGTATAAGTTGTTTGGAGATCGAAGAGTGATCAACCCAAGCTTCGCACCGGGGTTGGACGGCTCTTCTAGCTACCAAATGGAGACTGGACGTGCTTCTCACCCGTCCAGGGTTTTGAAGAGGCTTCGCACCTAATCAAGACTCGAATCACTCGAGGAGGAAATACTGAAAAGTATTAAACTGTATATAAATCTGAATGACTAAAACTGACGTCCACCTTGGCCTTATATAGGCAAGATGGGACGTCCAAAGTGTTCACATGGGTTGTTGGCTTGATCCAATATCGAGCCCGAACTTATTAAAAGAAAGGAATTAAAATGCGAAAAGATAAGATCGAATCTTTAAGAGATAAGATCTTCTAGCAAACGGATAAGATCAAATCTTTAAAAGATAAGACCTTCTAGAAATAACAAAAAATTAAAATAAATGCAAAATCCAATTTAAAATTGTCTAATAAACGGCTGTAATTAAAAAAATAAGACTGTGACTAATTTAATTACTTAAATTAGCCCGAGCCCGAAAAAGTAGAATTGGTCTTCATCTTCAAGCCATTTTGCTTCTTCATTTCCTTCCCTCTCTCTTGGCTCATATGGACTGGAAGATTCTCGATCCAGTCCGTGTTCATTTTGAACACCATTTCCCTGACATTGATTCAACCAATCTCGCACTTTATTTTCCCGAGTCTCACTTTCATAACTAGTGAAATTACTATCTCTCTCACAGCTAGTATCCTGGCTTCCCAATGTCAACTTCTATCCTTGGTCTCCATAGTCTTTTCCGTTGATTCCTCCTGCTCGAGTCGTCTCTTCTTTGTCTTGCATGTTGACTGATAATGGTTAATTCGATTAATAAAGACCTTTCACATAGTCCAAGAGGCCTATATGTCTGGTAGCAAAACATACAAGACTAACAAAGGTTCCAAATCACCTAGTCATACAAAATCCTAGGTCTAGTAAGGCAAGACCCATCAGCATTCCACAAAGGCATAAAATACCAATTGTTATGATCATGCTTGTGCCTACGTGAACAGTGCAATGCAAGGCTATACAACACATTCCTATTACAGTTACAAACCATTCTATTATAGTCTATCACACACTTGAGTAGGGTACATATTGTTGATAAGGAGGAAAACATGGTTGATGATGAGCTTCGTGGTGATGTTGGCCGGGGCTTTCTTCTTGTCAAACACCATGGCGTTTCTAGCCATCTAGGTGTAGTATATTGAGGCAGAGAAGGCGAAGATCTTGGCTCTTCTCCTTCGGTCTTTCCCGAGAGCATTCTCCTTGAGCCAACGGAGGGTGTCGTCCATGTTGTTCATATCCATAGGGATGTTGAATCTTCGCTTGATAGCCTTCCAGACATGTGTTGAGTAAGAACAAGTAAAGAAAAGGTGCTCTTGAGTTTCATTAGTAGTATTACAAAGGCGGCACATAGGGTCAACATTGAGGAACGGCATCCGGTCATGTGTTGATAGTCGTCCGAGGGTTGCCATCCAGAGTATAAATGTATGTCTTGGCGTGTTCTTCTTATCCCAAACAACCCGGTGCCACTCAACCTCATCATTCTTGTCTCTAAGCAGGTGGTAAGCCTTCGAGACCTTGAACTTGTTGTCAATGCATAGGTCATTTCCCACCTCATGGATAGAGCCATTACCATCCTTAGCCATTATTATCTTGTCCCGAATTTTAAAGATGTTTTTAAGGAGAGGAGACACGGTAACATTGGGTTGCCATTTTTCGGGTTGATCCACTTCAAGATACCTTTGGTGTACCCAATTGACCCAAATGGCATTGTCACCTTTGAGAATGTGCCAATAGTGCTTGGCCATGAACGCTTGGTTCCAATGGTCAAGTTGAAAAATGCCCAGGCCGCCTTCCCTCTTCGGGCAGCACACCTTAACCCACGCCACTCTGGGTCTTTTCCAAAGGAAGTTACGGCACAACTTTGTGACTCTCTCAAGCACATCGGTAGGTACCGGTAAGATAGAGAGCCAAAAGCTCTCCACGCCATGGAGGACAATGCTTATGAGCTCTTTCCTACCCGCAAAAGATATATGTCTTTTGTTCCAGGCGTTCAAGTGCTTGGCCAACTTGTCAATGAACGGCGAGTAATCAAGTGTGCGAAGCACGTGAGGTGCCATGGGAATGCCAAGGTACCTGAACGGGAATGTGCCCATAGTGAAGCTTGTTTCATTTTGTATCTCAATCATCTCGTCCTTTGGGGTAGAGGCAATGAACATGGAGGACTTGCTATTGTTTATTTTTAAGCCCGACATCCTTTCAAATCTCCTCAAGCAGTTCATGAGCGTTCTAACCGATCCCACGTCTCCTCTAGAGAAGAGCACGATGTCATCCGCGAAGGCTAGATGAGCAATGCTTTGTTTTCCACAGAATTGGTGGAATTTGAATTGTAGTTTGACGGTTTCTTCCTTTATTGTTCTTGAGAGGAGTTCCATGCATATCACAAAGAGGAGAGGGGAGATAGGGTCTCCTTGTCTCAACCCTCTTTTCCCGTGAAAATGGCCATACATCTCCCCATTGATCTTTATAGAATAGAAAGGGGTGGTAACACATTCCATGATCCACATGATGAACTTACTATTAAGGCCGAGACACTCCATTGCAAACTTAAGGTACTTCCATGAGATAGTGTCATAAGCCTTGGTAAGGTCCAGATTAAGGAAGCATCTCCTAGTGTCTCACTTAGCATTTTAGCGGCGGAGCAATTCCTGA
This sequence comes from Fagopyrum tataricum, assembly GCA_002319775.1. Lineage (NCBI taxonomy): Eukaryota > Viridiplantae > Streptophyta > Magnoliopsida > Caryophyllales > Polygonaceae > Fagopyrum > Fagopyrum tataricum. The sequence continues at coordinate 26,744,442 of CM008280.1, forward strand.
ACGAGGAAGATGTTGTCGGTCATACGTCTTCCCGGGACAAAGGCCGCTTGGGCTTTGTCAATGAGGTACATGAGGCAAGGAGATAGCCTTTTAGCCATGATCTTTGTGATCGTTTTGTAGATGACATTGCATGTTGAGATAAGGCTTCCAGATGCTCCTGCATTAATAACCAAATACAGTAAAGGAACTGACAGGATACAGTTGAAGCGGGCAAGAGACTTGATGATACAAAAGCCACAAGGAAAAAACATAAGTACATGTGAAGCGGGCAAAAGACCACCATTGCTAAGCGACGACTAATTAGATAGAGAGTATTGATTGAAGAATACGGTTGATCTAAGAAAGACCCGAGATAAGGGAGAAAAAGAGAATAAGAGGAATAGAGAATAATTTCTTAGTATAGAGATAAGGGAGAAAAAGAAAATAAGAGCAATAGAGAATAATTTCTTAGTATAAAACTCGCTAAGATCATGAAATGGCCTGGTCACGCCTACACATCCACCTTAGATGGATTCTTTGAGATCAAGTGGGCAATCCCACCAATAATAATAATAATAAGAATAAGATAATAATAATAATATTATTATTATTATTCTTAAATAAGATTAAAAAATTAAAAAAAAATTAAAAATAATGATAATAATAATAATAATAATTAATGATAATAACTAATGATAACCATTGTATTAAATAAAATTAATCAAGATTTTGTGTACATGCATGGAAATGAAGAAGGAGAAAGATAGTCCGCAAATCCTGTGCGTCAACGAGCCGTCTTCATTTATGGACGTAAATAAGATCCGTCGGTGTAATACTAGCACTCCTTATAGTCAAGTCATTAGTCAATTTTCACTTGAAAATTGTCAAGGCTAGGGTTAATCGATAGTTCAAAGATTTGAAGGAGGTAACGATTGTTTGATTGTATTGGTTAATGGAATGATGAATGTAAAAGTTGTTTTATTTTTTTTTATTGTATAGTTTTTGTTATATTTTTATTTCGTTAGCAGAATCGATTAATCGTATCGTTTTTTAAATTTCGGTAATACTAATTTTAATAATTATCACTTGTTAATATTTTTATATTAAGTAATGCCTATATGTAATTACTTTAAATTTGTATATCACTGTATTTAGTGTTATTGAATGAAATCTGCATACTTTCATTTTCGCTTATTGAATCATTAACGGTTATTCAGTTGATCGAAAATAATAAGAACAAACAACCTATAAAGAGAATATGAGGCGTAGAAAATATGGATAAACGTAAATAAATTCCGTCTTAAAATATTAGAAATTACATCACAAGTAGGAATTCTGAAATAACACGAACAAATTAAAATCACGAACCGCCTCTTTGTTTTGCTTGCCTCCATGACTATGTGACATTGTGACCAGGGGGACATGTACGCGAGAATGAAATGTATTAAATAATTCTTCGGTTTCTTCCCTTGTAGTTGGATATCCACGGCTTTGGATTTCTGTCACCATACCTCCAATCAAGAACCGCCTTATTTTCTTACCGTATAGTTTTTGTTGTATTTAGTATAATCGAACGAAAATCATCATATCTTCATTTTTGCTTGCTGAGTTTTTTCAATACAAATTTTGTAAAATTATTAACGGTTATTCGGTTGGCCGAAAATAATAAGAACGGACCTAACTAAATTGTACCTCTATACATAGATATGGGTTCCAATGCGGTTAGGTCATAGGGAACCATACGGTATCACCCGCGTCCAAACCCTCAAGTTTCATCCTATAACGACGCAAACGACCCTCTGAAACCAACAATGTATTAGATATTAATCTATAGAAAATTTATTTAAAGGCAAAAATTAACTAATAAAGAATATGTACTATGTACTAGTTTATTTAAGACAATTTGAGATCATATTAGTTATAAAATAGTTGAGAAGTAATTTACGTGCTTTATAAAATCCAACATAATATTTATTATCACATTTAAATAAAGTCTAACATAATATTTATCGTTACATTTATAATTTTTTTATATTATTAATTATAAATTATTTTAATTAATATTTAACTCTTTGTGATCAAGGTATAATTCACATAAAAAAGGTAGCCCTAGAAGCACAACGGCGATTTTGGCGACAACACTTGCTTTCTCCATCCCCGGCTTTCCCTCCGGTTATAACTGTGGGGGCTGGGGTTTTCTTACCGTAGTGTGAGTGTTCGGTTTTCTCTGTGTTTTGGTGTTGATCATGGATAAAGGAATAAAGCAGTTACATTTAACAGATGAGGAATGTACCGTTCTCAAGCAAGGTTCTGATAATGGAGGACCACAAACTACTACAACAACGATTCTACTCGGAATAATACTCACTCCTCGTCCTTTTAACCAGTTCGCCCTAAGAGCAACGATGAAAGGCGCCTGAAGACTCAAAAGAGGATTTAATTTTGGGGAATTACAGACAAACTTGTTCATCTTCCAATTCGCGACAATTGAAGATAAAGACCATGTCGTTTGGAATGGACCTTGGGCTTTCGATAAAGCCTTACTCGCCCTCAGGGAACCGGGATCGGAACAACCGTCTAAAATAAAGTTCACACATGTCCCATTCTGGTTACGTGTTAACGATCTGCGTATCGGAATTGCTTCAATTGATATTGCACGGAACGTTGGAAACTTGGTTGGTAGTTTCATTGCTTGTGATGAAGAATGTCTGAACCCCACAAGTCTTTTCCCGTGTATTAGGGCAGAGGTTGATATTGGAAAACCACTCAGACAGGGTGTTATAATGATAGTGAATGAGGAGAGAATCTGGTTGCCACTGCAATACGAAAGGCTACCCAATTTCTGTTACACTTGTGGACGAGTGGATCATGGAGAGTTGGATTGTTCCGACGAAGAAGCCAGAGAGTACAAACACGAGTATGGAGATGAACTCAGGGCTCCGACACTAAGGTCTCCAAGGGTAAAACAAGACTTGGACGGTAGTAAACCGGCTTCTGCAGGAACTATGGAGGGTGGTAATACTAAGGGGGATGGATTGTTACGTGGTGAGAGGAGAGGTAGGAGAGATAAGGAATTGGAAGACATATTGCAGGGAGTGGGGTAGGATGAAGTGGCTATCGCACCACAAGACGATACGGTTCTCATACAAAGTGTCGGCGGGGTCTCTCTGCTCCCAAGTAAGGGGACTAGTGCTCAGGAAGTGAGTCATACGTCCTTTACGGTACCGTCATCTGAGATAGGGGTACTGCTGCGCTTTTAACGAAAAAGTGGAAACGTGTTGCTCGGAGTACAATGCAGGATATGCTTCCTGACAAAGTTTTCAACAGTGGTAGAGAAAAGCGAGGTTTGGACAATGAGGTTAATGACAGGGTTTGTTTATCTGAGGAGTCTGGCAAAAAGCTCAAACTAAAATCTAGAATTAATGAATCGGCGAGAGAGACGGGTAGTCTCTCTTGCCGGAAACAATGAATATTTTAAGTATGAACTGTTGGAGATTGGGCAAAGGCCCGACATTCACACAACTAGTTTGACTAGTTAAGGAGAGAGAGCCCGATCTATTGTTCTTATGCGAAACTAAGAGCAATAGAAAGAGGATGGAAAATCTTCGAGCACGAATGTAGTTTTCTGGATGCTTTACAATGGAAAGTAACGGTTCAGTAGGAGGTTTGTGTCTTATGTGGTCGCCTAGAGTTACTGTGACTATCCATACGTATACTCTCCACCATATTGATGCGGGAGTGGATGATTGGAGGTTTATCGGGGTTTATGGGTGGCCTTAAATGGCGGACAAAAAACTGACTACTAATCTTATTAAACGTATTAACGAAGATGTCAGGGAGCCTTGGTTTGTCATGGGTGATTTCAATCTTCTTTTCTCCCATCATGACAAGAGAGGTGGGCGACCGGTGGATTTATCACATGTAATGGAGAATCGGGCGGCTATTGATTCATGCAATCTTGTGGAGGTCTGTTTCGAAGGTTCGAGGTTTACGTGGGATAATGGTCAAGTTGGATCGGGACTCATTCAAGAGAGGTTGGATAGGGGCTTTGCTTGTAAGAATTAGATCAGTAAGTTCCCTGACGCTAAGATCCTTCATCTGCCAAGAATCTCTTCGAATCACACTCCGATCCTTCTTACTATGGATCGCGAGGATGTTTCAACCCGTCCGAGGGGTACTAGGCTGTTTCGCTTCGAGGCTTGTTGGACCACTGATGATTCTTGTAGGGAGACTATTAGAAACGCTTGGCATAATCTAGGTTCTTCTTCTGCCGAGCCGGGTATTGCTGGGAAGATTGCTAGATGTTGTACGGACCTTAAGGATTGGAGTTTGGTTAAGTTTGGCCATATTGGGTTTGAGTTATCAATGATTAGGAAAAGCAACAGTTGCTAATAAATAATTTTCCAAGTTGTTTAAGGCAGAAGCGGATATTTCCAATATGCCTTCTCTGCGAATGTTCTCGAAGTTGGGTGATTAGGAGAATAATGGCCTTATGGTTGTGTGTACGGATGATGAGATAAAATCTGCATCATTTGCCATGCATCCAACGAAGGCTCCGGGTCCTAATGGTCTTCTAGCACTGTTCTTTCAACGACATTGGGACATTGTGGGAGTCAAGGTTTCTCGGTTTATTCGTAATCTCTTCAACGGGTGTTCTTTTCCTCCGGACTTTAATCATACTTTTATTTCTCTTATCCTAGGTGAATAATCCCATATGCATGAAAGATCTACGCCCTATAAGTCTCTGTAATGTTGCCTACAAAAGTTTTGCTAAAGTTTTAGCAACTAGGCTTAAAAAATGCATTGGTCAAGTTATTTCTCTTTCTCATAGCACTTTTATCCCACGGAGACTTATTACTGACAATGTTATTACTGCTTTTGAGCTTTTTCATTATATGAAGAGTAGGGAAGGGAAGCAAGGTTTTACGGCTCTTAAGCTCGATATGACAAAGGCCTACGATAGAGTGGAATGGTGCTACTTGGAGACTTGTATGCGTGCTTTAGGTTTTTGTGATAGATGGGTTGATTTGATGATGAGATGCGTCACCACGGTTTCTTTTTTGGTTCTTATGAAATGGTCGCCCTCTTCTCCCTTCACTCTTGGGAGGGGATTACGTCAAGGGGATCCTCTTTCCCCTTTCTTATTTCTTATTTGTGCTGAGGGCCTCTCTAGTATTATCAAAAGAAATCAAGAGTGTGGTCTCCTGCAGGGGATTAAGATTGCAAGAACAGCTCCTAGAATTTCTCATTTATTTTTCGCTGATGATAGCGCAATGTTTGCTAAGACGTCCTGTTAACAGAGTAATGTACTCGTCTTTATCCTTCGTGAATACGAAGTTTTTTCAGGTCAACGGGTTCACCTTACAAAGTCGGAGATATCGTTCAGTGGGAATGTTCAACGTGAGGATAGGGATGCTATTCTTTCTATCGTTGGTATTCGGGAGGTCAATAGCCATGAAAAGTACCTGGGTCTTCCTGCTATTGTTGGGCGATCTAAGAATGTTATTTTTGATAATGTTAGAGAGAGAGTCTGGAAGAAAATTAAGGGATGGAAAGAATCTTCCTTAATTAGAGCGGGTAAAGAGGTGCTCTTAAAGGCAGCTGTTTAGGCTATCCCTTCATACACTATGACTTGTTTCGAAATACCCCAGGGAGTTTGTGATGACATTGACGTATGATGAGTAACCTTTGGTGGAGTTCGAATAATGGTAAGCGCAAGATTCACTGGACAAATTGGAACATGATGTGCAGATCCAAAAATGAGAGCGGAATGGCCTTTAGGAACATGAAGGCTTTAATCTGGCAATGTTGGCTAAACAGGGCTGGAGATTAGTAACTGATGAGCACTCTCTACTTGCCAATCTTTTAAAGGTTCGGTACTTCCCTTCGGGATCTTTTTTTACTGCAAAGCCGGGTTTTCGACCAAACCATATGTGGAGGAGTATTATCAAAGGTCGGGAGGTATTGTTGAAAGGTCTATGTTGGCAGATTGGTAGTGGGGCATCATTGTCAGTCTGGTCTGATCCATGGATCCCTCGTCCAAGTTCTTTCAAGCCTTTACTTTCTCCTAATAATAACTTTGATAATAGAAGAGTTATTGGATGTGTGCATGAGTGGTGTGTGTGTTATATGATTGATAGCATGCGTTGTGATGATTACTTACCTATGGTTTAGCGACTGCCCATTATAGGGCCATGACAACTTGTCTTTTCATCCTGTTGGGAGTCTAGAGGTTCTCTACGGGCAGGCCAGTCTGGCTCAGTGGGCCGCCCACCTACACCACTCCCATAGGGTACACGGGAGGTGGGACCGGATCACCACTCCAACTGACACCACTCTCGAGAGGCGAGGGTTATATTCCTGGTGTCACATATATTCATATATATATATATATATATACGCTTGAGTGACTGGACGTTATTAAGATAATAAACCGGGTAAATATGTGACAGCATGGTGATGTGTTTATTATTCATTGGTGTGTGATTGTGCTTATGCATCTTCTTATATATGTGTATGGTTAGCTAACGGTTTTATACCGTGTTGTAGATCCTTTGCAGGTTAGGAGAGCTGCAGAGTGATCCAGAGTGGGTGATCCGCTGAGGGCTCCGTACACCGGGGTCGTTATCGTGGGTTACGGGGTTTTTGTATGTACAGATACATGTTTTATTTGTACTCAGCGATATTTATGTATTACCTTTTGATATATATATATATATATATATATATATATATATATATATATATATATATATATATATATATATATATATATATATATATATATATATATATCAGTTTGATGTTTTGTATTTAATCTATCTGTGTCTTGTTGTAAGATTCAGTGAACTTGTTGTCAGGCTAGGGTCAGGATCCATTGTGAGATCTTAGCCCAGTAACACCTCGAGTCCTACGGATTCGGGGTGTTACACAGGTGGACGCTCAACTTTGCTTTGAGCAAAGGTTGGAATGCTGTTAATGTCGAGTCTATCTCGGCGACCATTATCTAGAAACTTATGTTGAATCAGACCTGCCGGGGAGAGATTGGTGGGGTTCTCAAAGCCATCACAAGTGCAGCTCGTGGTTTTTCTAGGTGCCATTGGTCCCATGTTAAAAGGCTGGGCAACAAACCGGATCATGCACTAGCAGGGCTTCGTCCTGTTTCTTCTTTTATTTCTATGCTTCTCAATTCTCCACCGATTGATATTTGTAATTTGATTACGGATGATGATATTAATGGCTAATGTTGGTTTGTTTCAAAAAAAAAAAGGTATAATTCACATGTTGATATCACAAAAATTAATCCGTTTGATTTTAATTGTAGTTGAGATGATATTAATAACCGAAATTTCAAAGATGTTGTACTTATTATACACAACTGAGAGCATTGCACTAAAAATATTTAAAGAAAGGAAATTACCCATTCAATTTATACATGAAAAGAGAACATAAATTCGATCTAAAATTTAATATGGAGATACCCGGAGATTAATAAAAGTGAATATAAGGTTTTTATTTTGGGTCAGTTTTAAATATAATATAAATCAATCACCCAAAATATTATAAATCTTATTTGATCACAAAATATATAATTAATATAGTCGGCAATATTTTAGGGATGTTAATTTTATAATTAGTGAGTGACAATGTTGTAAATAAAAAATATATATCGGTGGATAGACTTAGGATTGACACGTGAACAAAATGTGAGCAACTTTAGTAATATATATTACAATTTATTTTTCTAATAAATAATAATATTAAATAAGATTAATAAAAATAATAATAATAACAAAAACACCACCAATAATAATAATAATAATAATAATTAATGATAATAATTAATGATAACCATTTTATTAAATAAGATTAATCAAGATTTTGTGTACATGCATGGAATTAAAGAAGGAGAAAGATGGGCTCAATTTGCACGCACATATCTTGCATCTACTTTTGAGGCCTCCGCCAAATTGCACAGGTCCTAATCTGCGTCTCCTTTCCAGCCGACAAAGCAGACCGTCAAATGGTCCGCAAATCCTGTGCGTCAACGTCTTTATTTATGGGCAATAAGATCCGCCGGTGTAATATTAGCACCCTTTATAGTAAAGTCATTAGTCAACTTTCTCTTGAAAATAGTCCAAGTCTAGGGTTAATCAATAGTTCAAACTTTCACTTGAAAATAGTCTAAGTCTAGGGTTAATCAATAGTTCAATGATTTGAAGGAGGTAAGGATTGTTTGACTGTATTGGTTAATGGAACGATGAATGTAAAAATTGCTTTATATTTTTTATCGTATAGTTAGCAGAATCGATGAATCGTATCGTTTTAAAATTTTTGGTAATACTAATTTTAATAATTATCATTTGTTAATATTGTTATATTAAGTAATGCCTATACGTAATTACTTTAAATTTGTATATCACTGTATTTTGTGTTATTGAATGAAAATAATAAGAACAAACAACCTATAAAGAAAATATGAGGCGTAGAGAATATGAATACACGTAAATAAATTATTTCTTAAAATATTAGAAATTACACCACAAGTAGGAATTCTGAAATAACACGAACAAATTAAAATCACGAACCGCCTCTTTGTTGTGTTTGCCTTCATGACTATGTGACCAGGGGGCCATGTACGCGAGAATGAAACATATTAAATAATTCTTGGACTTCTTCCCTTGTAGTTGGATATCCACGGCTTTGGATTTCTGTCACCCTACCTCCAATCAAAAACCGCCATATTTTCTTACCGTATAGTTTTTGTTGTATTTAGTATAATCGAACGAAAATCATCATATCTTCATTTATGCTTGCTGAGTTTTTTCAATACAAATTTTGTAGATTCATTAACGGTTATTCGGTTGGCCAAAAATAATAAGAACGGACCTAACTAGTTGTACCCCTATACATAGATATGAGTTCCAACGTGGTTAGGTCGTAGCGAACCATACGGTATCATCCGCGTCCAAACCCTCAAGTTTCATTATATAACGACGCAAACGACCCTCTGAAACCAACAATGTCTTCTCCGCCTCGAAGTGGGTCCCAATGGATAGGCCTTGCCCCAAATCACTCCTTATTATTTTTATTTAACGTGTATTAGATATTAATCTATAGAAAATTTATTCAAAGGCTAAAAAATAACTAATAAAGAATATGTACTATTTTATTTAAGTCAATTTGAGATCATATTATTTATAAAATAGTTGAGAACTAATTTATGTGCTTTATAAAATCCAACATAATATTTATTATCACATTTAAATAAAGTCTAACATAATATTTATCGTTACATTTATAATTTTTTTACATTATTAATTATAAATTATTTTAATTAATATTAATTCTTTGTGATCAAGGTATAATTTACATGTTTATCACAAAAATCAATCCGCTTGATTTTAATTGTAGTTGAGATGATCACATATTATATTAATAACCAAAATTTCAAAGATGTTGTACTTATTATACACAATTGAGAGCATTGCACTAAAAATATTTAAAGAAAGGAAAGTACCTATTCAATTTATGCGTGAAAAGAGAACATAATTTCGATCTAAAATTTAATATGGAGATACCCGGAGATTAATAAAAGTGAATATAAGTGTAACACCCCGAATTATGGGAACTCGGAGCGTTACTGGCTAGGACCTCACAGTGGGTCCCGACCTTAGGTTAACGTCAATAACGTCGGATCTTGCAACAAGGCACAAATATTGAAATACAAATTCTTTCACAAATGCATAATTAAATCTTAATAGACTCTAGACCTATACATCAGCCAACTGTATACTATATCATCTCTACTGCAATAAAATAAATAAAACATAAAATATAACCCAATACTCAACCTCCTAGTACGGAAACCCGGCTGACCACTCCACTCCCGATTTCTCGGTAGAGATCTATCCTGCAAAAACCTAACAACACGGTAAAGCCGTTAGCTATAATTCTAATACTAAGGTCACTAAAGCACAATCACACATCGGAAAAGTACAGTAAATCAACCAGCATGCAACACACAATGTCCCGGTTTATTATCTTTCATTACGTGAATCGAGTCATTTTATTTTCCAACTTTTGCTTGTAACACAAGAGTCTCCCGACTCTTGCCCCCGTCCCCGTTTACCAGTATGACTGGTTTTGATGCATCTCCCCCGTATACACTACTGGACTGGTCGCGGGGCAATCATCCGGCACCATCGGCCCGGACCGACGGTTACGACACTTTATCATACACTTGTGCCTCTCTTATAAATTAAACGACGGTGATCTAGTTCGTTCATTTTTATTTCACAAGAATAAAACACTACCCTAGTGCACACTCGGTATTAAAAAGGTAGCTAAGTGAGTCCGACGAACTCACTTTATTCGTATTGGTCTCCACGTCTCGCAATCTCGCCAGCCAGAGATCCGATTATCCTAGTCAACATTTATCACCCTTAGACATCGTTCATCCTTAATATTACTCGACTTATCATTCTAACCACTCAGAGTATGATATCTAACATCTATACCCTAACGTTTCCTACGTCTTAGGTTTACGGACCTAGACGTCCATTCCAAGTCCCCATACGTCATCTATTCATACTTGGCGTCAAAGTCTTATTTCACTTTGTAACTTCAGCTAAATCTGTGAGAGCCCTATTCTTTCGGACCGAGTTTTGTCCTTATCTGAGATTGGCTTTGGCCGAGATTGGCCTTTCCGCACCCGCGGGCGTGATTGCGCCCCTGCGGCTCAGGGAACCGCCCCTGCAGTTTCCGGCGGCTACAGCCGGTTTTGTTGACTCCTTTGACCTGTGCTTTACCCTTTGCTTTACTTCTTTATTTTCCTTGCTGAGCAAGGGTTATCTTCTTCACTTCCCATTCCAGACCTTATGTCCTTCTTGCTTCTCCTTCATCTTCTTTGATCTTGCTCTTGGTTCTCCTTTGAGTTTTGCTTGAGAGTTGTGTGTTATGGTTGATATTGATGATGGATGTGTGTATGCTGAGCTTGGAAGCCAGCTACTGAGGTGTGTGACCTCTCTCTGCAGCCTAGGACCACAGGTGTGGTAAAATCTTTGCTTCTTCTCCTTCTCTTCTTCTTTGATTCCATCTCTTTAGCTTAGGATTAGATGAATTGGATGTAGGTTAATGTTGGAATGTGTATGTTTATGCATGTGTGTGAATTTGGAATGGAATAGACGTGATTTGATCACGAGAAGAGCCGAAGAGGAATCGCGGGTACACGTTCTGCACAGACACCGCCCCCGCGCCTAGAAGCCGCCGCCCCTGTGGAAGCCGTGCCGCAGCGCCCGCGCCTTGCCTGCGTTGCCTGCATCCCTTGTCACCGCGCCTGCGGCTTCTCCCTGCCGCGCCTGCGGGTTGTCTACTCCGCCCCTGCGTCCCTTGATCACGCAGGTGCGTCTTGTCCCAGGACTGCCTATAGTTGGGTAGCTCCTTTCCTTTCCTAGTATGAGGGACTTAGTACCATGCTATCGGATGTTGATGAGTATGTTATAGATATGCCGGTTACGGCTTTGAGGTTTACGAGTTGGATATGATCCCTATGGATCTTGGGTCTAGGTGTGACCATTTGTGTGATAGGAGTTTGATACATATATATATATATATATATATATATATATATATATATATATATATATATATATATGCCTTGTATAGGCCGTGTTGTCCTCCAGTTTGGAGTGGACCTGAGTGAGAGCTGATCGTAGTGATACAACTTCTAAGATTGAGGTAAGTCCATAGGACTTACTTAGCTACTATCCTTATATTGGATGTATGCTTGAGTGGTGTTTGTTATATGCTTCATAGCATGCGATATGATTCATTACCGACCTATGTTATATTGACCGCCCATTGTAGTGGCTGTGACAACTTACCTTTCAACCCGTAGTGGAGTCTGGGAAGTTCTTTGTAAGCTAGTTAGTTCTGGTATAGGGAAGGGCACCTACCACTCCATATGGTATACGGGAAAGTGCGTTGATACCACTCCAGCTAGCTATTGCACGCAGAGGCGAGGATTATATTAATTCCTCGTGTCACGTATTTTCATATACCGATTTATATACTCTTGAGTGATTAACATTATAAAGATAATAAACCGGGTAAATGTGTGATATCATGATGAGGTGTTAATATTATTGATATGTGTTTGTGCTCTAGCATCTTCTTATATATGTGTATGGTTAGCTAACGGTTTTATACCGTGTTGTAGATCCTTTGCAGGTTAGGAGAGCTGCAGAGTGATCCAGAGGGGTGATCTGCTGAGGGTTCCGTACACTGGGCGATATCGTGGGATTTTGGGTTATTTATGTTGTACGGATTTCTGTTTGACTTTGTACTAAGCAGTACACTGTATCATCCTTTTGATATGTATATATATATATATATATTAGTTTTACGTTTTGTTTTAATCTATTGGTGCCTTGTTGTAAGATTCAGTGAACTTGTTGTCAGGCTAGGGTCAGGATCCATTGTGAGATCCTAACCCAGTAGCACCTCGAGTCCTACGGATTTGGGGTATTACAAAGTTGGTATTAGAGCCCAGGTTGACAACAATGGCACTAGTAATCTGCAATAAGGTTCAAATAGATAAATAAACAGAACCCGAAAGGGGTCTGACTTTTCAAAAGGTTTTTGTTTTGAAATGAGTACAAATGTTTTGGGATATCGTGTATGTGAGCCATCGCCCCTCTGAAGATATCGACAGTATAGATATATATAGATATTCTGTTGTGATTGATTTGATATATATCTATACATATGGCATATATATAGCCTTCTAAGTTAGGTTTACGTCTTCTGTAGATGGTTCAGACTAGAGCCTTACCTGCAGCTAGACGAGGTAGAGGTAGACCCCCTCTAGGTAGAGGACGAGGTAGGACTCCTGCTGGTGGTTCACAGGCAGCGGGAGAGATACATGAGGAGGTTGCTGAGAGCGTCGTTCCTGAGACTGGGAACGGGGCAGCTGAGAGACAGGGGGCACAGAGAGCCCAGTCTGGTGAGTCTGATCGTGTCTCCATGGGGGGATAAGAGTTCCGAGCTTATATCAGACGAGTGGAGGAGGCTGCTAGAGCCGGTAGACAAGCCCCAAATTTACAGGCACAAGAGGGACCATCTGAGAGGTCCCACACCGTTACTCAGGTGCCAGCTGTACCGGTACCTGCTGCTGAGATTGCCAGAGCACCAGAGGAGCATAGAGGGCCTAAGCCAGACACTTGGTTGAAGGTTTTTCATTAGATGGGTGTACCCCCTTTCACTGGGAATGTGGGGTTAGAGGTTGAGCTCTGGATAGGGCATGTAGACTTAGCTCTGGAGTCTATTCGATGTCCAACTGACAGACAGATCGAGCTGGTTCAGACTTTATTCCGGGACTTGGCACAACACTGGTGGAGATCAGTACGGGGTCAGGTTACCAGTTATGAGCGTATGAGGACGATGATTAGAGAGCGTTTCTGCCCTGCCTCACTAAGGAGGGAGAAACTGCGAGATTTTGTTGAGGCTGGGTTTTAGGATGTACCAGTCTTTGAGGCCATCAGGAGGTTTCAGGAGGAGTTGGCATTACTGGGACCAGCTGCACCTTCTGCAGATCAGCACGTTTATCTCTTTTCTCGACGACTGAGGGATACTACCCGGGCCTATATGGCGGGATTTCATTGTGAGTCCTTGATGGACTACCAGGATAGAGCCGCCGACTATGAGCGAGAGCGGGCGAGTCAGAGGAGAGCTTCTCAGACCGGAGGGTCTGAGAAGAGGCAGCGTATAGGGCAGACTAGTGGTACTGGTGGTGTTGTTAGTGGTTGGTGTGGTCAAAGACGCTAGATTCAGCCCTCATCTGCACCGGTTGCAGATAAGGGACGTTAGTGTTTTAACTGTGGTGATCCAGGGCATATGAGGCCCGAGTGCACGAGGCAATTAGTGACTTGCTACACCTGTGGTAGGCAAGGTCACAGAGCTGTTTACTGCCGCCAGGGCGGAGCTTCATCTCAGCAGGATTCTTCCCTTGCCAGTGCAGCGGGAGGTGGGTAGAGGCCACCTCAGCAGCAACAGATTCAGGGACAGCAGAGGGTCCTAGATCGCCCTACGACTCAGGGATCTGCTCATGGGCCGAGTAGAGGCAGAGGTCGTGGTGGGAGCACCACTGATACCAGAGGCCCACAAGGTCGTGTTTTTGAGTTGAGGAGTGCAGATGAGCCAACTACACCTACTGCTACGGGTACCATTCTGATTCATGGTTTACCTGTTAGAGTTTTATTTGATACTGGTGCTACGCACTCTTTTATTTCTGATGCCTGTGTAGAGCGTCTTGGTTTAGATACAGTTGAGGGGATGCCCTTTATTATAGGGTTACCCGATGGTGGTAGGGTCAGAGGTACTCGTGAGATTCACGGTTTTCCCATTTCTGTAGGGACCCGTGTGTTATTAGTTGACTTATTTGTCATGCCATTAGAGCATGAAGAAGTCATTCTAGGTATGGACAGGATGGATAGACACTCTGCAGTCTTAGATGTAGGTAGGAGGACTGTTACCCTCTCTACCGAGTTAGGCCAGATAGAGGTTTTCCGGGTTTGGGACCCTGGGAAGACAGGCATGGTTATTAGTGCTATGCGGGTAGCAAGACTGATTGCACAAGGTTGTGATGTCTTCTGGTGTTAAATCCGATGGTTTGTGATTTTACTGATGTTTTTGATGCCTTTTGGAGCTGAAGAAGCAACTTGAGGAGCTGGTTGAGAAGGGCTTCATTCGCCCTAGTGTGTCCCCATGGGGAGCACCTATCCTCTTCGTACGGAAAAAGGACGGATCACTGAGGTTATGTATATATTACAGAGAGCTGAACAAGGTGACCATCAAGAACAAGTATCCACTGCCTTGTATTAATGATTTGTTAGATCAGCTACAGGGAGCAAACTGTGTTCTCCAGGATTGATCTGCGTTCAGGATATCACCAAGTGAGGGTGAGAGAGCAGGATATGCACAAGACAACATTCCGGACCAGATATGGCCACTACGAGTTTGTAGTGATGTCATTTGGGCTTACTTAATGCCCCAGCCGTCTTTATAGAGTTGATGAACAGTATCTTCATAGACTTCCTGGATCAGTTTGTGGTGGTTTTCATAGATGACATTCTGGTATACTCTCGCAGTGAAGAGGAGCATGCAAGACATCTGAGGACTGTATTGTAGGTTTTGCGGGATAGAGAACTTTATGCTAAGTTCTCTAAGTGTGAGTTTTGGATGCTAGAGGTAGCATTCCTGGGTCATGTAGTATCAGCTGAGGGGATCAAGGTTGATCCGGCGAAGATTGAGGCAGTAGCAGCATGGACTACACCGACGAACGTCAAGGAAATACGTAGCTTCCTTGTCCTAGCCGGTTATTACAGACGCTTCGTGGAGGGATTCTCTGTGATTGGCCGTCCACTGACGAGTATGCTGAGGAAGAATACCAGATTTGTGTGGTCTGATCAGTGCATGCAGAGTTTTGAGGAGTTGAAGAGGCGTTTGACTTCTGCTCCTATTTTTGCACAGCCAGAGGGTACTGAGGATTTTGTGGTATACAGTGATGCATCCAAGCTAGGCTTGAGATGTGTTTTGATGTAGAGAGGCAGGGTGATTGCTTATGCGTCTCGACAGCTGAAGACGTATGAGGAGAACTACCCGACTCATGATCTAGAGTTGGCAGCGGTAGTTCATGCACTGAAGATCTGGAGACATTACCTGTATGGTGCTACGTGTCAGATCTTCACAGACCATAAGAGTCTGAAGTACATTTTCACGCAGCGGGAATTGAATAACCGCCAGCGTAGGTGGATCGAGTTGATCAAGGATTTTGATCTGGAGATTTTGTATCATCTAGGAAAGGCGAACGTTGTCGCCGACGCCCTGAGCAGGAAGACGCCTCGAGAGCAAGCGATTGTGAGGCTGACAGTTCAGCATCAGTTGCAGAGAGACTTGATCTGGTTAGAGTTGGACATCTAGTTTCCTGATGAGGATACCCAGCTGCGTACATTAGAGGTTCTTCCTGATTTGTTGGGTGAGATCAAACAGAAGCAGGAGACCTGCCCGACACTGATGAGGATACGAGATAGGATGTCTCGGGATGAGGCACCACAGTTCCCGCTAGGAGTAGATGGAGTTTTGAGATGCCGCGGTCGTGTCTGTGTACCTGCTGATACAGAGCTGAGACAGAGGATTTTACAAGAGGCTCACTGTACACCTTACTTTGTACATCCAGGTACGAGTAAGATGTATCAGGACTTGAGACGTTTATATTGGTGGGGAGGGTTGAAGCCCGATGTGGCCAGATTTGTGGCACAGTGTGCGACCTGCCAGTAGGTCAAGATCGAGCATTTCAGACCTGGAGGTGAGCTCCATCCACTTCCTGTTCCACAGAGAAAGTGGGAGGGTGCACCATGGATTTTGTGACTAGTCTGAGGCTGAGCCGGAGTTTTGGTGCTATCTGGGTTACTGTGGACAGATTGATGAAGACGGCACGTTTCATTCCTATTAGGGAGACGTGGCCGGTGAGCAGATTAGCTGAGGAGTACACTAGTCAGATAGTGAGACTCCATGGTGTACCGAGGACGATCGTCTCAGATAGAGATGGACGATTTACCTCGAGGTTCTGGCAGCAGATTCAGACTGCCCTGGGGACGAGTTTGCACTTCACGACTGCGTTTCATCCTCAGACAGATGGTCAGTCAGAGAGGACCATTCAGACCCTGGAGGATATGTTGCGAGCTTGTGTGTTGGATTGGGGACAAGTGTGGACGGATCATCTCCCACTTGTTGAGTTCTCATAGAACAACAGCTGGCATGCATCTATTGGGATGGCCCCATATGAGGCACTGTATGGACAGAGATGTCGTACCCCGTTATGTTGGGATGAGTAGAGCAGTGTTAGTGGTTTGACACCTGATCATATTCAGGATGATATGGCTCGAGTAGCACTGATTCGAGAGCGGATGCTGACTGCCAGAGCCGTCAGAAGTCTTATGCTGATAGGGGGCGTAGACCTCTAGAGTTCAGAGTTGGAGCCCATGTGTGGCTGAGAGTGTCCCCGACACGAGGTGTTAGACGTTTTGGCATTAAGGGGAAGTTGAGCCCCCGATATGTCGGACCGTTCGAGATTCTGGATCGGGTTGGGAGCGCAGCATACAGATTAGCGTTGCCTCCGAGATTAGAGGGTGTTCACCCTGTATTTCACGTGTCTCAGCTGAGGGAGTACATACCAGATCCGAGACACATTGTGAGTTATGATGATTTAGTGGTTGAGCCGGACCACACTTTTGTTGAGCACCCTATTGCAGTCCTAGAACGAGGTATGAGACGCCTGCGTTCGAAGGACATTCATATGCTGAGGATACAGTGGTCGAGACGAGGACCTGATGAGGCTACATGGGAGCCTGAGGATAGTATCCAGAGGAACTATCTAGAGTTCTATGCTGAGTTAGATGCACCAGTAGGATCACCGAGTAGATCTTAGTACTATCTTGGTGAGTATTATGTGCTTATATGCTTATATGTTATGATGTGTTTATTTTCATACTAGCTTTGATGTGATATATGATCTTATTAGATCTTGTTATGCTAGTATGATTCTTGTTTATAGTTGGAGATGGTTCTTTCCTCCATGCTATTGTGATATGATAGGTTTAGCTGGAGATGGTTCTTTCCTCCATGCTATTTTGATGGACATAGTAGTGCTGGAGATGTTCTTCCTCCATGCCTTTCTGTTATGGATATGATACGGCTAGAGATGTGATTCCTCTATGCCTTGTGATATCTTTATGGTTAGCTAGAGATGGTTTTCCTCTAGGCTTTGGATAGTGTTTTGATTGATGGAGTTGATGAGTACCTCCATGCTTATGTTGAGGTTATAGAGAGAGTTGTACCTCGGCTTATGAGTCCGAGTGGTTTCGGGACTTTGCAAGTTTCGGGACAAAACTTGTTTTTAGGGGGGTGAGATGTGAGAGCCCTATTCTTTCGGACCGAGTTTTGTCCTTAGCCGAGATTGGCTTTGGCCGAGATTGGCCTTTCCGCACCCGCGGGCATGATTGCCGCCCCTGCGGGTTTCCGCCCCTGCGGCTTAGGGAACCGCCCCTGCGGTTTCCAGCGGCTGCAGCCGGTTTTGTTGACTCCTTTGACCCGTGCTTTCCCCTTTGCTTTACTTCTTTCTTTTCCTTGCTGAGCAAGGGTTATCTTCTTCACTTCCCATTCCAGACCCTACGTCCTTCTTGCTTCTCCTTCATCTTCTTTGATCTTGCTCTTGGTTCTCCTTTGAGTTTTGCTTGAGAGTTGTGTGTTGTGGTTGATGTTGATGATGGATGTGTGTATGCTGAGCTTGGAAGCCAGCTACTGAAGTGTGTGACCTCTCCCTACAGCCTAGGACCACAGGTGTGGTAAGTTCTTTGCTTCTTCTCCTTCTCTTCTTCTTTGATTCCATCTCTTTAGCTTAGGATTAGATGAATTGAATGTAGGTTAATGTTGGAATGTGTATGTTTATGCATGTGTGTGAATTTGGAATGGAATAGATGTGATTTGATCACGAGAAGAGCCGAAGAGGAATCGCGGGTTCACGTTCTGCACAGAAGCCGCCCCCACGCCTAGAAGCCGCCGCCCCTGCGGAAGCCGTGCCGCAGCGCCCGCGCCTTGCCCGCGCCTTGCCTAGACCTTCAGCAGTGGTAAGTCTTCTTCTCCTTCTTCTCTTCCTTCTTCCTTTGTTTCTTCCTTCCCTAGCTTAGGATTAGATGTATTGAGCATAGGGTGATGTTGGAATGTGTATGTTGTAGCATGTGTATGAATCTGGGATGATAAAGACGTGATTTGATCACGTGAAGAGTGGAAGAAGACTCGAGGGGCTACGATCTACACTGTCGCCGCCCCCGCGCCTGGAAGCCGCCGCCCCTGCAGAAACCGTGCCGCAGCCCGCCTGCGCCGTGCCTGCGTTCGCCTGCATCCTTGTCACCGCGCCCGCGGCTGAGTTCCACCGCGCCTGCGGGTTACTTGCTCCGCCCTTACGTCCCTTGTTTTACGCAGGTGCGTCTTGTCCCGGATCTACCTAGAGTTAGGTAGATCCTTTCCTTTCCTAGTATGAGCGGTAGTAGCATGCTAGGTAGCGGATGTTGATGAGTATGATATAGATATGCCGGTTACGGCTTTGAGGTTATGAGTTGGATATGATCCTTATGGATCCCTTGGGTCTAGGTGTGACCCTTTGTGTGATAGGAGTTTGATATATATGTATGCCTTGTATAGGCCGTGTTATCCTCCAGTTTGGAGTGGACTGAGTTGAGGGTTGATCCAGTTGAGACGACTACGAGGTTGAGGTAAGTCCGTGGGACTTACTTAGTTGTCATTCCTTTATAGGATGTTGTGCATGAGTGGTGTTTGTTATATGTTTATAGCATGCGTTATGTTGGTCACCGACCTATGATGTATTGATTGCCCATTGTAGGGTTGTGACAACTTTTTCATTCATCCCGTTGGGAGTTGGGGGTTCTCTGTGGTCAGGCCAGACCTGGTAAACGGTTCGGGCACTCTCCATTCCCTTAGGGTACACGGGGAGGTGTTTCAGGCACCACTCCAGCTGGTTATAGTACCCAGAGGCGAGGGTTTTATTCCTCGTGTCACATATGTTTATATGGATATTTATATACGAGTTGATTGTTGGACTTTATAAAGATAATGAACCGGGTAAATGTGTGAAAGCATGATGTTGTGTTAAGATTTCTAATGTGTGTTTGTGCTCTAGCATAACCCTATATATGTGTATGGTTAGCTAACGGTTTTATACCGTGTTGTAGATACTTTGCAGGATAGGAGAGCTGCAGAGTGACACAGAGTGGGTGATCCGCTGAGGGCTCCGTACACTGGGGCGTTATCGGGGATATAGGTTCTTTTGTTGTACAGTATGGTTTTGTTTGTACTCAGCGGTACATTGTATTACCTTTTTGATATATATATATATATATATATATATATATATATATATATATATATATATATATATATATATATATATATATATATATATATATATATCAGTTTCATGTTTTATTTTAATTTATCGGTGCCTTGTTGTAAGATCAGTGAAATTGTTGTCAGGCTAGGGTCAGGATCCATTGTGAGATCCTAGCCCAGTAGCACTCCGAGTCCTACGGATTTGGGGTGTTACAATGCCATCGACATGTCAAGACCAATTCTACGACACCCATATAAGTTAGGAACAAGATTATGCAAGAAATATATATGAAGTTAGTGATGAAGATATTGGTGAAGGATGGGAAGATCACACTGGAGATGGAGCATTGTAAAATATCTATCATTGCAGGGATTAACCATAAACATCATTATTTCAGACGTGGAGGAATCTTATAAGTTGTTTAAATAATTTGTCTTTTTCTTTTAACTTTTTCCATTTTCTTTTGAAGCATCTTATGCCTCTCCGACTCTCTAAATATATCTCTTATGAGTTATTAGAAGACATTGAAAGACATATAGTTTGAGTGTGAGAGAAATAAAAATAGAAAAAAGAAAGAGAATAAATTTTGAGCTTAAAGAGAAGTGGTTTCTTCTCTTTCTCTAAGAACATAATACTTTGATGGATATTTCTAGCTTGAAGTGTTTGAACTGAGTTAAGTATTTATTTTCGGTGTGTTTGAGTTCTTGTAATTTATTTTTCAAATTTAATAAAAGTTTGTTTTTAAGTAAGGAAAAACTATTTAATTAAACGTTGTGTTTTGAATAGTGTATTTTTCTTATCACAATTCCTGTACTTTTCTTAAAAGAGAGGTTTGAGTTAAAGACTACCGTATGAGTTACAAAATGAAACAAATATCTATTGTGATTGTACTAAAATAGTTTTGATGAGCTTTTTAATAAATTTCTTAAATGCAGAGCATGGTGAGCTTGTAATCAGAGAAAAATTATTTTTTATAATATAATGTGAGTAAACTACGGTAGTGAGTATCACATAAAGTCCCTAAATTAAATTAAGTGTGTTGATTTGAATAATATTATGCGGTGTATCAAGTTATGACTTTAGATAGCAAATTGACAAAAAATAGGGTAAAGACAAAAGAAAGAAAGGAGAAATAAGGTGATTGATTTTGGGTATATCACATATTAAAAGTTTCTTAAACTTTTATTAAAGCATCAAAATAACAAAATATAACACTTTTGGGGTGGACATGGAAGTCATTAAGTGCAAAAAAGGCTCTCTATTAAGAAATCCAATGTGAATCTTTTCTTTGATTTTAACACAATTTTGAAAACTTGGATGATCATTATAAATAACTTTAGGTTAATATATATATAGTTGCAAGTTCATCATATGAGCTATTAAAATCGAGAATAATGGTCGCAAGTAAGACAAACTTTAATCGAGTGGTGATTAGAGAGAAAGTATTATGTGAAACGCAATTATTACTAAAGATTTAGGACAATCATTAGATATTTGGGTTGATCTTAAATAATCATATTTTTCTATATATCCGAATTTGGATGGGTTTGCCACTTTGGCTAACGTAGATATAACCGAAATTGCACTTGTTGATTGTAACCAAAATCATCATATTTTTCTATAAACTTTTTAGAGATCGAGCGTAGAACAACTCCCGGGACACGGGAACCCAACTCGCCCTTCTACAACTTCGTAATAACGTGAAGACAATCCGAATCCACAATGACATGTAGGTGTAATGTCTATCCACTGCCAACTGAATTGCCCAGCGTATAGCCACCTTTGCTATATCTGGACGAGTACCTTGTTGAATGAGTTTGGACACTAGCAATAGAACACTACCACTATCATCACCAATCACAACACCTAACGCACAGCTAGAGTCCCGAACCAATGCACGGCGGAGCTTTACCACTTTACAACACGACGCTCCCCTAAGGCAAGGCCATGAGTACCTCGCTTTTGTTGATGGTCGAAGCTACACTTTTACCAATCCATATGATCCTCCAGTAGGAGGTCAACAATATCATTAGAATGAACATCTTTTCTTTGATTCTAAGAAGAAAAAAATATAAATAAGAAATATTAAGAAACCTATGCTGGATATAAGGAGCAAAGAATCATGTTCATAGACTATGACCAACAAAATTATGAAAAATTAGATAATTATTATATATAACTTTAATTAAGTGGTGATTTTTTTAAAAGGTAATTGAGTGGTGATTAGAGAGAATGTATTATGTCAAACGCAATCATCACTAAAGATCTAGGGGAGTCGAGTCATTAGATATTCTGGTTGATCTTCAATCATCTTCTTTTTTGACGAATTATATATATATATATATATATATATATATATATATATATATATATATATATATAACTTTTGGATGGGTTGCTAGTGAAACTATACATTTGTGCAACGTATAACCAAATTTGCACTTGTGGATTGTAAGACATTCAAACATGTGAAGAGGTTCAGTGGTGTGCTGAAAATAGATCCGAATAGAAGGGGAGGAAAAAGAGCCATTCAAAAGGCAAAGTGGCGATGACCGTTGCCACTTTTGGGTTCAATCCTAAATTGTAGAATTTTTTTTTAATAAAACCCAATTTTCGGATTCATCTCTCCTCTTCTAATTCATCTCTCTGCCATTGAGCAACGAAATTCTCAAACCGTACGTTTATTTCAAGCTTTTCATCTCTTTCTATATAATCTTTACCTTCTATTTGCCAGCTCTTCCTTAAAAGAAGCCCGCCATTAATCCAAAGCCAAGGTAATTTTTGTTTCTTCTTCATCTCCATTGATTAATCTCCTGTCATTCATCTTTCTCTAGCGTTTGCAGGTATCAACCGCCCAGAAATGTCGACCACAAAGGCTTTGGACCCAGCCTTTCAGGGAGCTGGTTCAAGACCGTATCCTTTTCTTTTTCCATATTTTAAGTAAATTTTTAAAAATGATTTTATAGTGTTGAAACCTTAACTCTCCATAGTGGGACTGAGATATGGAGGATTGAAAACTTCCAACCAGTACCCTTGCCAAAATCTGAACATGGTAAATTCTATATGGGAGATTCCTACATTGTTATGCAGGTAAGTGTATGATCATTACATTTTCACCTTGAATTGTATTATGTAAATATATAATTGATGTAATTCAAGTTTCATAATCTTTTATAGACAACTTCTGGGAGAGGAGGCGCATATCAATATGATTTACATTTTTGGCTTGGGAAGGATACTAGCCAAGTGAGTATTCATTACATCATTTTCTTTATATGGTTTATTTAATTACCTTGTCTCTTGAGAATGATTTTTTACTGTGATATTGTAGGATGAATCGGGTACTGCAGCTATTAAGACAGTTGAACTAGACGCGTCTCTTGGAGGGAAGGCGGTACAACACCGAGAAGTACAAGGTCATGAGTCTGACAAATTTTTGTCATATTTCAAACCATGTATTATCCCTCTTGAAGGTGGAGTTGCTTCTGGATTCAAGACACCAGAAGAAGATGAGTTTGAAACTAGGTTATATATGTGCAAGGGGAAACGAGTAGTTAAAGTCAAGCAAGTTCCATTTTCGCGATCCTCCTTAAATCATGACGATGTGTTTATTTTGGATACTAAGGATAAGATTTATCAATTTAATGGTGCAAACTCTAACATTCAAGAAAGAGCTAAGGCTTTGGAAGTAACTCAGTTCCTCAAAGATACATATCATGGAGGAGTATGTAATATTGCAATTGTTGGTAAGAAATACAGTGACTTTTTAATTTTAATTTTAATTTTAATTTATATCATCATTGATGATGATTTGTCTTATTTTTCTTCTTCTTTATACACTAGATGATGGAAAACTACAAGCTGAGACAGACTCTGGTGAGTTTTGGGTGTGCTTTGGTGGGTTTGCTCCAATTGGTAGAAAGGTTGTTAGTGATGATGACATTATTCCTGATGCTACACCTGCCAAACTTTTCAGGTAATTCCCTGAGAAATATAATATGGATTGAATATTTGGTGATTGCTCATGTTTGAATGATTCCACTTTATGGATTTATATATATATATTTCTCAAGAATCACTTGAATTTGATGTTTATAGTGTTGCTGATGGGAAATTGGAACCTATGGAAGGTGAACTTTCGAAAGGGGCGCTTGAAAATCACAAATGCTACATACTCGATTGTGGCAATGAGATATATACTTGGTTTGGACGAGCTACGCAAGTGGAGGAGAGAAAATCTGCAAGTCAAGCAGCTGAGGTATGAAAAATTAGATTAAAAGAACTTCTGCTAAGAATAACAACTCCAATGGTATCAATTTCTTGTATGTTATTCATGTGATATCATATTCTTTATTTAAAAAAGAAAAAAACTTTTTTTCTTAGGATCTTGTCACTAGCCAAGGCAGGCCAAAAGCAACCTATATAACTCGTGTTATCCAAGGGTATGAATCACAATCATTCAAGTCTTACTTTGAATCTTGGCCTATGGGGTCAACAGCTGGTGCCGAAGAAGGAAGAGGAAAAGTAGCAGGTAAAATTATCATCTTTTGTGTAAGTTTATTTTATATTTTTTTTGTATCATATGACCCTTGTAATTTGATGAATTTCTCCCATCCAGCTTTCTGGAAGCAACAAGGTGGCACCAAAGGAGCAACAAAAGGTGATGGTGCAGAGGACGTTCCGCCTTTGCTTGAAGGTGGCGTCAAAATTGAGGTAAGGATGCTATAATCATTTACCTTTAATCGAGTGTCCATTAACATTGTTGATTTCAGGTGTGGCGAGTTGATGATAGTCAAAAGACTTCAATAGCCAAAGAGGATATTGGTAAATTCTATAGTGGAGATTGTTACATTGTTTTGTACACCTACCATTCCGGTGATAAGAAAGAGGACTTCTATTTGTGCTGGTGGGTTGGGAAAGATAGTGTAGAGGATGAGCAAAAGGCAGCTTGTCAGTTATCATCTGCAATGTTCAATAAATTGAAAGAAAGACCTGTTCTTGTAAGATCCCTTTGTTGCTAAGCAATTTTTGAAACCTCTGTTCTGCTTTATAGAATTCTTGATTGGTAGACGCTTCTGACAGGGTCGAATTTACCAAGGGAAAGAACCACCTCAGTTTGTTGCACTCTTTCAGCCTATGATTGTCCTTAAGGTACTTGTCATTTTGTAAGTATTTTTGCTTTACATGACTTTATTTTAGTCATTTTTTTGATTGTTGTGTTACTTGTAGGGAGGCTTAAGCTCCGGTTACAAGAGCTCTTTGGAAGCCAAGGGATCCAAAGATGAAACATATGCTGCTGATGGTGTTGCTCTCTTCCGGATATCAGGAACAGCGTCACATAACAATAAAGTTATTCAAGTGGACCCGGTATATGTTTTTCTTCTGTTTTCAAATGGAAAATCTTTAACCATTTTCTAATATGTTCATTCAAGTGAAATTTGTATCAGGTGGCAGCATCACTAAATACCCATGAGTGTTGTGTCCTGCAAACTGCTAATGCAGTTTTTGCTTGGCAAGGAACTCAAAATGTTGTTGAGCAACAACAATTGGGTGTTAAAGTCGCGGAAATTTTGAAGGTACAGTTTCTATGTTTGATCTTTTATATTTGATGACCATGACTCATATGGGTTGTTTTCACTTTCAGCCAGGAGGTCCTCTCAAGTATGCTAAAGAAGGTACAGAAACCCAAGTCTTCTGGTCAGCTCTTGGTGGGAAAAATACTTATGACAGCAAAAAAACATCTCAGAACACTGTCAGAGATCCTCATTTGTACGCCTTTACTGTCGTCAAAGGTTGTCCTCATAAATGTCTCCTTTGAAATTTGTTTAACATCAAAATGAAAAAACTTATAATGCCTTTTGTCTACTCTTGTCTTCGGCTTAACGGCTTCCAGGAAAGTTTCAGGTTGAGGAAATATACAACTTTGCACAAGACGATTTGCTGACGGAGGATATCTTGATGCTTGATACACATGCTGAAGTTTTTGTTTGGGTCGGTCAAGCTGTGGATCCAAAAGAGAAGCAACACACTTTTGAGATGGGAGAGGTATGTTTATGGCATGATAAAATTATAAACACTAACTTAACAAACTCATTATTATCTTGTGTATGGCTTGCAGAACTATGTTGAACTGGCTACGACGACTGACGGATTGTCCCCTCAAGTCCCATTGTACAAGCTCATTGAAGGACATGAACCTTGCTTTTTCACCTCATATTTCTCCTCCTGGGACCTTGCTAGAGCAAATGTATGCATATGTAACACAGAATAAAATCATATTGTCAAAAGTAAATATTTCTTGTGAGATTTGTCTAACATGTATATACCTTGCACCCGGTTTTTAAAACGCAGGTTCCAGGAAACTCATTCCAGAAAAAGGCTACACTAATGTTTGGTACCAATTCTACAGAGGTAATGGTTTAATATGTATATGGTTCAGTTTAGTCAAGCAAGTACATTGTTTATTTTTCATATATGTTTTATAATATATTTTCTTTATCTTCTCTTTTGTTTAATATTTTTTCTCCTACAAAATATTTAAAGTTAATAACTGTCTTTTTTTGTTTTTTTATTGTCATTCTTTCATGTATATTTCATTAAAAATATATTTTTTAGTTTTTTTTTTCTTTTCCGAAACTCATTGGATGGCCTACAAGTACTGATGAACTTTTTTTTATATTTTATCTCAACTACTGCAGAGATCAAGTCAAGGAGGAGGACAAAGAGCTGCTGCTATGGCTGCTCTTTCTGGATCCCTTACTGCTGAAAAGAAACCAGGGTCTCCTGCTCATAGCAGTGCATCACAAAGAGCTGCTGCTATGGCTGCTCTTTCTGGATCTGCTGCTTCTGATAATAAATCAGGCTCACCTTCTGGTCAGAATCTAATTTGCACTTGTAAAATATCTACATCTTTACCACATAGACATCTAATGGATTAACAAGTAAACTAAAAATGATTTGGTAGCAGCGCATGGCGCGGAAGAGTCTCAAGAAGATGCAGCGCCAGCAGAAGAGGAAGAAAATGCTTTTGAAGGGGCTATTGAGGGCACATATAGCTATGATCAACTCAAGGCTAAATCTGAAAATCCGGTTACTGGAATCGACTTCAAACGTCGAGAGGTTGGCCTACCTTGTACTATATATATATGCATGTTGCATGTTGTATGGTGCATGATGATAATAAAAATGTTGATTTTGTTTGTGGTTGTGTTTAGGCTTATCTGACTGATGAGGATTTTGAGACTGTGTTTGGAATGCTAAAGGAAGATTTTTACAAGATGCCCAGATGGAAGCAAGACACACAAAAGAAGAAGCTTGATCTCTTCTGATTACTTGCTTGTCTCTTGGAGTTCAAAAACAAAAGAGGGATTATTATTAAGCTGAGTTGGGGTCGCTTTGTATTAGGCCCATTATGAGTCTTTAACTATTCCTTTTGCTACTGTATTTTTCTTCTCTTTTGTTTTCGGTATCATAACCTGAAGAGTGAAAAACCACACCTGCCACTCTTCGCTTTTTACTGTCAGCATTGTCATAATAATCACTATTCATTAGAACTTAATTTATAGAAGCACATAATATTCTTATTCTTTTTATCTGCTATTCTTTCGACCTTTAACTTCATAAATAGTTTCAAATTCAGGTTGTATCTTCTTCACTAATTACAGATGTGGGATTTTTCTCCCTTGATTTATAATTAGCATCACCCCATTCATGTTTGGATTTCTCAATATGTATCTTTTCCATTTCAATGATCATCCAACATTAATTGATAATCATTAAACTTAATATGTTTATTCATTTGTTTTTTTTTTTCTATTAAACATATTGACTTGGTTTGAGTAAGAGTGAATCAAAGATACCTCTTGTAAACGAATTATTCAACAAATTTAGGATAAAACTCATACATAAAATAATCTAGAGCGATTGTATCCAAGAGCAAGGTTGAACACAAGTATTTGTTGACAAGGCTCGGAACAAAGTCCTACGTCCGCAGGATCTCCAGTATCGATCCAATCCATTATAGTTTGTAAAGGCAAAGACAAAACAAGAGTTACAAAAGATAAATTGGTAAGTGTAAAACCAAGACAAGAAAAGACAAGAGTAGAAAGAACACATAAACGAACAAGAACAAAACACACAAGTCTAAGAATCGCAGGATCTCTTCGTGTTCCACAATATGTGGTTCGATGAGTCTTCCAAGCTAACAATTGTCAAAGGCTAAAGCACTCGATCTTGATTTCTATAGAGGAGAACACTCAGACACAAGCAACAACCTCGAGAGGAGATGATGTTCTTCGCTCAAGAACACCAGAAGCAAAGGTTGGAGAAGAGATCGACGAGAGAGAGGAGGAGAAAAAGTGAGAGATTAGGGTTTAGGTCAGCTGAGAGCTAACCTTATATATCTCTCCTCTACACTCCAAACGACGTCGTCTTCATTAATGAACCATTTTCAACACACTTGGTTTCAACACACTTGGTCCCGAGTTCAAATCGGTTTCAACACACTTGGTCCCGGTCCATCAACAGGTTTTTCTAATCTTCTGAACATAAACCCGGTTCTTCATATAAGCAAGCCTTCAAACCGGTTTCAACACACTTGGTCCCGAGTTCAAATCTCCCCAAATTCACTTTGTTGATTTATGTACCTTACAATTCACCTTCTAACTTTTGTGGTTTTGTCTTTAAAAACATTTTGAAGAAAACAAAAATCAAAAAATAGTTTATGGTCGATCATCATTGATCCAACCTCCTTCATCTTCTAAGTAATCTCAGATAAATGAAGTGAATCCCTACAAAAGACAAACTTATCGTTAGTAACAATCTTAGTATCAAAGTTTGTTGGATTTACTTCTCCTTTTATTTTTTGTACAATCAACTCTTTATTGTCAATCTTTCGTTTGATATAGTGATATATAACATCTATGTGATTTGTTCTCTCATGATAGACTAGGTTTTTGCATAAGAAGAGAGCACTTTGATTATCCGTGTATAGAGTAGCATTGTAGGGTTTATTATGAATTTCTTCTAGAATCTCTTTCAACCATACAACTTTCTTAGATGCCTCAGTGGCAGCTATATACTCAACCTCTGTTGATGATAGAGCAACAATAGACTGTTGTTGACACTTTCAGGATATACAGTTTCCACACCAGGTATATACATAAGCAATGATGGGCTTCCATGTGTCCTTATTGCTTGCATAATCTGAGTCAACATATCCCACAAGATCATTACAATCACAGTGCATATCATATTCTAAAGTTAGAGAAGAAGTACCAACTAAGTATCTTAACAAGAATTTGATGGCATGCAAATGTGTTTAAGAAGGATTAGACATGTATTTGCTTAGAACATTAACTACAAAGGAAAGATCGGGTCTAGTACAGATCACATAATACATGACATAACCTACAATTGCATCATATGGAACTAACCTCATACTTTTAGCCTCAATTGGTATCATGTAAGTTGTCTTGGTGAGATCAAGGTGAGCACCAAGTGGAATAGAGGTTGTCTTTACAAAGTTCATATTGAACATGTCCAACACTTTCAGAATATAGTCATGATGTGTCAATCATATCTTCCTCCTCATACTTATGTTTCTCACAATTTTTATACCAAGTATCCTTTGTGTAGGACCAAGATCCTTCATATCAAAGGAGCTTTTCAATGAAGCTTTCACCTCACTAACTTTAACCTTGGACTTACAAACAATTATAATGTCATCAACATACAACAAAACATAGAGAGGGCTATCAGTTTTAACAAACTTGAAATATAAGCATGAGTCATAGGAACATTGAGTGAAATCAAGATCTTTCATACATGAATCAAATCTTTTATTTCATTGTCTTGAAGATTGCTTCAAACCATATATAGATTTATTTAACAAGCAAGCATGATCATGAAACTTCACATCAATGTAACCCTTAGGCTTTCTCATGTATATAGTTTCATCCAAATTACAATGTAAGAATGCAATTTTAACATTCATCTGTTCAATTTCATAATCAAACACAACAACAATGGATATAATCAGTCTTAAGGCTTTATATTTCACAACAAGAGAAAAGATTTCATTGTAATCGTCTCCTTCCCTCTAAGTAAAACCCTTAGCAATCAGTCTAGCCTTAAACTTAGGTGGATCATTAGAGTTTTGACTTTCTTTAACCTTCTAAACCCATTTACAACCAATCAGTTTGGCATCTAGGTTTAGGTACAAGAGTCCAAGTCTTATTAACATGCATAGATTCAATCTCTTCATTCATAGCAGATTTTCACTCACGGTGAACAAATCTAATAGCATGCTCATATAACTCAAGTGTAAGAATAGAAATCACCTCAACAATGCCTATAATTTATGTGAGTATCAAAGAATGATAGTATGCATATAGGAGGTTAAAACCGATTGGAACACTAGGATTCATGCTTAGACTTATTTGAAACTCAGATGCTAAGCTTGCTTAGATTGTTCCTTTATATGGACTTTGTTCAACTTCTAAGCATGATCCTATTTGTTGATAATTGGCCGGCTAGTATGAATGAGACATAAATAATTTCATAATCTATTGATGCACTCTTGTAGACGTCTATATTGCTAGGATTAATACTTCAATTATTCCAATAGAAAACACCATGTGAGGAATAATTGAATGATAATTTATGAAGTGCAAGTCCACTCTAGGTCCTTATTTAAACAATTTTTAGTTAAACATTTTGTTCAATTTTGTACTCTACCGAGTTCAATTTTTAATTACAAACTGTTCATTTTTCTAATTTTTTAAAAATGGACTTTTTTCTATAAAATTAAACACATGGTATAAAAAAATAATGCACAAAATTTCTACTCACCCCTCTTTGTAAGGAGTCTCCTTACTGGAACATAAATATATAGAAATTTTGTGCGTTAATTTTTTTATACCATGTGTTCATTTTTATAGGATAAAAGTTTATTTTTGAAATATTAAAAAAAATGAACGGTTTGTGATTAAAAATTAGAAACTCGAACCAACTCATATATTTTTCAATCACACAAAATGACTAATACATTTTCTTTTTAAAATCACTCATATTATCTTTTATACTTCACGAATTATGTAATAAAGGTTAGTCATCACTTTAGTCTTAAATTTTTAAGGTAGTTTATTGTAATATCCCAGAAAAATTGTCATCCCGCATCATTTGAATGTGAATTTGTGATTGACTTATAAGGATGGGTTGTTACCCATTTCAACAAGAATTCTTCTTTTTCAGTGGTAGATCGAGGACAAATAACTTTGGAGTTAAGCGTGCTCGTGTTAGAGCAGTTTCAGGATGGGTAACCTCATGAGAAGTTTTCTGCGCGAGTATGGTTGACATGTGGACAACGTCCCTAAGACTTCTACATCAAGAGTTTAAGTGCGAGAGCAGTTTCAGGATGAGTGACCTCTTGAGAAGTTTTTCTCCGCGAGTATGGTTGATAAGTGGACAACATCCCTAAGACCTCGGGTCTTACATTTATTGTTAAAATTTAAAAATCACCCATGTTATCTCCATTTCATGGTTCAAAATTTAAAAATCAATCTTAATAGATACCAAATTTTTGTGAGAATGTCATCAAGTATGAATCTTTTAACGGAGTTTTTATTGTTAAAAATTTAAAAACTTCTAATCATTATTATAGTTATATTTTAAATAAATGACCTAAAATATTTGAGAATAAAGTGAGAATTAACCTTAATTATATAATTCGATAGATATACAAAAACAATATAGAGGTTTTTGAAAAAAAATTATAATGTAAGGATAATTTTGTATGATTAAAAATTTATAGGCAATTTGTAATAAAATGAGACATAATTTCATCCCATATCAAAATATTTATACTAGAATCCTAGATTCCATATGTATTTTCTTTATTGTGGTTCCATTATTTTTAAATTTAATAAAATATTAATTTTAATTTTGTACTTAAAAACAAGTAAACATATTGTATGTGGATAAGCAATATGATGGTAAACCAAGTTAAACAAGAGATAGAAAATATGATTATGGTTTTTAAGATGAAAATTTTGGCAGGAAGGGTCAATTAATTTAATAAATTAAAATACTAACCCTTTTTTTTTTACATTAGAAAAAAGGTTTATGGTGACACCATGATTATATCAAGTCGGAGTTTGATTAACATTGATCCACCTTTTTCTAAAAATACCTAGAACTTTTTAATGTCACACGAGATAATAAGTGTCGTTGATAATTAATATCATAAATAAATATTTATTGTTTACTACCTTTGTCACCGAAAAATATTTATTGTAACATCGCTTCAAAATTTTGACGATTTTAATGACACAAACAAAGTGTTATCACCACGTAATTTTCACTAACACTAATATCAAACTTATCAACAATTTCAACTTGTAAGATACTAAGATATAATAAAACAACTTTAGTATAGTTTGTCACCGACGATAAACAATGTTTGGTGACATTAATAATAGTTTGGTAACAATAATGTGTTCCGAACGATTTTTAAAACAACATTTTAAAAAATTCTAAAATCTAATTTAATTTTTTTTGATTTACTGACGAAGTGTTGAAGTGTGATAAATTAGTTACACGTCTAATCTATTTTGATTGAAATAAAGAGGTCGATCATGTGATTGAGAATAGGATAGTAATGTGTTTGTTGTCTCCTCCTGAATATTGGTTTGGATGTTTCCGGATATTCACATGCCAAATCCACATCTAAAATAAAATAATAGTAATAATAATTGATTAAATGACGAAAGCATATAGTAAAAAGAGTGTGATGGGCAGTGTATTCAACTAATGGTCTCATTATATTTCATTCCATCTGCCCCCACTCTCTGCTCCGTTGACCGTTAGATTTTCTCCACCTTGACTATCACCTTTTATTTTTATTTTTTATTTATTCTTTTAATAACTAATTTTTGAATATTTTATTGGTTGGTGAACTATTTATTTTATTGTTAATAGATTTTAGGATGAATTTTTTTTATCGAAGATAATAAGTTTTGACTTAATGTATATGTACGTCTAAATGTGTCTGGACTAACCATCATTTTCAAGATGAGGTCGGGGATGTGACGAGATTATTGATCCTCAATTCTTACCCTACTTCAATCTTTGGTCCCGTTGAATTACTATGCAATTTCCTATGAAAATTTTTAATGCCGATTTATAATTTTTAATTGATAAGCATTTACTGATATATCACTTTGATTTATTAATTTGGTTTGATATTTCTTTATTTTATGTTATTTATACGAATAAGTCGATATATTTAACAGGTGCAGATTTTTGAATGAGAGTCCAAACTCATAAAGAAATCCGATGGTGACTACAACCGAATAAAATTAGGTGAGTGAAAATTTTTAATGGGGATAAATACGGGGACGAGAGACGTGTAGGACTCTCACAACGAAAGGGTAAAATATGAATAATTTGACAAATATTTTTAAAAAAAAATTATAATGTATAAGAGTTGTTACAAAATGATAAAATAGGGGGACAAACTTTACTGTAATCTCTTCAAACCCATTATCATCAACCATCTAAAATACAATAAAATTTCATATTAAATCGATTATAAAAAACATCATACAACTTTGAAACTCCACCAATATCTACACAATAGTTCAGCCTATTTTTAAGGAAGAAATAATGAGTTTTTATTTTTTATTTTTTATTTTTTACTTTTTATGGAAGTGGTTGAACTAAAATTATGTTTTTTTTTTCGGTACTGAATTATAGAGAGATAAATTGTATGTCGGTAAAACTTGAAATGTAACTTATTAGAATAGGAAGTAAACGTTCATTTTTTTAAATAGACCGTTAATGTACACACCACGAGATAAGATGATATTCTATATTATTCTGATATTAGTTCATATAGAGTGATACTATTAGCTCATTTTTTTATTGTATTTGTTGGTTGATATTTAAAAAAAAATAATAACATGTTAAAATTTATAAAATTTGTTCAAAATGTGCATATCATTATTTCGAATGGTGTGTCATTAGTTAAATAAAAAAATTGCATAAAAATATAACTAATAAATTAGACAAATATATATAACCAATAATAGAAAATATTAGCACGGATGATATACAAACTTTGAACGGATAGAACAAAAATTTTGAACTAACAAATTAACAATTACAAACTTTTAAGGTAAAGATGAATGTATTCATACAACACAAATCTTTTACGAATTGTACGAAATATTTGAACTAAAAAGTTATCGTAAAAAAAAAAAAAAAAAAAAAAAAAAAAAAAAACCCGACACATGTGACTCCCGCAACTCTCCATATTTTTGTACCGGAAGAACTATCATTCCATGAACCAATGCTTTTTTTCTTTTTTGTCTTAAGAGTTTTAATTTTTTGATAATTATATTGATTTTAAAGGGTAAAAAAAACAAGAATAATTCTAAATAGCTTAATATAAAAAAATCAAATAAAGAATATTAGTTATACTTCTTTTAGGTTTCATATCAGAAACCTTAATTTGTATTTAATTTATGAGAAGATTTACTATTTTTCAACTCAAAACAGTTTATAAAAATTATGAAACAAAAACACTCCTAGAGACCTAGATTAGAAAGTTGAGCATAGTATCAAAGACAATATTTTCATTAAGACAATTGAAATTCTTTAATAACGTCAATATTACCTTTAATTTGTTATACTCATAATGAATTTTGATATAGTATTAGAAGATTAGTCTTCTTACGCTATATTTTTAAATTAAGTAATAAATATATATTTTAAGAGGCTTTTTATTGAGTTTTTTAAAATATATTTTCATAATTTTACTTTAGTAGACTTTTTTCTCTGTCTAAATTTTTGTTACCACTATATTTATACATTTGTTCATTCCATTCGGCTCGAATCGTTCTCATATGTCCCGACTCCCGAGAGGCATCTTGTACTTTTATATTATTTATGAAAATAAATATATAACATAACAATTCAAAATTAAATATATATTAAAATAAAACAGGTATATATGTTTCATTTAACCACGACCAACGTAATAATTTATTCTAACACCCCGAATTTTGAAAATTCGGAGCGTTATTGTTTAGAACATTACAGTTGGTCCCGACTCCCGACCTTAGGTCAACGTCAATAACGTTGGATCTCCAAACAAAGCACAAATATATTTAAATAAAAGCCTTTCAAAATTTACCTTTTTAGACTCAGACTCGTACAACAACCAAATGAAAAATGAAATATACTCTATTATAATAAATAATTAAATCACAACTAAATAAACCCAACGAACATAACTCCTAGTATGGAATCCCGGCTGACCACTCCACTCCACTCCCGATTTCTCGGTAGAAATCTAAACTGCAAAAATCTAACAACACGGTAAAACCGTTAGCTACAATTATCATACTAAGGTCACTAACGCACAAACACACTAAAGGGAAATACTGTAAATCAATTAGCATGCAACAAACAAGGTCCCGATTATTATATTTTCTTTGGTGAAATTTGTCATCTATTTTCCAACTTTTCATGGCTGCGCAAGGGTCTCCCGACCCTTGCCCCCGTCCCCGTTAACCAATAGGTTTGATTTTGATGCATTTCCCCGTATACGCTATTGGACTGGTCGCGGGGAAATCTTCCGGCACCCTCGGCCTGGACAGAAAGCTACGGCACGTTATAATGCATTTGTGCCTCTCTTTATAAATTTAAAAACAGTGATCTAGTTCGTTCATATTATTTCACAATCATAACACGCACTACCCTAGTACATACTCAGTATTAAAAGGTAACTAAGTGAGTCATATATAAACCCTTTAACACTTAGAACTATATCAACCCT
The DNA here is from genome assembly GCA_002319775.1 of Fagopyrum tataricum. Taxonomy (NCBI): domain Eukaryota; kingdom Viridiplantae; phylum Streptophyta; class Magnoliopsida; order Caryophyllales; family Polygonaceae; genus Fagopyrum; species Fagopyrum tataricum. The sequence goes on from CM008280.1 coordinate 26,780,228, forward strand.
TAACACTGCTCGACTTATCATTCTAATCAATTAAGGTATGATATCTAACATTGATACCCTAACATTTTCTACGACCTAGGTTCTCGAACCTAGACATCCATTCCAGATTATCATATTATCATCGCAATCGTTTCCCTAAACTCTCACTATCTCGAAAGTCGGTATTTTGTCTATCATTATCAATCCGCTTAACTACTCATAGTTCTCATTCCGATTCCACTAACATAACATTCCTCAATTTCTTCTAATTCCAACATTCCGGTCTTTCCAAACTAGTTCCGCAACTACCATTCATCTCAACCTTTCATTACTTAACTTAATATCATTTACTAAAAATATTTCACTAGATTATCACCAAGATTAATTAAATAAAATTATAGTTTAAAATAATTATAGATTATCGGAAATTAATTTGAATGAAATGAAACCAGGTTCGGGTCTAACCTGAATCGGATTAATAGAAAGGTTAACCGGTTTAAGATGACAACAAGCGACGTCGACCGGACTTTGATGGTTAACCGGTAGCCTCGTTGTCTACGGTTCTACATGAGATTATCAGTGGAGTTGTTTAGGAAGAATTCAAGGATGGGGAAAGTGAGGAAGAAGGGTGGATGTTTTTTTTTTGAAATTTATATAGATTCTTATGTGGCAGCCTTCATGTCCATAATAACGTAGAGTAGCGGTCGCCGTTATGACGGCATTCATGGCCATAATAACGTGAAGTAACGGTCGTCATTATGTAGCCTAGGTTTTCAATTGTTTCCGTCATCAAGATTCAACTAATAAAATTTTATTAAAATAATTATATTAAATTCTTGAATTTTCCGGTTATTACAATTATTCCGGAAATAAAAGATAATAAGAGAACAAACAACATCAATTATTGAATAAAATCAATTAATTATTTTTAAATTTGTATATAAAATAAACTTTAAAAAATAGTTTCCTAATGAAAAGTTTTTTTTATGAAATCCGTGTGCAACACGAATCCGACCAGTCACAAATGCTTTTCAACTATTTAACAAAATAAGTTAAAAAAAATTATATATAAAATAGATTTGGTTCAGGTATGAAGCAAAAATTCGGGTACGGAGTTGCAAAGCATTTCCCACCGTTGATGTACTTGAACCAACACTCTAGATTAGTCTACGCCATTTAATGTATTATTTGGAAACGAGGTGATATTTTTGTAATCACGAAGTTCAGGCGGCATTTTTGTCCTTTTAAAAATCTGTTTTATTAGAAGAGGGATATGCGGTAACAATTTTGTAATTTTCATGAAAAAAAGTTTAATGATTATTATTTCAGTTCACGAGTTTGATTCAATTCATTCAAATTGTTTGTTAAATTGTTCATAGTTTTGTTCAATTAGTTCAAACAATTAGTTCTTGTTTTTTATAACTTTTTTCATTCAAAATTTTATGCATGTTTGTTCAAACATTTTTTAAATAATAGTATTAAAAGTTTGAACTTTTTTATTCCAGTTTTTTTCCATTTTCCTCTTAGTTCATATTGTGTGTTAAATGGCTCATATTTTTATTCAATTTAGTTCAAGCTATTTGTAATTACAATTCTTATCTTTTAACATTTTTTTGTTCAAATTTGTTGTTTTGTTTGAACTTTGTAATTACAATTCTTATCTTTTAACATTTTTTTGTTCAAATTTGTTGTTTTGTTAGTTCAAATGCACTAATGATTACATATTTTTAGTTTTTTTTAGTTAGATCATTTTTTTTGTAAGTTCAACATAATTATGAACTAACAATATAAAATGTGTGAACTAATAAAATACTCTATTAATTCAAAAAATTTCCTAACGGAAAACTTTTTTCATTCAAAATTGTTGTAAATTTCGTTCAAACTATATTATATTAATGATTCATATATTTTTTGAACTTATAGTATAAATTTTTTAAACTAACTAATAGTGTATACTTTTGAACTAATTAAAAAAAAATATGTGAACTAATAGTGTATACTTTTTGAACAAATTGAACTAAAATCATGAAGTAAGATAATAATGTTATACTTTTTCACCAAAATTACAAAAATGTCACCCTCTTTCTCTTTAAAAAAAAAGATTTTCAACAAAATAAAATTATCTCCGGACCTCCTACAAATTGCAAAACTGTCATCGCATATCTAAGAAATCATTAAATGACGTGTATTGATATTGATGTATATCGCTGAATCAAGTAAATCAACGAATCAGATTACTATATAGTAAGTAAACGTCACACCTCACATGAACTATTCCCATAAAATAAACTAAAAACAAATTTAGTTTCCTAAATTGATTTTTTTTAATTAATTGTAATCTCCCAACATTAAAACTTCATGTTCATAACCGTATGAAGTACTTTTATAAGTTACATTGTTGAGGGTAGGCACTGCAAGTTTGTAACTGTTATGTGTCAGTCACGAATCCCATCCATGTCCTTGTGAAATATGTTAAGAGTTTAATTTAAAAGTATGTTTACAGATTTATCTATTTATTTTTTAAGAATATTTAATAATTCGGAATTATTTTTTAAATTAAAGGTTTTTTTTTAAAATTTTTGTGGACCGTTGTTCATAAAAAAAAAAATCAAAAGATATGAAAGTATTCGTTCAACGAAAAATCATGAGATTGCACATTTAGTTTCTATTACAAATAAGACCTTTAGAGAATTTGGGTCTCTCTATAATCATCATTATTCAGAAAAAAGAATCATTTTAATGTTACTTCGTATAGTTTAAAATAGTGATGCAAAATTTTCTTCTCTAGGCAAATTTAGGTACTATCTACCTAATTGCTTCAGTTTTGGTTCATTTTTTCAAATCTTAGAGTAGGATAATATCACCATAAATATTAGGCTAATCACTCTTTTGTAATTGTTTTACCTGGAGTACGCCGGAACAAATTAAAAATATTTAATTTGGCTCATTCGAATAACAATATGATAGTCCAAAAAAAATATATGAAATGACCCCTTAATTGATGATCCGAAATTGATCATGAAGTTTTCTAGGTTATTGAGTAATTAGGGGTTTGGGACCGATATTTTGTATAATAAAAGATAGATGTTTGATCGTGATAACAGTTATCCAGATTAGTTTGACGAATTGAATATCTAATATATATGATAAAATAGACTATTAAAAGATATATATGTAAATTCAAACACCTTAAATATTTGGATATGTTATTCAATAGGATCAGGACACTCTAGGATCGATATAAATCACCCATTAATCAAAATGATCAAATAGAATACTTGTTCATCGGAGTCGGATCAATTTGATGCACGTCTGGGAGTAATAGCATGGAAAGCTTATTTATTTTGTCAAGGAACACACTATCGTCCAAAAAAAATTTATAAGCTGTTTTCTTAACATACTATAACAGAAATACAATAACGTATAACGGTTATATTTAACATTTTACTTTTGCGCCAATTTTTCCTTCATAAAAGTGCCAATTTATTTTGATAACTAACAAGATTTGAAGAATCAATAGAAATAGAATTATGATCATCCTTATTCATCATTTTCCATTAAAGAAAAACTTTGAATGATATTTTATAATAGTTGAAAAGCATTTGGGTTAAAAAAGTTGTCTTCTCAGGCAATGAATTATGAAATATCATCTAAGATCCTGATCAAAAAAAATATCATCTAAAAGAGAAAAGAGGAAGTATAACGGTTAGAAAATGAGCGATAATTGAAGAGGACAAATCCCGAAGATGATATCTGGATCGATACACTGGACTGGTTGGAAAGTGTAATAGCCCTCTCCCAACATTAAAAACTCTTCCCATTCATCCACCTTCAATCTACAGCTGTGCTTTTGTGTTCTTTCTGCCCTCAAGATCCAACCAGGCACTGCTTTTTAGCAGGCCCTTTTCGGATCTCGATCTTACCTGCAGATTCTCCATACACTACAAGTATCGCCCTCAGTTCTCAACTGGGTTACTTCTCAAATTGGGTCTTTTAGCAAAAAATCTTCACTTGTGAAGATTTTTTGAGTATTTGTATGATAGCACTGTTGTTGTGTGGTGAAGCTCTGGGCATGTCAGTTATCTCTCTTTGTGCTTTCTTCTTCTAAATCCAACGCCCAAATTGTCTGCTTCAGAGTATTTCTCTCTTCAAACGTGAGTGTGTCTACGTTTACTTGCTTTCTTGTGGTTTTGCTTCAGGCACATAGATTGGATTCACAATCCTAATTAATTTTGATGGGGTTGTTGATTTTTTATTCAATATTTTATGGGTATGGCTAGTTTTTAGATCTGTACTCTAGGGATTTAAAAAAAAATTATGTTTTCTATGTGTTCAGTTTTAGCGTCAGATTTGGAGTTGCTCTTTGACACTCATTCAAGATGAAGGGCGCTGTGTTTGTAGCCCTTGCTGCCACCATCGGGAACTTTCTTCAAGGATGGGATAATGCTTGCATTGCTGGTAACTTTCTTCTGCTCTATTAATCAATTTTGATTTCGATTTCAGTATATATTTTGAACCAGTGGAATTTCCAGGTATCTTAAAACTGTACGTTACATCTTTGTCAGGTAGTATTGTTTACATCAAAGAAGATCTTGATCTAGAGACTACAGTTGAGGGACTTGTTGTTGCCATGTCCTTGATTGGAGCAACTTTAGTTACAACTTGCTCTGGGGCCATTTCTGATATGATTGGTCGCCGACCAATGCTTATTGCTTCATCTGTACTGTATTTTATCAGTGGTCTAGTTATGCTATGGTCTCCCAATGTCTATGTTTTACTCTTCGCGAGGCTCTTAGATGGGTTGGGGATTGGCCTTGCTGTCACTCTTGTTCCAATTTATATATCTGAGACTGCCCCTGCAGATATAAGAGGAACGTTGAATACACTTCCTCAGTTCACCGGTTCGGGTGGGATGTTCTTAGCTTATTGCATGATCTTTGGGATGTCTTTGGAGTCCTCTCCAAGCTGGAGGGTGATGCTTGGGGTTCTCTCGATACCTTCTCTTTTCTATCTTGCATTTTCGATATTCTACTTGCCTGAATCTCCTCGTTGGCTTGTAAGTAAAGGAAGAATGGTTGAGGCAAAGCAGGTTTTACAGAAATTACGTGGTGTGGAAGATGTTTCAGGTACATTCTTGATCTTTAATTGTTGCATTTGTTGTCTGATAAGCAATAATCGCGTTCCATGATGTTTTCTCCAAATTTGCAGCAATACTTGTTCTAGAAATACTGAATTATTTCTCTGAAAAAGAAACCAAACTGAAAAATTACAAGATTTACAGTAATGGAGAATAGTGCTGATATGGCATATACTCTGAATACATGAATGAAACCAAGTGTTCACCTCTCTAATCCTTCTCAACCACAGAATAGTTGATACCCATGATCAATTAAGTTCTTATGCTTCTTGCTGTATGAGAGCATTTATTGCCAACTACATGCCTGTCCAGAATTTTACATAATAATACAGACATTTGTCTTAAAACCTTCATGATCAAGTACATTTTATATGGGTCCTCTCTTTACATCATGTATCAAAACTGTGTCCACACATATTATTGCCACAATATGGTAGCAATCTGCTTCTTTCAACAGTCGAGCTACTTTCCTTTTCTTTTCTTCTATTTGTAAAAAAAGTTGTGTTCCATTTTTGGGTCTGAATAAGTGGTGACCCACTTTGTGCTGAGTAGGTCCAATATGACAGTAAAACGCCCCCTAGTAAATTTTAAAGGTACTCCACAACCATGGGTCAAAGATACCATTACCATTTCATTTCCCCTCGGTCCCTTGGCCCTGTGGGTAATGATGTTCAATGAATCTATGATCTGGATTCCTGTGTTGAATAGAGTCACTATGCTATGACTCTTATGATCCCTCTTATTTCTGTAAGAGCCTAAACTTTATGCATAAAACACTAAATACTTGCTACTTAGTCCATGTTCTTCTGTAACACTAAATACTTGCTATGTTTCTGATACGAAGATTTTTTTTCTTTCCCTCAGGTGAAATGGCATTGCTGGTTGAAGGTCTTGGAGTTGGAGGTGAGACCTCAATAGAGGAATATATCATCGGACCACCTGAGGAGCTCACTGATGATTACGAACCAGGTGTTGATAAAGATAAAATTAAACTATATGGTCCTGAGCAAGGTCTCTCTTGGGTTGCAAAGCCTGTCACCGGGCAGAGTATGGTAGGTCTTGTATCTCGCCATGGAAGTATGGTGAACCAAAGTATTCCTCTCATGGACCCACTCGTAACACTCTTTGGAAGTGTACATGAAAAGATGCCTGAATCCGGAAGCATGATCTTGCCTAATTTCGGTAGCATGTTCAGCACAGCAGACCCTCATAAGGGTCAATGGGACGAAGAAGGCCAAAACAGGGAAGGTGATGACTATGAAGCCGGCGTGGATTCTGACGACAATCTGCAAAGTCCACTGATATCTCGTCAGACCACGAGCATGGACAAGGACATGGTTCCACCTGCTCATGGCAGCATGTTCAGCATGGGACGCCGTGGAAGTCTTTTGCAAGGAAACACAGGTGGAGAAACGGTTGGTAGCACAGGAATCGGCGGAGGATGGCAGTTGGCTTGGAAATGGTCTGAGAGAGAGGGTGAAGATGGAAAGAAAGAAGGCGGGTTTAAGCGTGTTTATTTGCATGAAGAAGCAGTCCCAGCTTCTCGTCGTGGATCTGTTGTTTCAATTCCTGGTGGTGATGTTATGGATGGAGACTATATTACTGCTGCTGCTTTAGTTAGCTCTCCTGCTCTCTATTCTAAATCTCTTTTGGATCAGCATCCAGTTGGACCTGCTATGGTTCATCCTTCTGAGACTGCTTCTAAAGGACCAAGCTGGACTGCACTTCTTGACCCGGGAGTTAAACGTGCACTTATTGTTGGAATCGGGATTCAAATTCTTCAGCAGGTAATATTGCCACTGGTTTGATTCAGTTTGCCAATTTTTACTTGTTAATTATCCTTAAGTTCATAGTAATAAGGACCTGTTTGGTATCCATATCTAGATATCAAGATATGGGTATGAGATTGGTATCTGATAGTTTTCTTTATGTCGATGTCCATATCTAATATCTAGATATTGATACCGAACATGCCCTAAGTGTGTGCATTACATTTTCCGAAACATGTACAGTGGTTATTATTGACAAACAATCCCTGGTTTTTCTTTTTGTTGAATATGTAGTTTTCTGGTATAAATGGAGTGCTTTACTACACACCACAAATCCTTGAAGAGGCAGGGGTTGAAGTCCTTCTTGCAGACTTGGGAATTGGTTCGACATCAGCCTCTTTCCTCATCAGTGCATTCACAACCTTCTTAATGCTTCCTTGTATTGCTGTGGCTATGAGACTCATGGACATCTCTGGACGCAGGTAGAGTTTATTTTCCTTACACATGCATCCAAACACAGCCTTAGATATATATATATATATATATATATATATATATATATATATATATATATATGTATGATTACTGGCACATAAACTAATAAAAGCCTTGGTGGTTGTTCAGGTCTCTGCTACTATACACGATTCCGGTGCTGATCCTGTCACTCATAATCCTAGTCCTAGGCCAAGTGATTAGCATGGGGTCAGTTGCCAAGGCGGTGATCTCAACAACGTGTGTGATCGTGTACTTCTGCTGCTTTGTGATGGCGTATGGACCGATTCCAAACATACTGTGCTCTGAAATCTTCCCTACAAGAGTCCGCGGTCTATGCATAGCTATATGCGCTCTTGTTTACTGGATATGTGACATTATAGTCACATACACTTTGCCAGTGATGCTTACTGACATTGGGTTGGCGGGTATTTTTGGTATTTACGCGGTTGTGTGTGTGATCTCTTGGGTATTCGTTTACCTGAAGGTGCCGGAGACTAAGGCAATGCCGCTTGAAGTGATCACTGAATTCTTTGCTGTTGGTGCCAGGAAGTTGGATGCTAAGGAGGCCTAAAGTTGGATTTAGGCTGATACAAGAGGAGCCCTTTGAAGCGTGTTAGTTTTGAAGAATATAGGAGGGGTATTTTCATTGTTTAAATATTATTCTTCATCTAGATTATATTGATTGAGCAGAGTTTTGGGTTAGAACGTTTATAATGGTGATGGAATTGTGTGGCTTCTCATTATAATAATTTGATATTGTTTTCTAGAGTATATGTTACAACATCTTATCCCAACTTAACCAACGCAGATTGTTAGCCTCCCCACTGCACAGTCTGCACTGTCCCACCAAAAACGGAAAGGTTTCAATGTTTTTATATAAACTCAAGGGGAAAGAAAAACAAGACATTGTGTGCATGTGTATCACTTTGGATGGCAATTTCAACAAAACCTCTTTTCCAGCATTAGATAATGAATGGACCTTCCAACCTCATAACTTCCTCCATACTCGATCCTTGACACTTGAGTTTTTATTTTAATTTTTTTGTTTCACTATAGTAGGTAAACCAATATGTTTTTTCATGTTTCTAAACCTCAACTATTCCCAACATGTGCTTGAATCGTATCTCTTAGAGCATCATGGACGTTAGTACTAAACGAGAGCTCCGATTTACAACCGTTAACTTGTCCCGATGCTGCTCCATAACACTAGATGATATTAACAATCTCTTAGCTTTGTTGACAATCTGCAAAAGAAAAGATAAGTAATTATTTGTGATGTCTTAGCCATTTGTACTCCCTTCCACAGTCAAGTGAAATCACTCTTACAAATTAATCTCAATAGGGCTTCAACACATTACACACATAAGGAATAAATATGGAGAGAGAGGGTCACCTTGGCACAAACACTTGGAGGGTAGGAATGAGGAGGTCAGAACTCCATCCATCAAAACCGAAAAAGACTGAAGAGATACATCTCACAATGAGGGAAACCCATGCACATACAAAAAAGAAAAGAAAATAACCATGTAAATGATGTAATTAAATAAAAGTGTTTGAACTGGTTACCCGGTTGCATACGTATCCTCTAGGAGTTAAGAGGAATCAAAGCCCACATAGTTTTCTTACTTTTACTTACTTTTTCGAACTTAGGGGTTTTTTTTCGTTACCTCGCTTACCTTTTGGCCTCGGACTCGGAAGTAGTGGCGCCGTCATCGGTGTTGGAATCCAATTTTGAGTCACACACCGGGACATTCCTTTGTTTCCGCTTCTCCGCCCTTATGCAATCTTGAATACAACCTCCAACTTTTCGGGCTTCAATTGGGTTCTCTTGTAATTGAGCATGTTCCCTCCTTGAAATGCTTGCTCCACGGCAACCGTTGATGCGGGCACGACCATAAGTTGTGGTATAATTTTCACTAATGTTGGATATTTCGGGGCTAGTTTCTTCCACCAATAAAAAATATCGAAAGAATCACTATCAAAACTAAAACATGTTGTTAGATAATCTTAAAATTCCGCACTTGAGGATGAATGTCTTGGTGTTTTTATCCTTTTGGCTAAAACTTGTTGTGCTTTTGAAAGAAAAGAAGATGATGAAGAAGAAGAGGGTGTAGGGGTAGGTGTTGTAGAAGAAGAGCCACTTGTTTCAAATGAAGAAAGCAAAATTTCAATTTCGATACGAACATCTTGTATAATGTTAGGAACCATGACATCTCTACCCAAACAATCATAATAAACAACCAATAAATCGGAAACACCATCAATTTTAAGTCTATGATTAAAAAACGGTGGTTACAAGATAAATCATGAGAATTTCGTAGTATTATTTTAGCCAGTTCAATTTCACGTCATTTATAACATTTATAAGGCTTGGAAAAGTTGTACCGTTTTAAAAAGTCTCGGAAACGTTTACGGCTATCTCTAAAAATCTACAAGAAGTTGGGGTGTAAACGTAACTCATGACATTAGTTGCATCACTAAAAATCTTTAAAACATTACAAATATCAATGCAAGTTTTCCAAACATTTTCACCATCAAGAATTGACCAAGGAATTTTTTGTGCGGAAAATGCCTGTAAAAGATATTTGTAACAGGGCTTGACCAAGTAATTTGTAAGTAGAGTTCGAACGAGTTCCAATGTCTTTTGAAAATGCAACTGGATGAACATTATTAGTTAATCATAATGTTCTTTTTTTTTTCCTCAATTCGGAGTAGTGCCAAATATGATCAATAATGTCGGTGATGGGGGTTAGCATAGCCGCTAAAATCTTAAGTTCATATTAATAAACATAAGTTTAAAATATGACATGCATATCTTTGATGAGTAAAAGGAGTTCGTAAATATTGCCCCGCATCCTCGACCAAAGGGTTACGGCGGCGGTGTTAGTGGATGCATTATAAAAGAATATGAAAAAACTACCTTGTATATTAAATTTTTGTAAAACCGTTTTTTTTTTTATCAAGTTTGCAATGGTTGGTGCATCATGTCTTTGGTTGAAATGGCGAAATGTAATAACATATTTAAACAAAAAGCATCTCGTTATCAATAAAATGTAAAGTAATGCTCATGTAAAAATGTTTTTGCAATTGTGTACTCCAAATATCACTACAAATAGATACTTGATGCGAAAAAGATGCCAAAATCGAAAGAATTTTGTCTTTCTTTTGTAGGTACGTAAGATTTGGAAACTAATTTGGAAATGGTTTTGTGAGAAGTTGGTTTAAAAGAAGATTGAAGATATTTAGTGTTATATGCTCTAACTTCTTCGTATTCACCATAAGAAAATGGAAATGCATGAGAACTTATAACATCGGCTAATCCTAAACTTTCTTCACTATGGTTATAGATAAATAGAGAAGATTGAGAGAAGAAGATGCAAACTTGTGGGACAATTGTGATTGTCCCCGTGATATCCCTAAGTTTTTGGGATGGATATTTTGCATGGGGTTTTGCAAAGTGTTGTAGCCGCCCTTCGCCTTCCACCTGTACACCTTTGGACAATAGTTGCATGAAACTTGACAATAATCGTTCACTGGCGCCCCCTTCCTGTAATTCTTCGTAAGAATCTCGGATGTAAGCATTCTCGGTGGGGTAGTTGTCGGTGTGACATTTAGGTATTTTTCGGGATTGTCGGGCATTTGAGTTTCACTTTCTTGGGTGCTATGGAAGAATTAAGAAGAAATGTTCTCACTCGGGTTTGCCATTACGAGAGTCGAGAGATAAATTCGAGAAAGACGAGAGATGAATTCGAGAAAGACAAGAGATGAATTCGAGAGTCGAGAGAATGAGAGATGGTGTGGGATAAAATGAAAGAGGGATTGAGTATTTATAGGAAAGAGTTGGGTTTTTCCTAAAACAACTTTTTTTTTAAAAATAATAAAATATTATTAAAAACCCATTGTGCAATGGCTATTTAAAAATAGCGGTTGGCGGACAACAAGAAACGACTATTTTAAAATAGCCGTTCCATTTTAAAATTTTTTAAAAAATAAAAAAGTAACGAAACCGCCGGTTTAGGTTTATTTTTCCTAAACCTAAACCGACGGAAACCTAAACCGCTTGTTTACCAAACCACCGGTTTGGCGGTTTAGGTTTAATCGGTCCGAACTCCAGCCCATAATAGCCTTAAGGAATCACCACACAACCTTGTCATAAGCCTTTTCCATGTTCAACTTCACTTCATATACCCCTTCACACCTTTACATCTCCTTTTCATATATATAGTGTATGAACTTAAAGGTTGATAACACATTATCTGTGATTAACCGTCTCGAAAAAAAATGCAAGTTCATATGCATATTGCCATTATTGAAGATATTTTTATATTTGGTGGAGATGACAAAAAGTTCCCGCCAAATATGCAGCAACAAATAAATTAGTGATTGGTTCGAAATTGGGAAAAAAAAACTTATCCCTGACAGAGAAACCAAGTGCTACAAAGATCAAAGTGTTATGGTTCATGAAGAAATACAAACTATGAAGAAAAGTGTGAAGTAACAATGCATTTAAGGTGTCTCGAGTTATAAAGATTTTATACCCCGGATACTATTTGCCATTTTGACATACTTTTTGGCCTACCAACATCACTTTTCCATGTCTCATATCCCCGTTACACCTTTATAAAAGATCCCATGATATTTACCTTGTATTTTAGTTTCACTTGAGAAGTAGTGGAGTTTGAGAACGCCTTGACAAGGCTATGATAGATTTGTTCATGTCTGTAGAGTTCAAGACTTTATTTATATATGACTAAACACATCTTGTAAGATTGAGAGCAAATACATTATCCTTGAGTGGTTAGGATGGCTATGATTCTTTATTTATATGGTTTGAGTTGTTTGTTTTCCTCTTAGCTGAGGCACTCATTTGTTCTTACACATGGTATGCATACGACATGATCTTACTCGAGGAGGAGCAAGGTCTTAGTATGGGGTATTTGATGAATGTCAAACTTTTTAGGCCTTAGATTCATGCATTTCATACCTCTTTTGCTCTCTCATACAACACTATGTATATGAAAAGCGTTCACTTTCTGTATTTCGGTATCTACCTTGATTTTTCTGTGTTTCACACATTTGTGGCATCAATTGTGCTAGAAATGTATCCTCCTTGGAGTCAGAGCTGAAGAGAAGACCTTATATGACTGAGAAACTACAACACGAACCTTAAAGTGAAGATCTACGATGTGAAGCAACAAAGAAGCCAAATGGCCAAGCAAAATGACCTTGAAAACCGTATGGTGGCCGTTCGATGAAATCATCGTTGTAGAAGACTCCATCGAAGCCCATCCCAAACTGTCCATTACAACCTGGCGAAACGGCTTGCTTGCTTTGCTGGCCGTTGGTATGCCGTTTGGAGGCTGTCCGGTGACCGTTTCGACTGCCGTAGAGAAGGAAATCAAATCTACGGATTTCAACTTTGGAATGGATATATTTTGTGTAACCCTAGACTTCAATCGTAAGGTTAGATACGTTGATTCATCCCGAATACAACATTACTCGGATTTCTCTTTACCCTAGTCATCAAGTATTTGTTAGATTTGAAGGTTTGCCCTACTGGCATGAAACCAAACAATTGTGAGTTTATGTCTTTTTTGATTTTATATATTGTTTTTGCTTTATATTATTGATCATGTCTGGCTAATCTCCCTCATGATGTAAGGATTAGATGATCCCTGGTTTAATTTATTAGTTGCATATATATATATATATATATATATATATATATATATATATATATATGTAATGAGATTGTTATATTGTTTTTTTTTTCAAAGTGCTTCATTCCCACCTTGTATATACTTTCGAAAGAAGTGGTGTTTATAACTAGTTCAGATAAAAACAATTGAAGAGCAACAAGGAAAGGGCGTTTTATTGGATTTATTGAAAAAAAAAACTTGGTTATGAAAGTTAGTTTATCAAAGTTTCGAGAATTTCTAACTATCGTAGAAGTTCCAGTCTTTGTACCTTTTTAAATGGAAGATTCAAAAGCGAAGGTTATTCTTGGTCTTTTTCGGATTGCTATTTTTTGAATGAGTTTTCCTATACTTGTCGAACCATTGAATTGAGAGCTACACGAGTTGGAAAACACGGTCTTTGTTTGTCTATGCCAAATGTTATTTTAGATGACTACTTGCAGTTATTCATATATCAATGTTCATGATATATATATATATATATATATATATATATATATATATATATATATATATATATATATATATATATATATATATGTGTGTGTGTGCGTGCGTGCGCGCGCGTTCGCGTGCGTGCGTGCGTGCGTGCGTGTTCAAAAATATCTTAATTCATTATAGTGGGGATTCTTGTTTCCTTAGATCGCCTCCATCACATATTTGTCCACAATCATTGTTGCTTTCGCTTCTTATTTCTACCTTACAACTTCCTTTTTACTTAAAATAATTAATTATTAGTATCTATCAAAACATATGCGATCCTTGAGACTTTGATACCCGAATATGCTACAACCGATCTCGTGATACTTGCAGGGGAGGTTGTTACCATTCGGTAAAACTTCCAAGAACACATCTCCTTCATAGGGCATATGAATGAACATAGTTTTGATATATTTACTCCTTAAGACAGTCTACAACTTATGTTTCTATGTTTCGTTGATTTGTACGCATGCTTATGTCGAATCACTTTGTGAACGGAATGGTAAAAGTGACGTGTCATCTCCCTCATATGGCATATGAATGAGCTTCATTATGTGATGAGATCTTAGATCATATCCCTGCTTTTGAATGTTTGTAGATTACATTGTTAAGATGGTAGGAGGAGGATTATGTAGATAACATGAAAACCACTAAGATTTTCTATTGTGTAATCCATCCCTAGGAGTACGTTTGTGTGTTAAGGTGAACATTGACAAGATATCTCGGTCATCTCATTTAGTGCAAACGTACCTTCTATGTGCTTGAATTTGAAATGTCTTATTGTTGAATATCACTCTTGTGATCATAGGACGGTCTACCTGACTACCTCGTTTACTTTAAAACGAGAAGTTAAGATGAACCACCATGATTATACATGATTATTTCCAACATTTCCATGATTCTTTTACATTTTTGAGCATGTATCAACTTTGTTTTGGTGTTAATAATACCTAGATGTCTAAATTTAATATCTTGATTTTCACACTAATTGCCTTAAGTAGAAACCCACTACATGAACCACAACCACCTCTTCTTTTTACAGCTTTTGCTTAAAAGCAGAACTTGTCAAATTGAGTCAATTTGTTATATAGTCTATGTGGAATTCAACACCTTAAATCTTGTATTACAACGGCAAAACCATGCACTTACGGGTGCTTTGTCGGACATATCACAGCCATATCAAGCTTTTAACGAAGATTTCAACATTTCATTTTTTGGCGATTGCAAGACCTTTTTAATTTTATGTTATTTTTTCTATTTCACAAAACATTATATGACAAGCATTATTGTATGCATAGTTTTATTATTTTGTCAAACGTTAATAGACATTACTGGATATTAAATTTGATAATAAAAGACACTAGCAAGGTATTTATAGACAAGTTTATATATAGGATGATTTACGCATATTCATATTTAAAGATAACAATTGGTCTAATTTTCCCTACACAAATTCAGATTAATTAAATATTCTACTTGTGGAAATACATTAGTTCAGAAAATATTATAAGATTCTCATTCCATAATTCATATACACTAAACATCCCTTATGTTATTCAAGTCAGGTATGGGTCATTGGCTCATTGCGTGTTAGTTCGAGTCATTTTCAAATTATAAGTAGACTCGCATTCCAGATCTGTTGAGGTCAAATCAAGCTTTAAGGTTGTTTAACATTTGCATGTCATATCAAAACGAATCACATAAATAAAATTCATTCGGGTTATGGTTAAATTGGATAGGATCGGGCTTCCGGTTATGTTTTGGAGGATGATCGAGCAGCCCTAGCAACCACCGCCTAAAGCACTACCCATACAAGTACGCATAACAAAACCTCTTTCCTACAATTCAAACCCTAAATGGCTAAATCAGAGTTCAACTATCACCTGCCACTCATTAGTCATTACCAACCAGTTTGATTGCAGGTCTCGGCAATATTCAGCCCAAAGTAGTACACATACTTCATAAAGAGACCATCTTAAATATGATTCCGTCAAAATTCCTACACAACTGATCATCTTTCCTCCACAAGTCTTTTTCCCAAAAGAAAATCTCAGTTATAAGCACCAGTGACCTTCTGGTTGGGGATACTCAGAACTCGTCGATAAATTCAACAAGCTCATCAACCTCTTGCCTCAACGACGTTATTTTCTGCTGATGAGGAGCAATGCGGTTCTCAATCTCACGGCCTGCAAGCTTCTTCTCATAACAATCCACCACAATTGTGTGCTTTGACATTATCCTCTCTTGCAGCTCCCTCTCCTTGCCAACAAGGTCATCCACCTACATACACTCATATGACTAAGCAGTAAGGATAATTGAACAGAAGGGGAAAATAATGAAGCTAGTAGAAACCAAACCTTGGGCAAAATTTGGGCCGCTTGAGGATTAGACTGCAGCGATGCCAACAGTGGTTTCAAATCTTTTGAGAGATCCTTGAGCAAACTGTCAGCTGATTTCCGAGCAGCTTTACAGGATTGAACGTTCCCTGTTCTAGAAAGTTCATGCAAGGATGCTTCTAGTTTATCATGGGTTGTTATGCATTGGTGGATAATGTTTTGTAGCTGTTGGATTACTGTTCGCACCTATTATCAGAGGAATCCAAATTCAATATATGGTATGTCGTCATAGTCAATGAGTTAAAGAAGCTTGAACTCACCTCATCCAATTGCAGTTTTGCCAAATATGAGGCTGAAGACTTTGATATTGTAACATCGGTATGGACATACAAGATGCAGGTAATAAAGAAGAGGAAGAACCCAAAAACAAGCATGAGAGGTTCCCTGAGCAAGGACAAACTGCTGAACTTGTAATAAACCTGCAAATAGAGGAAGCTATTTGATATTGGATAAAGATGAAACTTATTCTTCAAGACGCGTGCAGGTTGAAGCACATAAATCACACATTCCCTCACACACAAGAGGAAATCACAAGCTAGTTGTTTTGTATCCATATCAAGATATAAAAATATGGATATGAGTGATTTCTTTAGTTTTTCTTATATCATCAAGTGGGCTTACGTGATATCACTTACACCTCCCCAAAGAAGTATATCAAAAGTGGGGTCAACTGATATCAGGATATCAACATATATCCATACCTAGACATACCAAGCAACAGATGGACTCAAACGACCCCCAAAATCCAGGGATAAGCTTCTCTCTTGTTAATTCAAACCAGCAGAGGTACCCGACCGACAAAAAATTGGCAAATTGGGAAAAATACAGCCCTACTCTCCTCATTTACGATATCTATTATATGTTTGCATACATCAGAAATATTAATTATCAAAAGCGGAGATAACAGATATCAGGATATCAACTTATACCCATATCTAGACCTACCAAACAATAGATTGTACTCATACACTAAACAACCCTAAAATCCAGGGATAACCTTACCTCTTGCTATTTCAAACTAGCAGAGGTCCCTGACTGGGAAAAAATTGGCGAAATGGCCAAAATACAATTCTACTCTCCTTAATATTGATATTAGCATTTCTAACACATCTATAAAGGCAGTAAAAACTAGGATACGGGAATGAATGATGTGCAAGAATTTAATGGTCAACTTTATCACCTGAAAGTGGTGATTATGTTCGGGCACAACATTACTCTTCTCAAGGACGACCACAGGTCTTCCACTAACATCCAGATGGGAAAGCCTCGTCTATAACCAGAAAAGCACCAAATAAATACCATAGAATATAGTATATAAAAGAGAAGCAAAAAATTCCAAAACTGGAGGGGTATTCAGACAATAGCTTCTTAGAAAAGATTCTCAAACCTCTTGTGACTGTTTCACAGAAAATGGTACAGAGACTGATGCAATTCTTGAACCCTCTGGCAGAACAACCTGCAGCACGATCCAGATAAGTTAACACAATATACACGCATATAATATTTGGAATCATAGTATAAACTAGATCCTCCTCTAGTCCTCTGGTGGCAGTGATTATTAAACAAAGATCATCTACTGGAAGATAGGCTATTCAATCTAGACCAAACGTGGAATTTTTTATCAACTGTCTACCAATCTAGACCAACATATATTAGCTAATAATTCAGATTAGCTGTGATACGATCAAGGAGACGCCCAATGATCAAAATTTTACAAACATATTACAAAAAAATTATTCTCGTCCTAGAAATTTGCAAAATAAAAAATAAAATAAAACTATCCTATTAAGATGAAAGTCTCATTCAAACATTTCTGAATATATATAGGAAGATTTAACATGCCGTCTAGAGTAATGCAACGGTTAAGCTTCAACAAAACATAATGGAATATAATATAAGGAGACGGTTCTATGCCTGTATCGAAAAATAAATTCAATAAATGAATACCTCCACAACGAGTTCATCCACAACCAAGTCTTTCACAGGGCTACCAAAGGAGAAGTTAAGGAAGCGTGTTCCTTCTGAGACAAATAAATAGTCTGATAAAGGCAAACTATATCCGAGCATAAAATAAGTTTTCCAGCCACCAAATAAAGGAAATCTTGGCCCAATTTCAAGCTCAGTCTGTAAGGAAAAGGACTGGTTAAAAGGCATATATACCAAAAGATCAAACCCAATATTTTTCCAATTGAGAAAAGCTTGCCTTTTTAAGATCTTTCCACAAATGGGATGTCGAGATATTCCCAATTTCATCCCTATAGTAAACGGAATTAGTTGTGGGTGGTAATCTAGCTACAAGCCTGCTAAATGCAGTTGCCCCTTTAGTATGTGGCTGAGATTGGAAGTCAAGCCTGAAACATCCACAGCAAAGAAGGGCCAGTAGATGAGATTATAGAATATGCCTTATAGTCATAAAATAGAATATTATGTCTAACTACCTGGAGAACTCTCCTTTGAGACGAGCACCGTGATTGGTCAAGTAGTAATGTTCTCTAACTTGTATACTTCCCCAGTGTGAAATTTCGATCTCACGCACCAACTTCTGAGCAACAGCAAATGGTTGGTTATCCTCAAAATGGAGGACTATAGGTGTATATGCAAAAGAAGGGAGGTTCTCATAAGGACCATATTTGATATCTGAACCATGTGTTTTGGTGTTTTCAAGTTTTGTGTAAGATTCAATTCTCCCATCAGGTAGTTTGACAGTCAGTGTCTGAGTCTCAACAGCATAAGGTGAAAGATAATGTGCACTGTCCTGGTACACGACTAAGTGGTAACTATCCTGTGTAATTTCCTCAGGAAACGGTTTCAAAACATGGTTAAACACCGCCAACACTTCTAGAGTCAAACTTTTTCCTTTGGCAAGTTCCTTTTGAAGAGATGCGGAAAAATATGTCAAAGAAGGACGCATGCCCTCAGGTTGAACCGATTGAACAGGGAGACTAACAGTATGGCCCTTTGATTTCCCTTTTCCTTCTTTTTGTTTGACTGATAGAAAAGCCAGATGTTTTGACTGCTGATCTGGGAAGACCAACAGAAAACTTGAAGTGGGATCATTTCCCTTATTTTCAACCTACAAAACCACCCAATGAAGATTGCTGATGAATGATATCATGGTCAATCGTGCTAATACAGAAACGAAATAAAAATAATCAAAGGAAAAACAGCCTCTGCTGCTCTAATCAATGCTTGGTCAATATACAGGAAGTACTTGCCAAAAATCCTATTTTGCAACTTTTTGATTAAACAACGATTAAACAAGACAAACATTTAGTATGCACCTAGGCTATTGTACGACAAGATTTAAGGTCAGCAACCCACAGTATATAGATAACGTAATCAATCCCAAAATCATATAAGTCAAAATTATATTGTATCAATTTCCAACTTAGTAGCAAGTCATTTTGTTAACTATTACATCCAGATTATTTATTTCATGAGCCACGAGCTTCTCTTCCATTTGTCTAGGAAACAGCGACCATGTCTCACATCTCTGTGCCTCTCGCTTGTTGTTCACTGAACAATGAACATTGACTAATAATAGTTTTATGTCTACTGGCTGTGTCATGCTGGTATAAACATGCTGAAGATTCTGAGCTCATCTGAAAACACATAGAAGTACGAAAGTATATGATATGATTGACTGATTGTTGATCCAGGCTGAGATTAAGAAGGTAGATACATAGATTGGAAAGGGAGACACATAACTCAGGAGATAGTTTATACTTAGGATTAGGGATAGATGAATAAACTATAAGGGCTATGATTTATTATAAACCCACAAACATAAACGAACGGGAGACGCATAACTCAGGATATAGTCTATACTTTCGATTAGTTTATGTTTGTGGGATTACATTAAATCATAGCCCTTATAGTTTATTCATCTTTCCCTAGTTCAGCGTTCTAAAAGGCATGCCTTAGGCGCAGACACCCCCCGTGCCTTCATAGAGAAAGGTTAGGCACCTTCAATGAGGCCCACCCTGAGCACAGCAGGGAACAGAAAGGCGCCCTTCCTTTTCTGTTTATAGAAAAATAAGTAAATTATATTTTTTGTACAAAAATATGCAGTTACCGTAATGAAAAATAATATATTATTATTGATAAAACATTATTTAAACACGGCTAATAAATTGTTGTGTTCGGTAAATAAAATGATTCATAACATTAACATTTAAGAATTTTAAGACTTCTATTCTTCTCCACTCCCTGGAATCCTGCACATCCCACCCCCTCCCCTGAATCCTGCATGTA
Source organism: Fagopyrum tataricum (assembly GCA_002319775.1). NCBI lineage: Eukaryota > Viridiplantae > Streptophyta > Magnoliopsida > Caryophyllales > Polygonaceae > Fagopyrum > Fagopyrum tataricum. The sequence continues at coordinate 26,800,434 of CM008280.1, forward strand.
AATTCCATTTCCCCAGGCCCCAGTTTGAAATTTCAAAGAGGCACGTCTAGGTCAATGTGATCTAAAAGGCCCAAGGCAGACCAAGGTGCAGGGGCTCCTTGAGCCGAAGCACAAGGCACACTGCACTTAGGTGTGCCTCTTTGAAATTTCAAACAGATTTCCGGGGAGGGTGAGGGTGAGGGTCCTGTAATTGAGGGGGAGAAATGTGCAGGATTATTCAGAAAATTACTATATATGATTCAGTTATCTACCAAAGACTATTTGTTAGTCAAATATGATATTTTCAATATGGAAAAAATATTTTACGAACTAATATTATTTAAGGCTTCAAACTAATAGCTATTAAAAACGATTTTCCTTAACAAATAATATGACATGTTTGAAAATAGGGGAAAAAAAGTTTGTATATAAACCTGAATTTGTAAAAAAATAAATAAAAGGTGACCACATGCGCGCGTTACTGTACCTGAGGAGCCTAGGCAGCGCCTCACTGAAGGTGTGTGACTCTCACTTTGAAGGTGTTTCTTTTATAACACTGACCTAGGCCCTACGCTCCAGGATCCACTGTGCCTAGGTGCGCGTTGAGCCTTTTAGAACACTGTCTTAGCTTAATAATAAATATCTTGTCATTAAACCTAGGGAGGGGCTCTATCAAGGATGAGTCCACTTTCATGTACCCACCAATTCACCTTCATCTATCCTCCAATCCACTCCTGATTTTATGAGAGTTCTCGCATGTCTATACCTGAGACTCGATCCGATTTCGTTGGTATCAGAGCTAGATCTCATGAGTGACGTGAGAAAATTTGCAGCCAAGCCAAAGACTTATTGAGTAGATGTCTACACGAAAGACGGCGCTAGAAGGGCATATGGTACAAATGTCAAAAAAATTTCTATTTTGGCTCAGCCATTGTGGCAGAAGCAAAGGGTTTCACAAGGAAACTGTGTAACCTTGCAATCCACCATTAGCGCACCAAGCCCCAAAGCCAACAGTGAGTCTGACATGGCAACTAATAATAATTAACTCACACTAGAAGAACTGGCAGAAAGAAGGTCATTATGGATTAGGCAATAAGAGTGATGAATAGTACTCGAGACTAGACAAAAGTAAAGGGTTATCATTGATTGAAGTGCCAGATGACAGAGAAGAAGAATACAACATAGGAGAACTTAAAATTCTATGCGTCTGCCTTCTTAATCACAGCCTGGATCAGCAACTGTATCAGAATACCTGTAGGGTATAAGGCACAAGGAAAAAGGGAAAAAACAACAACAATTAAATCTGGAATACAGTTTTGAGCATTTCCAGATCGTATTTCTGCATCTTCACTTAAGCTCCATCAGTAAAATGTTAGTGCGTGGACAATATAGCAATGCCATGAATAGCAGGGGGGGATCTTACCTTCAGATTTGTTGTTACTCGCACAACTTGAGAAGTCAAATCAATCTGTAAGAAATGATCCATAAGATGATATTAGCAACCAAGATTATAATTTTTTAAAATTTAACATACGATTTCGAAGATAATGTATGTTGAAATTAAGTTCAATTATCTTCAACCACTGAACAGCACAGGCTTGTGGCTGCACCGATGGGAATGATCAAACTCAATAAGGGAAATTAAACTCAATAAGCCATCATTAAACTTTCCTACATTGCTTCCTTATTATTAGACCCAGTAAGTCATCAATGTAGTTACAGATCCAACCAGAAGAGTGCAAACATCATAGTATGTGAGCAATAGTCTCCAATTGCAAATCAAACAAAAATCGTTTATAATCGCGTCGAAGTAAGCAATTCGGAAACCAAACGATGAGCAAGAAAGACGTACCGAGCGATCAACCTTCGAAATGATCAGATCGGAGTAAACAGGTGAGAATAGAAGAAAAAAAGAGAGGAATAGAAGTAGATCGACTCTAACCCTAGACTCCATTTGTGTGTTTGAAGAAAGCTCGTGAGCACTACCGACTGTTGCTCAGAAGACAGAAGAGGACTTTATTAATTTTCACGACTTCACGCTTTTATTTTTATTTTTTTGTTAAAAAGGGAGCAGCCCTTAAATTATTAGAAGACAAAAAAAAAAAATTATACACTAATTCATCTTAGCTATCTCCTCTATCATTATCCAAAAAAGAGTTTTCACAATGTCTTGCGGGGGTAAAAGTTTTTACAATGTCCTGTTGTCGGGGGTTATTTATAAACGTGTAAACCACTATGTTTTAAGGATCTTGAAAGACTCGGTCCAAGATGATTACGAGAGTGAGGATAATTCTGCGTAAAAAAAAATCTTGAAATGGTGTGAAGATGGAGGGGATGCAGGTTAGATAGTTGCTCTTCTTTCGATGTATATAACACAACAAGGAGAGGGAAGAATATTGAAAACTCTCGAGATGTAACACATTAGAGAAGTTCCAAAACACTTAATACAAATTTAAAGAAATAAATGAAATAAGCGGACGTTTCATTCAAGAGGAAAGCTGAAAATACAATGGATTTATGTGAAATTAAGTGTATATTTCTAGCTAAAACTAATCCTATTTATAATTTAATTATCCTAGAAAGAAAAAATACAAAGTAGTGGGACATCCACTACTCCTACTTGGATGTCAAGCTTGACTAATTTTTGGATTTAAAAAATGACATAATAATATCATTAAAACAACAAACAATGATATTATGCAGTTGGATGAGTCTTGAGAAGAATGACTAGTTCAAAGGAGGTTGCACTAGGAATGCCGAGGCATAGAAGTCTCTTCTTAAACTCTAGTTGTAGCTCCTTAGCTCGAGCTCTTGTGATTGTTCCGAGTGAAAGTTAATCACCTTGCTTTGCATGCTTAGTTGGGACGTCTTGTGCCTCATGATCTATCTCAGTTACATCCTTCTCCTCATGATCTAACTCCGCCGGGACGTTGACTATCTTTTTGTTCTTTTGATGAGGCTTGGGTACATCATCCGCCCTCTCTTGAAGGGGATTCGACCTCGAATCCATGTCGTCAAGATCATCACTTTCCTGCACAGTAAAGGGAACTAAGTCAACCACATTAAACACACTATGTACACCATAAGAAGGAGGTAAATCAAGTTTGTAAGCATTGTCATTGATTTATTCTAGCACTTGAAATGGTCCATCTCCTCTCGGTGCTAGCTTGGAGTTACGAAGTGTTGGGAAGAGCTCTTTCCTCAAGTGAACCTAAAGCAAGTATCTTGGTTTAAAAAGAACTTCCTTGCGACCTTTTTTAGTGTGTCTCTTGTATTGTTATGTCTTCTTCTCTAGCTGAAGCCGTGTTTCTTCATGTAGATTCTGAATTTTTAATGCATGATATGTTCCTTCTTTACTTTCTTGGTCCTTGATGGCATATGACAAGAGCTCAAATGGTATCTTTGGGTTGACGACATGCATAGTCACTACTTCGAAGGGTGTCTTCTTTGTGGCCGTATGGACTGATCGATTGTAAGCAAAATCAATGAAGGAGATACACTCTTCCCGCCTACGCAGATTAGTTTACAACAAAAATCTAAGCAAAGCACCAAGTGTATGATTTGTTACCTTAGTTTGCTATCTGTTTGGGGATGACAAGTAGTTGAAAATAGTAGCTTCGTACCAAGTTTAGCCCACAATGTCTTCCAAAAGTAGCTTAGGAATTTCACATCCATGTCCGACACAATGGATCTAGGAACTCCATATAATCTCACAACTTGATAAAATAAAAGGTTAACAACATGAGTAACATCATCCATTTTATGACAAACGATAAAATGAGCCATTTTAGAGAACATATCTACAACTACAAATAAGGAGTCTCTTCCTCTCTTAGACCTAGGAAGGCCTAACACAAAGTCCATGGAAATGTCTTCCCAAAGAGCTTTAGGTATATGTAAAGGCGTGTAGAGGCCATGAGGGTGAGTTCTAGACTTAGCACGCAAACAAGTTGTACATGAAGCACAAAATTTCTCTACATTACTAAGCATGTGAGGCCAACAAAAATGTTCCCGAAGAGTGTGCATAGTCTTAAGTATCCTAAAATATCCCATTAGCCCTCCTCTATGGGCTTCTTCCACTATAAGTCTCCTAATAGAACCCTTAGGAATGCACAAGTTATTACCTTTAAATAAAAATCCATGCACATAAAATTGTTATTTGCTATCATAAGACACACAATGAGCAAATATATCACAAAAATCAGAATCACATACATATAGTTCTTTCATAAATGAAATGCCAAGTAGTTTAGCATCTAGTAGAGTTAAAAGAGTGTACCTTCAGGAGAGTGCATCATCCACAACATTGTCCTTAACCTTCTTATGTTTGATTACATAAGGGAAATACTCAATAAATTCGACCCATTTAGCATGTATTTTGTTGAGCTTGATTTGCCCCTTTAAGTACTTCAATGCTTCATGGTCGGTATATATGTATCACAAACTCTTTGGGCAACAAGTAGTGTTGCCACACCTTAAGGACTCTAACACGTGTCAATAGCTCTTTATCATAGGTTGGGTAGTTCAACTCAATCTCGCCTAGTTTTTCACTAAAATAAGCTAAAGGCATACCCTCTTCCACCAACACTCCTCCTAGTCATATTCCCGATGCATCACATTCTATTTCAAAGGTTGTATCAAAGTTAGGCAATGTAAGGAATGGTGCTTGTGTTAGACGTGACTTAAAGGGCGTTAAAGGTGTTTTCTTGGAGTGTTTCCCACTTGAATACGACACATTTCTTGGTGATCTCGGTAAGGGGTGTCACTATGATACTAAAATCTCTCACAAAGCGGCGGTAGAAGCCGGCCAAGTCAAAGAAACTACGGATTTGGGTCATAGTAGTAGGTGTAGGCCGTTCATGAATAGTAGTTACCTTCTCCTCATCTACCCTCAACCCCTCTTTGCACAAAATATAACCTAAAAAGGTCATAGTCTGAGAAAAAATTACACTTCTTAAAGTTGGCATATAACTTTTCCTTTCTAAGTACATCAAGGACCTTCCTAAGGTGACCAACATGCTCATCTAGTTCACATCTATATACTAAGATGTCATCAAAATATACCACCACAAACTTTCCTAGAAAAGGCCTTTAGACATGTCTCATGAGTCTTATAAAGGTTCTAGGGGCATTAGTTAGACCAAAGGGCATTATCATCCATTCATACAACCCATACTTAGTCTTAAATTTGTTTTATCATCTCCTTCATTCATCCTAATCTGGTGGTATCCACTCTTAAGGTCTACTTTCGAGAGTATACTTGTCCCATGAAGTTCATCTAACAGGTCATCCAAACTCGGGATGGGGTGGCGGTACTTCATGGTGATGTTGTTAATTGCACGACAATCAACACACGTCCTCCAAGTACCATCCTTCGTAAGCACTAGGATGACCGGAACAACATAAGGACTAAGACTTTCCTTAACTTATCCTTTGTCAAGTAAATCTTGTACTTGTTGTAATTCTTTAGTTTCTTCGGGATTATCCCTATATGCATCCCGATTAGGTAGTGTTGCCCCCGGGATAAAATCAATTTGATGCTCAATACCCCTTATAGGAGATAACCCACTCGGTAAATCCTCTTGAAAAAGATCGTCAAATTCAAGCAAGAGTTGTGCACTGGCATTAGAGAGTCCTTCAAGGTTAGAAGAAGAGAGCAAAGTGTCCTTATAAATGAATAAGATGCATGTATCCCCTCTTTTAATAGGTTGAACAACTTCCTTTGGCTTAGCTAAAAGCATATGATTAGAAGCACCACATTTGCTTCCAATAGCCAATTTTCAATTATAACCTTGTTCCTTATTTTGAAGAGCCTTTCTTTGTTCCCTATCCACATAATCAGCCGTGATTTCATGTGGAGTCAAAGGGTGTAGGGTTAATATTTAACCATTCATCATGAAAGAATACTCATTAGATACTCCTTGATGACTGACGCTCCTATCAAATTGTCAAGGTCTTCCTAGAAGGAGATGACATGCGGTTATTGGAAGTAAATCACACACAACCTCATCCTCATACCCCCCCCCCCCTATGAAAAATTGAATTGTGGCTTGGTCTTTGACCTTAAGAGGCTTGTTGGAATTCAACCATAAGGTGTAGGGTTGGGATGGGAAGTGGTAGATATATTGAATCTACTTATCACTTCTTGTTCAATGATGTTACAACATGATCCTCTATCTACAGTAACACTACACACTTTTATGGTGCATGTTGTGTGAAATATGGTTTCACGTTGATTAGGAACACTAGGACTTTTTTAGGCAATCAAGGTCTTTTTAACTACAAAACATTCACCCTCAACAACCACCACATGTATATTCTCCACCTCATCTTCATCAATCTCTTTTTGACACTCATCTTCGGATTCATAGTCTCCTAGAGTGTTAAGAAGAACTTTCTTTTTAGAGGGGCAATCCTTAACAAAATGACCTCTTCCAAGACATTTAAAGCACTTTAGATATCTAGCCCGGTTTTCCCCATCTTGTCTTTGAGGTTGAACTTGAGTTGGAGCATCTTCTTAGGCTCTACGCGTCTTGGTGTGGCTTGTGAACCACTAGGACTCAAGTTTGGCCACGTTTTTTCCACTTGGGGGCCCCCTTAAGGGAGATTCTTGTATGCATGGTTAGTGTAATGAAGAACCTCTTCAATAGGTGTCCCTCTCAGAAAATGTTGCATATTTACTATGACCTTAAGGTCGAAATTCAAACTATTGATAAACTTAAAAATGATATAACTCTCGGGGAACCTAAGTCCAAACCTAAAGACTAAAGTCCTTAATTCTTTATAAAATTCATTTGGGGTCCTATTTCCTTGTCTTAGTTGTTTTAACCTAGCATGAACTCTTTCGGTATATTCATCCGGCACAAAGTCATTCCTCAATGTAGTTTTTAGTTCATCCCAAGTATCAATTTGTGAATAACCTCTAAAGCTTATTTCCGCTTTATCCTCAAGCCACCAATGATAAGAAAAGTCTATGAATTTAATGGAAGCTATGGCTACTCGTTGTGCATTAGTGTAATTGTAAAACTCAAAATTTTGCTTAGTGTTTTGTTCCCAATCTAGATAAGTACGTTTCTACATCACACGTACCTTCTAAAAGTTTGCACTTCAAGCTTGATGTCATGGTGGTAGTGTGATCTACCTTGGGCTTCTCCATACTCATCATTATAGACTTATCATTGCGGTAGATAAGGAAACCTTGGGGCTTGTTGGTTGCCACGTCCAAGAACTCTTCTGGACATGATTCTCCTTGACATGGGTGAATTACCATGATTACTTGGTGGAATACAACCATTATGACCTTGGAAGAGTCTTATTGCTCTCAAATCTGCATGGTTAGTAGAAAAGGAAGGCAAACTAGCAACTCTAGAAGAAAATATTGGGATTTTAATATCAAAGTTTATACCATTGTCTTCTCTAAGTGGTGTTATAAGAGGAACTTGTGAAGATGTAGTTTCATGGCAAGGAATTCGGGCTAGTTCTTAAGAGAAAGCACCCTAAGTTCTTTCTTCAACTTGTTAGGCTTGCTTTTAAAAAAAAAATTTGAAGCTGCCGCCCGCCGCCGCTGCCGCTCCGCCGCCGCCGCCCGCCACCGCCTTCTAGCCCTTGTTGGGTTGTGTTTGTCTAGTTCCGCAAGTTCGTAGTCAAAACAAAAAGAAGACGTTACTTGCGAGCTAAGTCATTCAGTTTTCGCGGTTGTGCATCTTGTGCGAGTTTGTTTTGACAGGCGCCCCTTTGAGCTTGATTGATATATATTTGCTTCCCTGGGCATCATTGTTATATACATGGGTGCCTTGGAGAACACTATTACTATCCCTTTTGTTATCCTTTTCCTTTTTGCCTTCCCTTTTTCCTTTTATCTTTTCTCTTGTTTCCTTTTTGTCTTTCCTTTTCTTTTTGCTTGTTTCCTTTTTTCCCTTATTGCCTTTATCCTTTTTATTCCCTTTTTTCCTTTTTCCTTTTTTTTCCCTTTTCTTTTGTATTTTAATTTTCAAAAGGTCGCAAATTATCTTTTCTATTTGAGATTATTGATTTGTTGGTTGAGGATTTTGCAGGCGAGATTAGTTTTGCTTTTCTAGCTAGCACCACTAATAAGGCCTTTTCTTTGAGATCTGGGGTCGTTCTCCTTGTTTCTGCCTGTGTAAGAGCTTAGTCTTTTAGCGAGCAATTTGCCTTAGCCGCCCTTGCGGTCGTGAGGCCCGCCCTGCGGCTCAGGAACCCCCCTGCGGTTTCTTGCGGCTGCAGCAATTTTGTTGACCGTTGACTCGTGCTTTACTCTCTTCCTTACCTCTTCCTTTCCTTGCTGAGGCAAGGGTTTCTCTTCATTCATTCCCAGCTTCCTTACGTCCTTCTGCTTCTCCCTCCTCAATCTTGATTTGATCTTGTTCTTCCTTAGAGTTTGAGAAGAGTTGTGTGTGTGATTGATGATGTTGATGAGCTTGTTGTGTGTTGCTGAGCTTGAAGCTAGTGAGGTTGGTTGTGATCTTCCTTTGTCTAGACCAACAGTGGTAAGTTCCATTCTTGCTTCTTCTTTCTTTCTTCTTCCTTGATTCCTTTGCTTAGCTTAGGATTAGATGTATGTGGATGTAGATTGAGTTGGATTGTGATGTATAGTATGTGTTGGTTTGATTGAGAGAAGACGTGATTTGATCACGTGAAGAGTCGAAGAAGAATCGCGGGATCACATTTTGCACTGTCGCCGCCCCGCGCCTAGAAGCCGGCCGCCGCGGGAAGCTGTGTCACAACGCCTGTGCTCTGCCCTTGCTTGCGGCCGCTGTCACCGGCGCCTGGCGGCCAGCGTTGCCGCGCCTTGCGGTTACCTTGTTCCGCCCCTGCGTCTTTCCATTTCGCAGGTGCATCTGTACAAGATCTACTTAGAGTAGTATGATCCTTTCCTTTCCTAGTATGAGCGGGTTAGTAAGCATGTTAGTATGTGTATGAGGATAGAATGAGGATGATCATGATATCGTTTATGCGGTTATGGCTTTGAGGTTTATGAGTTAGGATATGATCCTTATGGATCCCTTGGGTCTAGGTGTGACCCCTTTGATGGATATGAGTTTGATATATTGTTATGCCTTGTTATTAGGCAGTGTTGTCCTCCAGACTGGAGTGGACCAGGTTGAGAGTTGATCGTAGTTGAGACTACTTCTGAGGTTGAGGTAAGTCCATAGGACTTACTTAGCTACCATCCTTATATTGGATGTATGCTTGAGTGGTGTGTGTTATAGGCTTTATAGCATGCGTTATGATGAGTACCTACCTATGGTTTAGTGACTGCCCACTGTAGGGTTGTGACAACTTTGCCATGTCATCCCGCGAGGAGACAGGGAGGTTCTCTGCGGAGAGTCCATATCTGGTACACGGGATGGGCACTGTCTCCACTCCCTTAGGGTACACGGGGAAGTGATCCCAGATGACCACTCCAGCTGGCTGGTACCACCGAGAGGCGAGGATTATATTCCTCGTGTCACATATATTCATATTGATGTATATATATATATATATATATTTATATATATATATATATATATATATATATATATATATATATATATATATATATATATATAATATACGCTTGAGTGACTGGACGTTATTAAGATAATTAACCGGGTAAATGTGTGATAGCATGATGAGGTGTTTATTATTCCTGACGTGTGATTGTGCTCTTGCATCTCTATATATATGTGTATGGTTAGCTAACGGCTTTATACCGTGTTGTAGATCTTTTGCAGGTTAGGAGAGCTGCAGAGTGATCCAGAGGGGTGATCCGCTGAGGGCTCTGTACATTGGGGCGTTATCGTGGGATATGGGATATTTATGATGTACGGATATATATTTTGATTTTGTACTCAGCGGTTACTCTGTATTACCTTTTGATATGTATATATATATGTATATATATATATATATATATATATATATATATATATATATATATATATATATATATATATATATCAGTTTTATGTTTTGTTTTAATCTTTCTGTGCCTTGTTGTAAGATACAGTGAACTTGTTGTCAGGCTAGGGTCAGGATCCATTGTGAGATCCTAGCCCAGTAGCACCTCGAGTCCTACGGATTCGGGGTGTTACAAAGTTGGTATCAGAGCCCAAGTTGACAACAATGACACTTGTAATCTGTGATAAAGGTCGAATAAATAAATAAATAGAACCCGAAAGGAGTCTGACTTTTCAAAAGGTTTTGGTTTTGAAATAAGTACAAATGTTTTGGGATATCGTCTATGTGAGCCATTGCCCCTCTGAAGACCTCGACATTATAGATATATATATAGATATTATGATGTGATTGATTTGATATATATCTATACATATGGCATATATATAGCCTTATAGGTTGGGTGTATTTGCCCTGCAGATGGCTCAGACTAGAGTTGTATCTGCAAATGGACGAGGTAGGGATAGATCCCCTCTTCCTCCAATAGAGGTAGGACAGAGTCAGATTCCGGCTGTTGATCCACCGACAGCGGAGGAGGATCTTGAGGTTGTTGTTGAGAGTGTCGTTCCTGAGACTAGGAACGGTATAGCTGGGAGACATACATCACAACGAGTCCATTCAGATGACTCGGGTTATGTCTATACGAGGGGACCAGATTTCCGCGCGTATATCAGACAAGTGGAGGAGGCTGTTAGAGCAGGTAGACCTACCCCGGATCTGCCAGTACAGGAGGGATCATCTAGGAGATCCCATGGAGTTACTCAGGTGCCAGTTGTACCGGCACATGTTGCTGAGATTCCTCAAGTTCTAGAGGAGCATAGAAGGCCTGAAAAGAGACAGCGGACTGGGCAGACCAGTGGTGCTGGTGGAGTTATTGGTTTTGAACTAAACTGGAGACGTCCAAGTTACCCCGCAACTGCATTGGTTGTAGCTACGGGTCGACGGTGTTTTAACTGTGATGATCCTGGACATCTACGACCAGCGTGTACGAAGCCGTTAGTAACTTGTTCTACTTGTGGCAGGCGAGGTCACATAGAGATTTTCTGTAGATGGGGTGGAGCTTCATCTCAGCAGAGTACTGGTGGAGTTGCTGGTTCAGAGCGAGGCCAAAGCCGCCAGAGACATCCCTCATCTGCATCAGCTACAGATAAGGTACGACAGTGTTTCAACTGTGGTGAGTATGGACATATCCGACCAGAGTGTACGAGGCAGATAGTAACTTGCTTCACTTGTGGTGGACGAGGACACAAAGCTGTCTTTTGTAGACAAGGTGAAGCATCATCTCAGCAGGGTTCTTCTCCTGCCAGTATAGCGGGAGGTGGGCAGAAACCACCTCAGCAGCAGATACAGGGACAACAGAGAGTCCCAGATCGCCCTATGACTCACGGATCTGCTCCTGGGCCGAGTAGAGGCAGAGGTCGTGGTGGGAGTACCACGGACACCAGAGGACCACAAGGTCGAGTTTTTGAGCTGAAGAGTGCAGAAGAGCCAGCTGCACCGACTGCTACAGGTACCATTCTATTTCATGGTTTACTTGTTAGAGTCTTGTTTGATACGGGTGCTACGCACAATTTTATATCTGATGCATGTGTAGAGCGTCTGAGTCTAGATACGACTGAGGGATACCCTTTAGTATAGGGTTACCCGATGGTAGTAGGGTCAAAGGTAACCGTGAGATTCGTGACTGTCACATTTCTGTAGGGACCCGTGTATTTCATGTGGACTTCTTTGTCATGCCATTAGTGCATGAAGAAGTCATTCTAGGTATGGATTGGATAGATAGACATTCTGCAGTTTTAGATGTAAGTAGGAGGACTGTTACCCTCTCTACCGAGTTAGGACAGATAGAGGTTTTCCGAGGTTGGGTCCTTAGAAAATCTGGCATGGTTATCAGCGCGATACGGGCAGCGAGGCTGATTGAACAGGGTTGTGAGGCCTTCTGGTGTTATGCCATGAAGGAGGGGGAGAGTCCAGCACTAGAGGATATCCCAATTGTCTGTGAGTTTGCAGATGTATTTGTTGAGCCGTTCAGTTTACCACCTCAGATGAGTGGGGATTTTGGTATTGATTTAGAGTCTGGTACGAGACCTATCTCGAAGGCCCCATACCGGATGGCGCCTGTTGAGATGTTAGAGTTGAAGAAGCAACTCGAGGAGTTGGCTGAGAAGGGTTTTATCCGCCCTAGCGTGTCCCCATGGAAGCACCTGTCCTCTTGGTACGGAAGAAGGACGGATCGTTGAGACTGTGCATAGATTACAGAGAGCTGAACAAGGTGACCATCAAGAACAAGTATCCATTGCCGCGTATTGATGACTTGTTAGATCAGCTTCAGGGAGCGACAATATTCTCCAAGATTGACCTACGCTCAGGATATCACCAACTGAGGGTGAGAGAGCAGGATGTGACCAGGACAACATTCCGGACCAGATATGGACACTACGAGTTTGTAGTGATGCCATTTGGGCTTACGAATGCCCCAACAGTTTTTATGGAGTTGATGAATAGTATCTTCATCGACTTCCTGGATCAGTTCGTGGTGGTCTTTATAGATGACATTTTGGTATACTCTCGCAGTAAAGAGGAGCATGCAGGACTGCTGAGGACTGTGTTGCAGGTTTTACGAGATAGAGAACTTTATGCTAAGTTCTCTAAGTGTAAGTTCTGGATGCCAAAGGTAGCATTCCTGGGTCATGTGGTATCAGCTGAAGGAATTAAGGTAGATCCGGCCAAGATTGAGGCAGTAGTAGCTTGGACTACACCGACGAACGTCAAGGAAGTACGTAGCTTCCTTGGCCTAGCCGGTTATTACAGATGCTTTGTGGAGGGATTTTCTGTGATTGCCCGTCCACTGACGAGTCTGGTGAGGAAGACTACCAGATTTGTATGGTCTGATCCGTGTATACAAAGTTTTGAGGAGTTGAAGAGACGTTTGACTTCTGCTCCTATTTTGGCACAACTAGAGGGTACAGAGGATTTTGTAGTATACAGTGATGCATCCAAGCTAGGCTTGGGATGTGTATTGATGCAGAGAGGCCGAGTGATAGCATATGCGTCTAGACAGCTGAAGACGTATGAGGAGAACTACCCAACTCATGATCTTGAGTTGGCAGCAGTAGTTCATGCTTTGAAGATCTAGAGATATTATATGTATGGTGCCACATGTCAGATCTTCACAGACCATAAGAGTCTGAAGTACATTTTCACGCAGCGGGAATCGAATAACCGCCAGCGTAGGTGGCTCGAGCTGATCAAGGATTTTGATCTGGAGATTTTGTACCATCTAGGGAAGGCGAACGTTGTCACCGATGCCCTGAGCAGGAAGACGCCTCGAGAGCAGACGATTGCGAGGCTGACAGTTCAGCATCAGTTGCAGAGAGATCTGATCTGGTTAGAGTTGGACATCCAGTTTCCTGATGAGGATGCCTAGTTGCGTACTTTAGAGGTTCTTCCTGATCTGTTGGGTGAAATCCAACAGAAGCAGGAGACATGCCCGAAACTGACGAGGATACGAGAGAGGATGTCTCGGGATGAGGCACCACAGTTCCTGCTAGGAGCAGATGGAGTATTGAGGCGCCGCGGTCACGTTTGTGTACCCTCTGATGCGGATCTACGTCAGAGGAATTTACAGGAGGCTCACTGTACGCCTTATGCCAGATTTTCCAAGGTCTCAACCTCGGAAAACCTCTATCTGTCCTAACTCGGTAGAGAGGGTAACAGTCCTCCTACCTACATCTAAGACTGCAGAAAGTCTATCCATCCAATCCATACCTAGTATGACTTCTTCATGCTCTAATGGCATGACAGAGAAGTCAACTAGTAAAACACGGGTCCCTACAGAAATGGGACAGTCACGAATCTCATGGGTACCTCTGACCCTACTACCATCGGGTAACCCTATACTAAAGGGTATCCCCTCAATCATATCTAAACTCAAACACTCAATACAAGCATCAGATATAAAAGAAGACATAGCTCCAATATCAAACAAACTCTAACAGGTAAACCATGGATCAGAATGGTACCTGTAATAGTCGGTGCAGCTGGTTCCTCTGCACTCCTCAGCTCAAAAACTCGGCCCTGTGCCCTCTAGTGTTAGTGGTGCTCCCACCACGACCTCTGCCTCTACCCAACCCCGGAGAAAAACCCTGAGTAGTAGGACCATCTAGGACTCTCTGCTGTCCCTGTGTCTGTTGCTGTTGAGGTGACCTCTGCCCACCTCCCGCTACACTGGCAGGAGAAGAACTCTGCTGAAATGAAGCTCCGCCCTGTCGGCAGAAAACAGCTCTATGACCTGGCCGGCCACAAGTGTAGCACATCACTGTCTGTCTCGTGCACTCTGGCCGCATATGTCCATACCTACCACAGTTGTAACACTGTACTCCCTTATCTACAACTGGTGCAGAAGTGGGACGACTCTGGCGACTCTGACCTCGCCCTGCACTAGCAGCCCCACCAGCAACACTGGTCTGCCCAGTACGCTGTCTCTTCTCAGCACCTCCGGTCTGAGAAGCTCTCCTCTAACTAGCCCGCTCCCTCTCATAGTTGGAAGCTCTGTCCTGGTAGTCCATCAGAGACTCACATTGGAAACCCGCCATATAGGTCCGGGTAGTATCCCTCAGTCGTCGGGAAAACAGATACACATGCTGATCCACAGAAGGTGCAGCTGGTCCCAGCAATGCCAGCTCCTCCTGTAATCTCCTAATAGCCTCTGAGACTGGTACATCCTCGAATCCAGCCTCAACAAAATATCGTAGTTTCTCCCTCCTCAGTGAGGCAGGGCAGAAACGCTCCCTGATCATGGTCCGCATCTGATCATAACTGTCAACCTGTGCTCGTACAGACCTCCACCAGTGATGTGCTAAGTCTTTGAACAGAGTCTACACCAACTCTATCTGCCTGTCTGCTGGACATCTAATGGACTCCAGAGCTGAGCCCACATGTCCAATCCACAGCTCAACCTCAAGCCCCACCTTCCCAGAGAAAGGGGGTACACCCATCTGGTGAAATGTCTTCAACCAACTGTCTGGTCGAGGCCCTCGATGCTCCTCTATAACTCTAGCAATCTCAGCAGCAAGTGCCGGTACAGCTGACACCTGTATAACCCCATGGGATCTCTCAGATGATCCCTCATGTACTGGCAGATCTGGGATATGTCTACCTGCTGTGGCAGCCTCCTCCACTCGCCGGATATAGTCACGAAACTCTGGTCCTCCCATGGAGACATAATCCGAGTCATCTGACTAGACTCGCTGTGGACCTTGTCTCCTAGCTACGCCGTTCCCAGTCTCAAGAACGACACTCTCAGCAACGTCCTCGTGAACCTATTCCGCTGCACGTGGATCAGCAGCGGAAGTCCTACGCCGTCCTCTACCTAGAGGGGGTCTACCTCTACCTCGTCCAACTGTAGGTAAGGCTCTAGTCTGAACCATCTGCAGAGGACGTAAACCTAACTGAGAAGGCTATATATATGCCTATGTATATATCAAATCAATCACAACAGAATATCTATATATACACTGTTGAGATCTTTAGAGGGGCGATGGCTCACGTAAACGATATCCCAAAACATTTTGTACTCATTTCAAAACCAAAACCTTTTGAAAAGTCAGACCCCTTTCAGGTTCTGTTTATTTATCTATTCGAACTTTATTGCAGATTACTAGTGCCATTGTTGTCAACCTGGGCTCTGATACCAACTTTGTAACACCCCAAATCCGTAGGACTCGAGGTGCTACTGGGCTAGGATCTCACAATGGATCCTGACCCTAGCCTGACAACAAGTTCACTGAATCTTACAACAAGGCACCGATAGATTAAATACAAAACGTAAAACTGATATATAAATCTCAAAAGGTAGTACATAAGTACCGCTGAGTACAAAGGAAACATATATCCGTATATCAAATATCCCATATCCCACGACAATAATCCCAGTGTACTGAGCCCTCAACGGATCACCCCTCTGGAATCACAACACATCATCATGCATTCATACATTCATACATTTACCCGGTTCATTATCTTTAATAAGTCAGTCACTCAATCGTATAAATATATATGAATATGAATATATGTGACACGAGGAATATAACTCTCGCCTCTCGGTGGTACTGCCAGCTGGAGTGGTCAACCGGGACTACTCCTCCGTGTACCCTAAGGGAGTGGAGACAGTGCCCGTTCCGTGTACCAGATCTGGACGTTCCGCAGAGAACCTCCCAGTCTCCCAGTGGGATGACGGGGCTAGGTTGTCACGGCCCTACAGTGGGCGCGTACTAAACCATAGGTAGGTAATAACAGTATCACATGCTAACAAGCATAAAATACACCATTCATGCAACATCCAATATAGGGATGGCAGCTAAGTAAGTCCTATGGACTTACCTCAACCTCGAAGTCTCAAATCCAAACAGCTCCAACTCTAGAGATCAACACTGCCTAAACAAGGCATCACAACATATATCAAACTCATATCCATCATATGGGTCACACCTAGACCCAAGGGATCCATAAGGATCGTATCCTAACTCATAAACCTCAAAGCCATAACCGGCATACAGATATATCACATCCTCATCAATCTATCCTCATACACGTACCTAGCATGCTACTAACCTGCTCATACTAGGAAAGGAAATGATCTACCTAACTCTAGGTAGATCCGGAACAAGACGCACCTGCGTGACACAAGGGATGCAGGGGCGAAGCAGGCAACCCGCAGGCGCGGCGCTGGCGCAGGCGCTGCGGCACGGCTTCCGCAGGGGCGGCGGCTTCTCTCCGCGGGTGCGGTGACAAGATACCCGCAGGGGCGCTTTGTTGGACCGCGAGGGCTGCGACAGTGCAGAAGATGATCCTGCGGTTCTTCTTCCACTCTTCACGTGATCAATTCACGTCTTCTCTCATCCAAAGTTACACATATACATATACATACATAAACCAACATCAATCTATACTCAATCATCTAATCCTAAGCTAAGGAAGGTGGAAACAAGGAAGGAAGAAGAGAAGAGAAGCAAGATCACTTACCACACTTGTGGTCCTAGGCTGCCAGGAAGATCAACACACACACAACTGGCTTCCAAGCTCCGCAACAACAACATCCATCATCCACATCATCAAACCCACATCAAAACTCTTTCAAACTTCAAGAGAAAACAACACAAGACCAAGGAGGGAGAAGGAGAAGCAAGGAGGACGTGAGCACAGAGGAAGAGAAGTGAAGATGAAACCTTGATCAGCCAAGGGAAAGAAAGGAGTAAGCAAAGGGTAAAGCACGGGTCAAGAGAGTCAACAAAACCGGCTGCAGCCGCTGAAAACCGCAGGGGCGGGCTTCCTGGCCGTAGGGCGGAAACACGGACGAGCCGCAGGGGCGGCCTCACTCACACGTAGGGGCGGCTAAGGCCAAAAGTGGCTCCAAAGGCTAAGGCTCTTACAGTTATCATTTAAAACAAGAATTGAGTATGTCATAAGCATAAGAACAAAGATAAACATAATTTAAAATCAAACAAAATAAACAAAGAATAATATGCAAAAAAAAAAACCAGACCATGTAGGTGACATGCCACATGCATGTAACCGAAATACGCAAAGAAACTTATTCAAGTTAAGTGAATATGGATTTGTTGGAATTATAGTCTATCAAAATGCAATTGACAGTTACATTCACAAGTAGTGATGGGTTGCAAACCTAAACCTAAACCCAAACCTAGTAAGTGAAAACCGGCGATTTAGGTAAACCGCCGGACGATTTGCTGGTTTAGCTACGGTCTATTAAAATTTTTTTGAAAAAACGGCCCAGAAGAAAAACCGTCGGTTTAAACCGACGGTTTTTTGGTAACCGTCGGAATGAATTTTGTTTTTTAAAAAAATAATTAAAAATAGAAAACCGACGGTTTAACCAACAAAACCGTCGGTTTTAATGTTTTTTAAAAAAAAAACTAAAAAACCTATTTACCATCAAAACCGTCGGTTCAAATTGGCGGTTTAGGTTTTTTATTTTCACAAACCTAAAACTTGAACCGGCCAAACCTAAACCGCCGGTTTGGCCCGGTTTTAAAATTGGCGGTTTGGCTGTTCAAGCCAAACCGAGCCCATCTATATTCACAAGGAGAGTATGTGAAGGGTTGGGAGAGCAAGAAGATGAGAATCCGAGCAAAGTCCAACATGTAGGTCTCACGTTAAGGTTTTCAAGAACATCCAAAACGTAATAAAGTTGACATAAATTGAGACTTGAAAACATGAAGAGTTATTGCAGAAACTAACCTTGGTTTTGATAGGGACATATACAGTAGGAACTGGGTTGAAAAAGGTGTCTAATCTGAAATGAAATGTGAAGAGCGAAAAATGATAAAAGCTCACAATAAATAATTTCATTTTTTAAAATCCTTTGAGCTCTACAAGTTGCATAACGCCCATCTTCTATCTTATTCCTGGCAGCCTTGATCTTCTCAATTGCCTTACACGAGGAACGAACAATGTTCATTCTAAGAGATCATAACTGTTCGCTATTTTAACACCCCTATAAACTTTTATCAATAGTGATAAAAGCTCATAGGTTAGTAAAAACCACGGTATGCTTTAAATTTATAAAACGAGAAATAAACACCCAAATTGTAGCGAACCCACAGTGTATGGGTCAATTACAGTAAGGATAAGTATTCCAAGGTCGATCTCAGGGACCAAGTGTCTGAATTATAAATGTGATCTAAAATAGAGTAAATCAAAGTAAAAGAAAGATGTTGGAAAAGAAGTGAAGAAATATCAAAAAGGTTTTAATGGATTTTGTAGAGTTCGCAATCAAATATCGGATTTGATTGAAAACTAAGTAAACAAACGAACGAAAGGTATATCAATAAAAGAGAAAGCGGATTCCAAGGATTCAAGGTCATTATTTATACGCATGGACTCAGGACATCTCTCAAAGGATCTATGGTTAACAAGCTTCAGGGAAGAACGTTTCTAGGCTGACAGTCTATTACCGGGTAAGTCTCAAGACTATCTAGTTCCAAACCAACCACCTATTACCGGGTAAGTCTCAAGGTAGAGAGGTAGGAAATTCTAAACAAACCAGATTCCAAACTAAGGGAAAGGTAAACCATTACCGGGTAAGTCTCAGGTATTACCCTACTTAGGAAGGAATCTAAGCACACTCAACCCAATAGAGATTTTCACCTCTATTACCTATGGTCAGTCTCTAAGGTATCTAAGAAGGGGTTTCACCGGGTAAGTCTCAACTCCAACTTAGGTTACTAGGTAAAATAATTCTAACTAGGTTCAAGTCCTAACTAACCACTAGGATTTCAAAGCTATTCAAACCAAGCATTAAACACTATTCCATCATATTCCAGGTATAAATAAATCCCTATTCACCTTGGAACCACAATGGTTCTAGCCAACAATCAACATATCAAAAGCAAAAATCAATTCAATGGAAGAATTCATAAAATAAGAACTAAAAGAGAGAATAAAGAAAGTACTCAGCTTTATTATGATGAAACCAGGAAAATGACAAATTCCCAATATCGCGAAGCGTATCTGAATTGAATGAAATCTAAAAGCCTAAATCTTTCCTAAAAACTCAATGTAGTTCAACAATGGTGTAGAGCAAGGGAGAAGAAGAAGTAGAAAGCGGCACTCTCCAATAGAAGCCTTAGAATCGAATGAAACGGAACCCTAGAAATCATTTAGAGCTTCCCTTTTATACCCAACAATCTTCAACAGAACGGGCCGGGCCAAAACTGATCCAAATAGAACAAAATATTTCGGCGCACAGGAATCTCGGTCGGAAATCTCGGTCGTCGACCGAGATTTTAGAATGTTGGGACCGAGATTGGCTTCGTGTTTCAGCATGAAGGAAATCTCGGTCGGTGATCTCGGTCAAGTCTCAGAAATCTCGCCCGAGATGGCACAAATCTCGGCCGAGATTGGGACCGAGATGGAGACCGAGATTCGCCGACAGAAACTTCTGGAATGGAGTCTCGGCCAAGATGGCTCGGATCTCGGCCGAGATGGTTGGGAACTCGGCCGAGATCATGTGGATCTCGACCGAGATTGCTCTAATCTCGTGCATTCCTTCTTGTTTCCTCGTGGCTCGTCTTTTCCTCCTTTCCCGTGCCTGCGTGATCGCTCCAAAGCGTCCATTCCGAGGCTTGGTTCTCAAATGCATCGTTTTAGCTCCAAAACACGCCAAAATACCTACAAGGGCACCAAAAGCTTGTGTAGACATCTATACTCGCAAAGTTGCACTAAACAAGTATAAAGAACACAAACTAAGGCTAAAACATGCATGCGGAAAAGGGAAAACTAACTAAATGCTCTACTAAACTAGGTCGATAATTCATGTTATCAAAATACCCCATACTTATCTTTGCTTGTCCCCAAGCAAATAATAAATTCAAGGCAAGATAGCATGAATCATCTATGCTAAACAAAAACAAAAACTCTTTTTGTAGTGCTTCTATTCATGATCACTTTCAGTGTTGACACAAGGCTAAAGACAATAATCGATTAAGGTCAAGTAAGATAGGCAACATATATGATAATCACACCTTGCAAGGAATCCAAAATCATCATTTAAACTACCAATGTCTAAAATTCATGAAAAATCCAAGTTTAGGCCATGAAGTCAATTACATGTATGCAAAGATCAATAGGACTTAACAAAAGAAAAGGCCAAGAAAAGTGATATAGGTAGGATGTGTATAGGTAATGTGGTGGAAATCCGGGAAAGAGGACAACACAACATTTTTTCTTTTCTTTCTTTTCTCAACATCCATCCCTTCTCTTCATGCACATTTTTTTTCTTTTCTTTTCTTTTCTTTCTTTTTCTTTTTGAGTGAAAGGCATAGGTGCACAATAGCCGAAACCTCGGTGTTCAGTTTCCTTCACGTACCTCACACCAAAGTGCACATACCAAATCAACTCTAGGTAATGTTTTTAAAACCAATCCGACTTTGGCAAGACACAAACACCCGATTATGTGAATGATGCCGAGTTACTCATCTTCATAGCCAACAAAACCCATAAAAAGCTCTTGCTTGCAAATCACATCTCACAAATCAATCAACTTCTTCACATAATGCACATAAATCATTTTTCACAATTAAGCACACACCTTCAAACTTCACTTTCCTAATTCCCGGATGGGCCATAAAGTGCAAATAATTATTATGTTTGAGGTGCTGAAAATGGTAAATATAGAGAAGAAGAAGGATTCGAATTGCCTAAATCATTCTTGTGCAAAGTAAAAGAACTTTTCATATAGCTTCAACCCTTCAAGATCAATCCAATTAAACAAGGTAATGCAAATAAATCATTTAGATTACAAACAAGGAATTCAAATCCTATAAATGCATTAATTCAATTAAAGCTCAAATAAACATCAATAGCCAAATAAACATAACATTTTCCTTATTAAGGTCACATCAATCCTAGAAGCACAATTTTTTAAAATTTTCTATTTTTTTTTTTGATTTTCATATAAAAATGCAGTACATATAAAAGAAACGTGTGACAAGAATATGAAATTGTTCAATGCAGTACATATAAAAAGAAACATGCTAAAAGATATTGCAAGCATCCTACCCCATACTTAAAACTCACATTGTCCCCAATGTGAATAATAAATATGAAGTAAAAACAATACTCACAATGTAAAAATGAAGAAGGTGTCCAGCGTGTCTACTCGAATGGAGGAGGAGGAGGTGGATCACGTGGGTAGTGAAGGTTGTTTGGGTCATAGAAATGCCCAAACGTATGACGGTATAAGTCTCCGTACATCCCCTCCGAGACAGAATAGCGCCTATCCTGCTCAGCAATCCTCTGATCCTGCTGTGTCATCCTCAAATCTTGTGCTGCCCATCTGTCTTCAACTCTCTTGTAAAATTCCCTCTGACTCATCTGCATCTCATGCATATCCGCTGCGAGCTGGGCCATAGTGTACGGCCTCCTGCGGTTGGGTCTAGGAGCATGTGATGATGATGCTCCTACGGTAGACATCCTAGGTGGTGTACCTGCATCACCCATGTCAGTATCAAAATCACCTGCCTCAGTGGCAAGCTCTAAGTCCTCATCATTCTGAGCAACATCCTCATCCTCAGGCTGCCCGACATCCTCATCATCAGAATCCTCACCTCTAAGACCCTCAATGGCCTATCTCCAGCATCTCTGATCTCTAATCGTGAAATCACTCCTCCATAGTATGCCATGGTGCTCATCCCAAGGCATAACAACTCTAAATATGCTCGTCACCTCCTCTGTTAGGATCTTTATCCTTACTAGATGCTTCCTAGTGATGGGCACTGACTTGAGGGTGGTGGTAAAAGCATTCAAATCATGCCCAAGCGTCTGAGCAATATAAGTAACCAACCCACCGACACAAAGGATACCGGTTGTCTTATTGGACACCTTTTTGAGGTCGTCCAACAAGAGAGTAGCTGAATCGGGTGCTCGACCCTCTGTAATGCACCACAAAATAAACAACTCTCCTAGAAGCACTAGGTGCGAGGTCTCATGCCTAGGAAACATAATCTCGCTCATAATTCTATGAGCTACCCGGAAGGACAAGTTCAGAATGAATTTGCATTTGGAGTCACCGGGTTTCCAATTGCTCCCAACCCCACCTGGATAGGCTAGCTGGTGCCAGAATGTGCGCTGGTCAAAATCCTTATCAAAAGTATACTCGTCCGACCTCAGGAAATGAAATAAATCTCCAAACTCAATCTTAGACATCACATAGTCCGTATTCATCACACGGAACCTCACAACCCGGTCACCATTTCCACCACCAAATTTGAATGTACTCAAGAATTCACAAGTTATGTTATGATAATCAGGAGTTTGAGATGCCAACAAGTATTCCCATCCGCAAATTTCAGTTATAAGTCGTAAATCATCTCCAATTCCTAACTGACAAACATCTCCGGTGGTGGTGCTTGCTTCTTCGATTTACTTGACCCGGTAGCCTTGGACAATGATCTCTTCAAACGTTTCATCTTTAATCAAGAAATAAACCCAACAAAACAAAATCTCGGTTGGAAAAAGGTCGGATCTCGGCCGAGATATCTAGGTGGTTCGACCGAGATTTATGGGTAAGGCCGGGATCGGGTTTTTTCGTTGGATTTTTGACGGATCCTTGCTTGATTGATGAGTCTAAGATGTTTTTGTGAAGGAATTTTGAGTGGAATGGTGTGTTTGTGGGGTTTTGAGGGATTAAATTTTTTGGCTAGGGTTTGGTATTAAAGAGGAGATTTGGGTGAGGATTGAGTGAAATTGGTAAAGGAATAGAGTTTGGAATTGAGTTTGGGAGAGATTGTGGGAAGAATGAGAGGATTTGATGAAGTATTGAGGGATTTAGGAAATTTGGGTAGAGGTTCCTTGCTTGGAGGCCGTGGAGGAAGAGAAGAAAGTGAAGGAGAAGGAAGAAGAAGGGCTCGGCGTTCTTTGCTGTTGGCCGATTTCGGGCGCCAGCAATCTCGGTCGTCGACCGAGATTTTTCCCTTTTTCTGATTTTTTTTAAAGGAAAACTCGATCTCGGTCTCTATTTTTCGATCTCGGCCGAGATTTCTGGGCAGTTCGACCGAGATTTCTTGGTATGACTGTTTTCTTCCTCGACTTACTTCGTTTCTCGTATTTCTTAGCAATTTCCTCGCCTTAAACTCGTTCCGAGTGTTGCTTCCCGTATTTCTTTTCACCATGACACCTAGGTCATGCAAAAACACAATAAAAACGCGTAAAAACGCAAAAACAAAAAGGAAAAGTAAAAACAAAAAGACAAAAAGACTCTTACCTCGGGTTGCCTCCCGAGAAGCGCTTGGTTTAAGGTCTCTAGCCGGACCTAACTCCTTTAAAGCGTCAAGTGAGATGGATAGGTGGGAGTTTTTCCACCGGAAGTTCCGGTGTATACCTCTTCAACCTATGTCCATTCACTTTAAAAATACCGGAGTTTTCACCCCATACTTCGACAGCTCCGTGGGGGAAAATCTTCTTCACAACATACAGTCCCGTCCACCTTGACTTTAACTTTCTTGGAAAAAGTCGGAGCCTAGAATTAAAGAGAAGAACAAGATCACCTTCTTTGAAGTTCTTTAGCAATATGTGCTTTTCATGCCACTTCTTTGTTCTTTCCTTTTAGATCCATGCATTCTCATATGCGTTCATCCGGATCTCCTCCAGCTCGTTGATGTCCAACAACCTCTTTTCTCCGGCTTCTTTTATATCAAAGTTTAGCCATTTCACGGCCCAATACGCTCTATGCTCCAACTCTACAGGCAAATGACAGGATTTCCCATAAACAAGTTGATAAGGAGTGGTACCTATGGGAGTCTTGTATGCTGTCCTATATGCCCAAAGTGCATCATCAAGCTTCATTGCCCAATCTTTCCTTGAGCGAGACATTGTCTTCTCTAGGATCCCCTTGATTTCTCTATTCGAGATTTTCACTTGGCCACTAGTTTGGGGATGATATGGGGTTGCAACCTTGTGAGTTACCCCATACTTGGACAAAAGTGCCTCAAAGTTCCTAGCTGTGAAATGCTTCCCTCCATCACTAATGATAACACGTGGTGTGCCAAATCTAGGGAAGATTGTCCGGTTGAAAATTTTAATTACAACTTTAGCGTCATTTGTGGGTGAAGCTATCACTTCAACCCATCTAGATACATAGTCAACCGCTAAAAGAATGTAAAGATTCCCGCATGAAGATGGGAAAGGTCCCATGAAGTCAACACCCCATACTTAAAAAATCTCAACTTCTTGGATGTTGTTCAAAGGCATCTCATTCCTCCTTGATATGTTGCCCGTCCTTTGGCATGAATCACAAGCAGTGACGAATACCTGCACATCTTTGAAAAGATTAGGCCAAAAGAATCCAGATTGTAATACCTTGGCACTAGTCTTGTGGGCGCTAGCATGTCCTCCATAGGGTAATGAATGACAATGTTGGATGACACTCTCAATCTCGTCGTCTGGGACACATCTCCTAAGGATTCCCTCGGGTCCTCTCTTGAATAGTAGTGGTTCATTCCAATAGTAATGTCTCACATCCTTGCAGAATTTCTTCCGTTGAAAAGGAGATAAACCTGGAGGAATTTCACCACAAACTAGATAATTAACTATGTCAGCAAACCAAGGTTCCTTATCACCTGAAATTTGGAGAATGTATTTCTCCATCATGTGGAGATGCTCATCTGGGAATGCATCGTCGATAGGGATGTCATCCCCTTCCATAAGTTCTGGAGGTAACCTGCTAAGATGATCAGCTACAGAGTTTTCGGACCCCTTCTTATCTCTAATCTCTAGATCAAATTCTTGAAGGAGAAGGATCCATCGGATAAGACGTGGCTTTGCATCCTTCTTGGTGATAAGGTACCGAATCGCAGCATGATCCGTGTACACAATCACCTTAACTCCTACAAGATAGGAACGGAACTTCTCAAATGCGTAGACGACGGCTAGGAGCTCTCTTTCAGTAGTTGCATAATTCAGCTGGGCTCCATCAAGCGTCTTGCTAGCATAGTAGATAGCATGAGTAAGTCCTTCCTTCTTCTGTCCTAGTACCGCTCCCACTGCGAAGTTGCTTGCATCACACATCACCTCGAATGGAAGAGACCAATCGGGGGGTTGCATGATTGGAGCGGTGATGAGAGCTTCCTTCAACCTATGAAAAGCATCAAGGCATTCCTTCGAGAAAACAAACTGAACATCCTTGATTAGTAGGTTAGTCAAAGTTTTAGCAATCTTAAAGAAATCTTTTATAAATCTCCGGTAAAAACCGGCATGTCCTAGAAAACTCCTTACCCCTTTGACTGAAGATGATGGTGGTAGCTTTTCAATAGTCTCAATCTTGGCCTTATCAACCTCAATTCCACGGTTAGATATCAAGTGACCTAACACAATACCTTCCCTAACCATGAAATGGCATTTTTTCCAATTGAGAACAAGATTGCAATCCTCACATCTTTGTAAGACCAAAGACAGGTTAGCCAAACAATCATCAAAAGAGGATCCATAAACAGAAAAATCATCCATAAAGACTTCCATGATGTTTTCAATATATTCAGAAAAATAGACATCATGCATCTTTGGAAAGTAGCAGGAGCATTGCATAAACCGAAAGGCATTCTCCTATAAGCAAAGGTACCCCAAGGACAAGTGAAAGTGGTTTTTTCTTGGTCATCCAGATGGATAGGGATTTGGATAAAACCACTGTAACCATCTAGGTAGAAAAAGTAGGAGTGCTGGGCTAACCTTTCTAACATTTGGTCAATGAAGGGCAAAGGGAAGTGATCTTTCCTAGTAGCATGATTCAACTTCCTATAATCAATGCACATCCTCCATCCTGTCACGGTCCTAGTCGGGATCAACTCATTCTTCTCATTGGTTATGACAGTCATCCCACCTTTCTTCGGTACAACATGCACCGGGCTAACCCATTTATTATCCGAGATAGGGAATATAATCCCCGCATCAAGCAACTTAAGGATCTCCTTCTTGACTACCTCTTTCATGTTAGGATTCAATCTCCTTTGAGGTTTAATAGAAGGTCTATGTCCATCATCTAACATGATCCTATGCATGCACATAGAAGGATTAATCCCTATGAGGTCATCTATGGTGTAGCCCAAAGCTTTTCTATGCATCCTAAGTTCTTTTAATAACTTCTCAAGCTCAAGTTCATTCAAGCTAGCACTAACAATGACGGGATAAGATGAGTTAGAACCAAGGAAGGCGTACCTTAGGTGTGTCGGAAGAGGCTTCATCTCAACCTTAGGAGGCTCCGGTTCTTCTTCAGAAATCTCGGCCAACTCATCTCGGTGGAGATAAGTGATCTCGGCCCGAGATGGGGTGAATCTCGGCCGAGATATTTCGGTCTCGGCCGAGATGTTTGATCATCGGGTTCTCGGTCGCCCATCTCGGTCGAGATCTTTGATCTCGGCCGAGATTTTGGGTCTCGGGCGAGATTTTCCAAGCTTCGGAGGTCCAAACGTTCTGTTGCCAAATCTCGGCCGAGATTGATCTCGGCCGAGATGCTTCTGCCTCCGTCAGTTCTTCGAATCTTGATTCCTCGTTGATGGGGAGTAGACTCAAAGATCGGACTTCTTCAAATAGTTCATCTTTTGGCTCTGCTGTCATGATGCTCATGGTCAAAACCTGCTCAAGAGGTCAGAACATAGAATTGAATTTATAATCTCAAAATCATCTTCATCATCCTCTAGGATGTTGTACATATCTTCTTCAAACATGGGTCCCTTAATCAAAGAGGGAGCTTAAATTGTACAACTTCCTCATCAATTCTAAAAAAAGAGTGGCACCCTACAATCAACTAAACATCCGGAGTAGCAAGAAAAGGTCTCCCTAAAATAATAGGAACGGGACAATCTGCAGGAATATCAAGAACAACAAGTCAATAGGGATAAAGAACTTCTCTAGTTGGATTGGAACATCCTCAATGATTCCCACAGACGTGTGGTAGTCCTGTCTGCCATGCAAAGAGTCATCTTCACCGCTTTGGTTCTCCAAGTCCAACCTTCCTGCATAAAACGAGTGGATAATGCTCACACTAGCTCCTAGATCGCATAATGCTTTGTACGTTCCATCTCCAACTTTGATTGGGACGCAAAAAGATCCGGGATCACTCAATTTTGGTGGCATCTTTCCACTGTTCCTCTGGATGAGGTCAGTAGATCTCCGGGTCATTCTGACTTCTCCATATTCCTCTAGCTTCCTTGTTGGAGAGGATTTCCTTCAAGAACTTCCATAGGCAGGCATCCGAATAGCATCAACAAAAGGGATGTTAATATGCAATTTATTTAAAAGGTCAAGGAACTTACCAAAGTGCTTGTCCAATTGAGCTCTAGCACGGGATTTAGGAAAAGGAAGTGGTGGCTTGTATGGAGGAGGAGGGATGTAAACATTCTCTTTTCCTTAGGCTCCTTCCATTGGTTGCTTTCCTTTATCCAAGACCTTTGGTTGTGGATCATTTGTCTCTAATCCACTTCTTGTAGTGATTGCCATGACTTGCCCTTTGGATTATTTTCAGTCTTTCCAGGAAGTCTTCCTGGATCTCTTTGGGCGTCTTCGGCCTTCTTGAACACTTGAGTTTCCAAAACCTTTTGGGCTTTGGTTACACTAGTGACCGTGCTCTCTAGATTTCCCATCCTAGCCATCAATTGCTCAAACATTGCTTCAACTCTATCCTTCGTTGAGCGGGTTCAGCTGGCTTGGACGGCTGACCTGCATTGCTAGAAGAAGCTTGAGGGTTCAAAGCACCCTCAGGATTAGAATAAGAAAAACCAGGATGATTATGGTTAGGCTTGTAGTTGTTTCCCTGATTATTTCTATTATAATTGTTATTATAACCTCTTTGGTTATTATAACCTCTACCCATGTAATTTGCATCCTCTTCCTTGGATGCTACCTGCACTTCAGCTTGCTGAGCTTTCAAGTTAGATGCAATTAATTCTTTCAAAGATTTAAGTTCAAC